>CM077158.1:129229084-129307165 GCA_039583875.1 Platanthera guangdongensis
CTCTATTCTCTTCGGGTATCTCCTTACCTTAACCAAGTTCATACCGAAGGTCCATTCTGACTAGGACATACTATAAGTTGTCATGTTAGTCATGTGTCCAAGTGGATTGAGTCTAACTCGTTGACTAAAGAATTATAAGATGAGATATTTGCAGCCTAAAGTGCTCCCTGCTAGGGGCAGAGTTTGTCACAGGCTACAAAGAAGAATTCCAATTGTTAGATGATGTACACGTGGAACTAATGGACAAAGTGGACTTTTACAAGTGATTCCCCCATATGGGCAGACCTCAACTTCCACTTCTTAGTTTGTCCCCAAACTAAGCTCGAGCAGGGGTGACCCAGGGTTAGTGGACTTCTACTTTTCCGATCGAGATTTCATATGATACTAGTTTGTAAGACCCCTTTTTTTCTTTTAAACCATCGGGGTCTTATGCCCAAAACCGTTGCTTTGCGGTGACACCAACACACCTGGGAAGTTCATCACAACAAAATGTCGATCCTGCCGGCAATACTGATCCCAGAAGAGTAGAACAAGTGTACATGAGTAAAATGAAACTAGTCCGGCAGAATCACATATATATAATATAATTCTCCATGAAGGAAGAGTTCACAGAAAAAAGTAAACAAAGTACTAAAGAGGGCTCCTGCCCGATACATCAAGATCCTCACTACAAGTCACTCAACGTGGAAGCAAATCTATAATAACTACTAATGATCGGGATTCACAGTCCCTGCTAGCTAGACTCTAGTGCTAGACTGTCCCGTCTCCATGCGTACCGACCTCTGCGTTTGCATCTCCTGGTTTGGCTCCACGATACCCTAAAATGATTTGGTCAACGACCGTTAGTCTAAAATACTAAGTCCTATCATCCCCCACCCCTCCCCCATGGCTCCTAGGCACCAAGCGGGGAGGAGGAAAGTGAAGGTAATGAAGGTGGAGAGTAACAAAGTAAGTATGTGACAGCGGAACTAGTCTATCATGAATATATAATCACAGCAAGTATAAGTAAGCATTAGTAGGTAAGCAGTAGTAGGAAGCAGTATAAATATATACGAGAATAAGTGAGCAAGTATAGTATGAAGGATAAACTAAGTAACCATGACCTATAGGATTGCCCATACAAACCTATAGACCAAGGGATCGTTTTGCAAGGCCTATTGTATAAAGCGTCCCATACCACATTATACAATAGGTGTCAGGCGTTATATGCAATGATGATGCTATGACATGCAAGTATGCCATGATGTGAACATGCAAGTGCAACCCACACACTCGACTCTGTGCACACAGACCTTTAGTTTCCCCTTTCTGGAGCCTAACCTCCCAGGACACCTCCGTAGTGGCAAACGGAAGCGGTGGGTTGGGCCTCGCCCACCTCTAAACCGGTATCATACTACCAGTCAGACCTATCATATGCCTCAACGCTAGTGCACTAAGCGGAGCTCCTGCGTACTCTTGTCGGTTGCGCAACGAACTTTATTTGGCCAACTACAAAACCACACCTATCGAGCCAACGTATTGGTGTCGGTGTGACAACTCTCCAATACTGATGACCCACCACCTTTTATCTTATGTACATGCAACATTAATGTATTTCCCACCGAGCCAAAGCTCCCGGACAATCCCGTCCATCACAAATATCTACCGAGCCAAAACTCCCCGGACTAACCCGTCCATCACAAAAACCACCGAGCCTACCACTCATGAGACCTAACCTAACTCCCACAACACCGTGGAGTGTGAGTGTAAGTGTAATCCTAGCTATAATAGTTACTCTTAAACATTGATTTTTCTTACGGTTTAGGTTAGCCCAGGACTATCCTCGGCATACCCAGTGAAGGGTTCCCAAAGGGCACTAGGAACTATGATGGTAGCTGAAGCCCATCGTTCCCTTTCTCAAGGCACTTACTATTATTGGTTAATACCCGATTCCTGATTCCTTTTAATATTACTCTGGATCTAACCCTAGTGTGCTTTGACTCTCTCTCTCTCTCTCTGTCTCCATAGGAAAGAGGATCTTTCGTTGATCCCGAGCAGCTCCTAACACTAGTCAACCCAGCACTTTCCTCATCATAATTCCTAATGATGAACCTATTTCCACGCACTAAAACTAGTAAACCATTAAACTCCAACTGCCTAAACTCATTTCACATGATATCCCAATTTTCTGTAGTTTTACTATACGCAGACCAACATAAGCTATATGATGTACATGATAAGAGATACTCCAAATTTTCATTCAAATCTCTAAAATATTTATTGGGAGCCTATCATGACATATTTAGCCTAAATCCAGAAGCTTGGAATTTTTCTAAATAATTTGGAATTTAAGTAATTTTCCCAAAAATTGGTCCATGGGTGATTTGAACATGAAGTACTAAATTTACTTATGATCTGTCCATACAAATATTTTGAATACTATAGGACTGTAAGATATCAGTGAATACCAAATTTCATAGATTTTCATAAAGGAATTATTCTCTAAATAATTAAGCCAAGATAATTCAACTAATTAGGGGTAATGAAGGAAGTACCATAAATACTAGTCAAAAATTATACAAAAATTAACAGAGCTCTATTATGATCATAAAACCTCACTTACTAAGTTTCATGCAATTCCAAGGTCAGTAAACCATATACAAAAATGCCTAAATAAAATCCATCATGGTGCACTTTGTGAAGGAACATCCTTGTAATCTCAACTAAACAACATGAAATAATTTTTTGAGGCTTCTTTATGCCCTAAAAAGTGCTCTGGCTAAGTAACACAATTTTCCAGTAAGCTATAGTATTTATCTTCTATTTATAAAACTATGGTGCACTAGTTTACTTTACACATGATGTACTAAGAAGAAATGTTCAACTATTCCAAATAAATTACTAGTTCACTTAAATTACATTTGATTAGCTTTTCCAGAGTTTCAAATCATTCTAAGACATTTAAATCATGGTTACATCAATATCATCAAAAGGGCAAGATAAAGGTTATAGCTACAAGGATGAGCTAATATTATCTAAACACCCTATCAAAAATTATAGAGGTTAATAGCACTATAACATTATCCCTACCAAAATATCATAAAGATCCAAGGTCATATGACCCGTTTAATATTCCCTAATTTGTATAGACCTAAAAACTTACTAAGTGGTTTATGTGGCGTGCAAGTGTACCAATACCACCAAATCCCTTCCTAGGGCATTTCACCACCCCATGATCACATGGACTACACACCAAGTCCATCCAAGGGCATATCACCCCATGCCATTCACAAACCACCAAAGTTCAACCCCAGGGTTTGAACTAGGGTCCTAGGGAAAATCCACCCTATAATACATGGGAGGGTGTTTACTAACATAATACATCAGGGGACCAAGTATCAGCCTCTGTTGAGGTGATTTTGTCACCCTATACCACAAAGGGCATTTTACCATAATTAACCATCTATGGGCCTAGGCTATGGTTTACCAAATTCCATACCATTTCTTCTCCAAATTGATTGAAATTTTATACAGAGTCTTATATTGACTAAAGGACCTCTCACCAAACTTTGGGAGGGTTTGGAGGTCATTAGACCTTTTAAATAATTCACACTTGGATTATTAAATTTCTACAAAAACTTTGGGAAAATATTTTCCAAAAATTCCCATTTTTGGATATGTTCTAGGTATAGGTAAGAGTGACCACGATCCAAAATTTGAAGTCATTTGGATGGCTGGATCGATGGGGGCACTCAAAAAAATCTATGATCTAGCCTAGGTATAGACCTCACCAAAATGAGTGATGTGGTCAAACCACTTGCCCAAATTAGTTTTAAATTAAACTAAACTTCAAGGGCTACAATTTTCATGTTGGCCATTTTTTCTGTAGGGGGACCTAGATATTTTTCATATTTAATTTAAGACAGCCCAGTAAACAGGACAGAAATTAATATAACAGGAATTAATAAATTATCCCTGTACGAATCTTAAAGCACATCAGAGGGCTCCTGGTCATCTTCTTCCACCAGATAAGGGTCAGGATTCACTCGACCTGGAGCCTATTCCAGCCCTTTTTCCCAGCCACCCGGCCACCTCCCTGGCCGGCCACCACCACCACCACCTTCGTTGAGGTGGGGGCTATCGCCGGGCTGCGGTACGACCGACGGAGGGGCGGTTTCCGGCGAACCCGAGTGGTAGAAAAAACCATGGAAATCTAAAATTTCTCTTACACAATTGGGATCAATTGAGCCCGATTTCTCTCCTAAAATATCTAAGATGCTAGTCCAAGAAGAGAGGAGTAGGGGAGGACCTTTAACCGTGCTTGCCAACATGTTTGGTGGTGGTGCGCCATGGCCGCCGAGCTCCAATAGTTTCCACCTCCCGATCTCATGAGATTTCGGAGTAGTTGTTCATTATCATGGTATGCTCAAGATGATCGTAGCAGATTAGAATGAACAGTTTACGCCTAAGGAAAGAAGATCGGTATAGGCTTATCTGGGCTCTCGGTTAACATTCAACACAGCTCGATTATAATAACAGTCACTAGTATAGTATAGGAATGACCCTTTTGAGGCACTATACGGATGGAGGTGCATGACTCCACTGTCTTGGGTCTAGGATGAGGATCCAAAAGCACTCGGCTGGAAATTTGTGGAGAACCCAGATACCCAGGTGTGACTGATTCGGGATAGATGTTGAAGTCCTAGAGCAGACCGGCAGAGTATTACGATGCACGGTATTTTCAAGTAGAGCTTTAGGATGGAGACCATAGGTTTCTGAAGATACGTCTGATGCATGGAGTCTCACGGGTATGCGGGCGGAAGAAGCTCGGTCCAAGGAATATGGGGCGTTACAGGATCCTGGAGAGGATTGGCCCACTAGCATACAGACTAGAGCTACCACCGGAGTTAGCGGTTTTGCATGACGTCTTCCACGTCTCCTCTCTTAGGAAAGCTCTACTACAGCCGGAACAGCAGGTTCTTGGTAGATGGTTCGACAGCTTTTGATCAATCGGTCTGCTGTGAGCCGGTCTGCATAGATGATACAGCGGTGCGGGTCTTGTGATGCAAGAAGGTCCTGTAGGTCAAGATCCTGTAGAGAAACCATGGGCAGGAGGAGCATATGTGGGAGCCACCAGATTTAATGCTGCAGAGGTACCCGGATCTCTTCGGGTAAAGTATACATTCAACTTCCTATGGGATGTTACATTCTGTTACTCTCAGTAGAAACCCCGCAGCCTAACCTGAATTTCGAGGATGAAATTTTTATTTTTGTTTAGTGGGATGTTACATTCCAATTATTAGATGATGTACACGTGGAACTAATGGACAACGTGGACTTTTACATGTGATTCCCCCATATGGGCACACGACAACTTCTGCTGCTTAGTTTGTCCCCAAACTAAACTCGAGCGGGGGTGACCCAAGGTTAGTGGACTTCTACTTTTCTGATCAAGGTTTCCTCTGATACTAGTTTGTAAGACCCCATTTTTTTCTTTTAAACTACCGGGGTCTTATGCCTAGAACCGCCGCTTTGCGGTGACACCAAAATATCCGGAAGGTCGTCACTACAAAACGCTGATCCTGCCGGCCATACCGATCGCAGAAGAGTAGAATAAGTGTACATGAGTAAAATGAAATTAGTCCACCAGAATCACATATATATAATATATGTGATTCTGGTGGACTAGTTTCATTTTACTCATGTACACTTATTCTACTACGATCGGTATGGCCGACAGTATATATATGTGATTCTGGTGGACTTGTTTCATTTTACTCATGTACACTTATTCTACTCTTCTGCGATCGTTATGGATGGCAGGATTGGTGTTTTGTAGTGACGACCTTACCGGATGTGTTGGTGTCACCGCAAAGCGGCGGTTCTGGGCATAAGACCCTGGTGGTTTAAAAGAAAAAATGGGGTCTTACAGTAGCTTTATCATTAAATACACTGTAGAAAGCATGCGGCACCATTTGTCCTTTAGCGCACAAAACCCGCTTCATTTGAATTTGTGTTGACATCAGCATGACTCAATGCTTGTGGACTTAGCAACTTTCACCATACTGTCTGCATAGGCGTTGAGTGAAGTCTTATGACTCAATGCATAGAGGCGTTGAGTGTTATCTTGAGATTCAACGCATCTAAACTTTATGTGTTAATTGTTGTAGCATTGAGTGGTAAGTTTTCACTCAATGCAAAAACACTTAGCTAAATAACTGTATAACTTCTGAGACGTTGAGGGAGCGTTCATCACTCAATATTGTTGACTTTGACATCTTAACTATTAAGGCGTTGAGTGAACTTTCATCACTCAATGTATTTGTACTTGAGAGAACCCATTTGGTTGATGGCGTTGAGTGAACCTTCTTCACTCAACACTTTTGGACTTGGCAGTTATCCTGACTGAAGGCGTTGAGTGAACCTTCTATACTGAACGCTTCTGGACTTGTACATAATTTCTGACTGAAGGCGTTGAGTGAACCTTCTACACTCAATGCTTTTGTACTTTGCCACTTTTTCTGATAGTGCATTGAGTGAGCTTTCTTCACTCAACGCTTCTATAGTTGGACAGATTTTCTTTGAGTAGGCGTTGAGTGAATGAACTTCACTCAACGCGTCTGGACTTAGCCAGATTTGAGTCCAGCTCCACTGAGGCTTTGAATGACTGAGCTTTTTTCAACGCTTTTAGGCCCCTGGCATTGAGTGATGAGTACTCACTCAACACTTATGGACTTAAGGAAAATTTCTGCCTCTCTATAATATTCTATCTTGAGTCCAACCAAACATCTGACCCTATCAACCTATTTAATCAATGAATAGTGGACAAATTGCATACATTGAACTAGAACATATATCAAATTCAAACATGTGTATATTATTGACTTATGAGCCTTCTTTAAATCTAGGACATTATGATCAATGGACCGAATATATTGCACGTCAAATGTTTTGAAAATGAGGGTTAGGTCTACAATACTCTAGAGGGCGGGTGAATAGAGTATATTTAAAATTTGTTAGGTCCTTATAAAGGTGTTTTTACAGCTTTTGCTGTAAACTGAAAAGGTGCAGTAAATAGGAAACTGGAAAATAGAAAATAGTAAACCTAATCATAGCACACAGCAAGAACAAAGAGAAAAAGATAGGCAATCATACGATACAAGAAATTTATAGTGGTTCCCCAAATCTGGGTAGTCCACTCTTCTACCACCTTGGTAGAAATCTACTCATGTTTTTGATCAAGTGCCTGACACCAATGGGTTTTGATCAGGTCCCCAAAAACCAACTCAAGTCTTTTGGTTAGGAGACTTGCAAGCAGGAATCCCTTTTGAAGGGAGATGACAACCCTTTATATATGAGGGGGTGAGAGAGTGATTTTGTCTTCTCTTTCTCAATAAACTGAGAAGACTTAAGTGGATTGATGTTTAGCAAAAGCTCCCCCTAAAATATTGAATGGTTCAGGAAGATTTGGAAGCATTGTTGTAGGGTGATAGGTTTTCAATCAGAGTTCTTGACAGGCAGTGATGCAGAAGCTTCTTGGCTGATTTGATATTTTGTTGTCCTTGGAAGTCCTGGAGGTATGATCACTGCATGTCACTGTAAGCTTCAGTATGACTTTTTTTGTGTGAAGCTTTTCTGCTGCTATATGAATTATTGCAGTCAGTATATATGCGTCTCTGTTTATTTGACTGAGTGTTTTCTTCTTGACTTCCAATTATCGATCTTGTATTCTTCTATATCTTTTCAAAAATTTGAATCATCGGTAATTAATGTTAATGCCTTGAGAATAATCAGCATTGAATCATTTCCTCAACTGTCCCGTGGAAAATCGGCAAGTAATATTCCTGAAGAAGACCGTAATCAATGCTCCTTCTAACGGATACATTCAGAGAATGTAGAGCATTAATTACTCAGGAATTTTCGCATTAGAATGGGGACAGAAGGTCGGAAATGGCTAAGTCTAAAATCGTCGAACATTTGGCAGAATTCGTCGAACTGAATTACCAATTCGTCGAGCTAAGATATTGAATTTGTCGACCAGATGGCTTCTGTTCGTCGAGCTGAGTTCCAAGATCATCGAGCTAATAACAGAATTTGCATGCTTCAGAACCTTTGCCTTTTCTGTCAGAAGTTCGTCGAACTGAGTTTGTGACTTCGTCGACTGGAGTTCAGCCACTATTCTGGACTTAGAATAATTCATGAATATAGTTGTTGAAGTAAAAGATCCAGAATTCGTCGACAAATGAACAAAGTTCGTCCACCTGAGAACTTCTAACTGAATGTTCTTGTGAAGTTGAGGTCCAGGTTCGTCGAGCTCAGGATCCATTTCGTCAAACAAAGTTTGAAATTGGACTTAGAATAATTTGGATTTATCCTGACTTTAGATAGTAGAAGAAATATCCCAGATTTCGTCGACCAGAGAACGAAGATCGTCGAGCCCAGCTCAGAGAAATGTCTCAAGATCGTCGAGCTGAGGACGTCAATCGTCGACCTGAGTGCGACGAACGTCGAAATCATTTTTACTTGTTCTTGAAATCTTCTAAGTCTTGAGTCTCTGGCAGTCTTGTTGATTGCTGTTCCATCTGATGTTGACTCTAAGGACTTGGCCTAGACTCTAGGACACAACTTTCACCCTAGCTATACATGTTGGGTCACATCCTAAGTTAGTGAACCTAGTCCAAATAAACTAGGGATCCAACAATCTCCCCCTATTTGGGGTGAGGTCACTAATAGACTCAAAACAAAAACATAAAAATAAACAAAGTAGGAAAAAGGTATATCTGGCAGAGATTACTAACACATGCATCAGATATATATATACATGAGCTTTGTTTTGAACAAACAAATCAGCTTTAAAGCTAATGCAGAGAAAGAAAGAAAAATTGAAGCAATGTAAAGATTATTTCTTCTGTTTCTTATCTGTGGGCTTATCTTCTTTAGTCTTTTCTCCTGGCTTAGTAAACATAATCTCTCTCTTTGGATCAAAATCCTGTATCTGTGTCATTGTCATGTCAGCTGCCCCAATAATCTTCAAGGATGTGGCCCTGGGGACAACTGTTTCTGGGTGCAGCTTCATGTAGTCATCAACATTGAAGAATTTGTTTGCCTTGTAAAATCTCTTGAGTTCTTCTTTTCTATACTTAGACATAGTGGAGTATCCTGATATATCCTTGCCTTCAGCACTTGGTTTGTTGATCATAGAGAGACCAACAAGTTCTTGGAATCTGGCCATTTTAGCTGTGTTGGCTGTTTCTGGATCTTCAAAAGGAACAGGAGGTGAGTCTGGCCTGTTGGGACTATCAGCTTTCTGTTCTGCAGAGAGAGTTTGTTGCTGTTGATGTTATTGATGTTGTTGATGTTGTTGTTGTCTTTTAGAAGTGTAGTGCCTTTGCTGACTATTTCTAGAAGATCTCCCTTGATGTCTTTGATAAGTTTGAATAGGTGCAGATCTTTGAGAACTAGAGCCAGTGGCACCAGCTACTGGAGGAGGTGGAGGTAGTGGATCTTTTTTATATCTCTGAACTAGAGGAGGAGAGTATATTCTGCTTCTCTTCCTCTTATTTTGTTCATTCTTGGACAGCCACATCCAAGCTGGCATACATTTGTATGGTGTTATCTTTTGTAGAATGTAATAGGGAGTGTCATGTGCTGGATTAGGCTTAGGAGCAGGAGGAGGAGCTTTTATTTTCTTGGATACTTGTTTACTCTTCTTCTTTGTATCCTCCTCATCTGAATCTTCATCCTCATCTTCATCATCATCATCATCTGAATCATGAGGATTATCATATAAAGCATCTATATCTCTCAAGATGTCCTCAGATATAATAAGTTTTTTCAGTTGGAACATGAACTGAGCTTTCAGCTGCTTTTGTTTCTTCTGCAATGTCAGCCAAAATCAACTCATCCAGATCTGGCATAGGAGAGTCATCCATCACAAAGATTGGTGCTGAGATAGCTTCTGGAGTGGATGGAATGACTGCAGAGGTTGGTGCAGATACTGGAATTACAAAGCTATCACATAGTTGCTTTGCAACTGCTGGACTGACAGGAGATATATAAGGCACAATAGCCAAATGTGGCTTAGTGAATTTTGCTAGAAGAAGATGCATATATACAGTATCAAAAGTTTTCAGCAATTCTTCTAAGTTAACTGTGGGATTTAGGATAAATTCACCAACAGTTTTGAATCCTTCAGAATCTGACTCATCAAAATCCATGTCAGTATCAATGAAATCAATTAACTCTTTACTTATACAATCTATATATTCTGCTGTGAAGACTGGAGTATCTGCTGGTGCTGGAGCTGAAGACTTTGAAGCTGTAGCTGCTGCTTCATCATCATGCCTCTCCCCCTGCCTGGTTTTAGTGGAAACTGAGGCCAGGCCCCTAACTGAGGAGGGGGGAGCAGTGAGAGCAGATATTTTGGGCAGATAAAGATGTAATATTGGTAGCAAGAGGTGTAATGGCCTCTACTATAAGTGATTTAAGAAGGGGAGTGATGATGGTGATGATAGATGAGATGGTGATGGGTCCAATGAGAAAGTAGTAGATGGTGTTGTAGTTGGTGTGGAAGAGGTGGCAACTATTGAAGGAATAGAGGGTGGAACATCAGGTATGTGAAGGTTAGATGTTGATGGGGATGGAAGGGTGGCATCTTGCATCATGGTGTCTGATGGTAGGATGTAAGATGGTATGGAAGATAGATGTGGGGGAGGTGGAGACTGTGGTGGTGTAGAAATGTATGTGTCATGAGAGGAAGCAGGAGGTGTGGTTTGTTGATGTTCTTGAAGAGGCAAAGAGGGGATGTCAGTGATGTCAACTGATAAAGATGGAGCATGTTGAGATGAAGGTGGTAGTGTGGAAAGAAGGGCTGGAAGAGAAGATGTGGAGAGAATTCTCTCTTCAGCAGGGTGGGGAGTGGCCTTAATATCCCTTGTGCCTTCAGAAGGTGTGGTAGAAGAGGTGGAGGCCTTAGAGGGCTTAGTGATGGTCCTCTCCCACCTGCCAAATAAGGTATATGTGAGCCTTTTACTCGCATTGATAAAGATGGTCTGGGAGACCAGTGAGTCTGCAGCCTTTTCCTGTAGAAATATTCCTAGTATTCTTCCAAAACAAACTTCCTTCTTAGTGTTCTTCTTCTTTATCAAATCAAACATAAGTTATGCCCAATGTATTGGCTTCTTATTGATGATTGCACACATAACCAGAAACTGGTGTCTGGTGATATAATCGTGTGCAGTGTGTTTTCCAAGTAGCACTTTGTCAACCAAGTCTGCTAAAAATTTATAGGGAGCAGACAAGTGTTTCTTCAACAGTTTGTTGGGATTGTCTCCAGCATAATCCATGAGGTTTAGCATCATTTTTGATTCCTCTACTTCAATCTCGAAGTCCTCTTCTCCATTTCTTAGTCCAAAGATTTCAGTTAATATAGCGGGGGTTAAAGAGATGGAGTTACCCGCGATGGTGCCCGTCACGATGTTCCCTTTTGTGGACGACAGTGTGTATAGCCATTCCCTGATTTCCATGCTATGCAGTTTAATCCTTCTCGTCATCAGGGTTTTTAGTTCCTATTCTTCAAGAAGTTCCAGGATATACAGAAAGATTGGATCGGAATGCTGAAACGAATCGAAATCCACATCAAATCCTGTATCAAACTTCATTCCTGTGAGATTGCTTGCCAGATTAGCCATTGAAATCACCTGCAAGAAAGACACAGAAATGACGATCAAGTGCAAGGGAATAGAAAGCGCGAGATGGAGGTCGAAGAAAACCTAGATATAAGGTTTTCCAGAATATGAATCGACAAACTCCGTTCCACGAAAATAAAATTAATTCTTCGAACTGAGGTCGACGAAATAGTTTACAGTTAAATAATTCGGCGAGCTCCTCAAAAGAATTGAAGAAGATTCGTCGAACTTAGGTCGACGAATATCTTCTGAAGCAAAGTTCGTCGATCGCTGGTCGACGAAAATTGTTTCACTCACAGAGAGTTCGTCGATCTTTGTTCGACGAGTATCTCTCAAACTTTCCCTGGTTCGTTGAACTCCGTTCGACGAACTCTAAAAAATTTGTCGAATTCAGACAGAACTTAAACTAAGTCTTCTCCATTGATCATTCCCACCTGATTTAGAAAGAAAGCATGATTTTTCTCATTCAGAGGTTTGGTGAATATATCAGCTTTTTGTAAATCAATATAGATATAGACAAGCTTAATCTTATTTTTGTCTACACACTCCCTAATGAAATGATGTCTTATGTCAATATGTTTTGTCCTACTATGGTGAACTGGATTTTGTGTTATGGCTATAGCACTAGTATTATCACAGAATAGGGTTGAATTATTTAAGTTGAACCCATAATCTAGAAGTTGATTTTGTATCCAAAGCATCTATGAACAACAGCTGCTTGCTGCAATATATTCTGCTTCAGCAGTTGATGTTGACACTGATGTTTGCTTCTTACAAAACCATGATACTAGTCTCATACCCAGAAACTGACAAGTTCTTGAAGTACTTTTTTTATCTACCCTGCATCCAGCAAAATCAGCATCAGAGTATCCAGTTAACTCAAATTCTGATTTAGCAGGATACCATAGGCCTAGATTAGGACAACTCTTTATATATCTAAAAATGCTTTTTAAGAAAATTAGATGGGATTCTTTAGGGTTCACTTAGAACCTAGTACAAAGGCTTGTAGCAAACATAATATCTGGCCTACTTGCTGTAAGGTATAATAGGGACCCAACAATACCCCTATAAAGTTTCTGATCTACAGGTTTTCCTAGTATATCAGAGTCCACAATAGCATTGGTGGCCATGGGAGTTTTCTTACCTGAGGCATCAGCCATCCCAAACTTCTTTAGAAGTTCTTTAGCTTATTTTGCTTAAGAGATGAAGATGCCATCAGAGAGCTGTTTCACTTGGAGACCAAGGAAATATGAAAGCTCTCCCATGCTACTCATTTCAAATTTTGAATGCATGAGGTCAAAAAACCTCTTGCACAATTTTGAATCTGTAGAGCCAAATATAATATCATCTACGTAGATTTGCACTAATAAGATTTGGTCCTTATGATGTCTAGTGAAAAGGTTTTTATCTACAGTTTCTCCTGTAAATTTATGCTCTAATAAAAAACTTGCTAAGGTCTCATACCAAGCTCTTGGAGCTTGCTTTAGACCATAAAGAGCCTTATTTAATTTAAAAACATAAGAGGAATAAGTTGGAGAAACAAAACCTGGAGGTTGTTCTACATAAACTTATTCTTGTAACACTCCATTTAAGAAAGCACTTTTCACATCCATTTGAAAAACTTTGAACCTTTTGAATGCTGCATAGGCAAGGAATATCCTTATAGCTTCCAACCTTGCAACAGGTGCAAAGATCTGATCATAGTCAATTCCTTCCTCTTGCTTATATCCTTGAGCAACAAGCCTAGCCTTGTTCCTCACAATGACTCCTTGGGCATCAAGCTTATTCCTGAAAACCCATTTAGTTCCAATAACTGGGTAGTTTTGGTGTCTTGGAACCAAATCCTAAGATCTACATCTCTCAAATTGGTTTAGTTCCTCTTGCATTGCAAAGATCCAGTGGGGATCTTGCTCAGCATCATGAATGGTTAGAGGTTCAACCTGAGAGAGAAAACATACATGCATCAAGTCTTGGTTGAGTTGATGCCTTGTCTGTACACCTGCTGATATGTCTCCAATTACTTGAGATCTGGGGTGATCCCTAAGTGTGATAAAATCAGTGGGTGGAGTTGGTTGTGCAATAGCATTTTGAATAAATTCCTCTTGTGGAATTATTTATGCTGTTGGTTGAGGCTCATGTTCTTCAGCTTCATCTTCTTCACTATCTTCAATGACTTATGGAGAGGGATGAGTGGGAACCTCTTGGGTGAGGTTTAGTCCATCCAATGTCTCACACAAGTGGGTTACCTGCAAGTTGCTACTGGTAGAAACTTCTTTCTCCTTGCAGTACATGTTAGTTTCATCAAAAGAAACATGAATTGATTCTTCTACTTTTAATGTTGATTTAATAAATACCCTATAGGTCTTGCTTACTTGGGAGTATCCTGGAAAAATTCCCACTTCAGCCTTAGCTTCAAACTTTCTAATATATTTCTTGTTGTTATTATGTATATAACATGTACAACTAAAAACTTTAAAATAGTTTATTTTAGGTTTCTTCTCTTTGTGCAATTCATAGGGAGTCTTATTCTTCAGTTTGTGAATTAAACTCCTATTCAGGACATAGTTTGCAGTGCTTACAGCCTCTGCCCAAAAGTTTAGTGGCATGTATGCATCAGCAAGCAATGTACCTGCAGCTTCAATGAGTGTCCTATTTTTCCTTTCAGCTACCCCATTTTGTTGGGGAGTTTTAGGAGCTGAGAAGCAATGCCTGATACCTTCCTTCTCACAGAACTCATGCATAAGAAGAGACTTAAACTCTGTGTCATGATCACTTCTGATCAATGCAACATGAGTAGAGAACTCAATCTGTATGGTCCTGAGAAAATTTGTAAGAACCTTGAATGTATCTGACTTTGTTCTCAGAAAGAATACCCAATTGAACCTGGAGAAGTCATCCACTATAACTAAAGTGTAGGATTTCTCTCCTAGACTTTGTACAGCAATGGGTCCAAAAAGATCTAACTGTAGCAAGTACAAGATCCTAGGTGAATCACTCTTATTAATTGATTTGAAAATAGTTTTAGTTTGCTTGCCTAATTGACATGCCCTGCAGAGACCTTCCTTCTTGTAGGGAGCAGAAGGTATACCTCTAACAAGGTTGTGCTTAGATAGCCTAGCTGCTGGTACTTCCAGTTCCTCAATATCAAAGCCTGCTCCTATATAAACCTACCAAAGACATCAGAGCAAGTCTTCAGGAGGTTACCAGTAGAGGCAACAATCTTCAGGCAAACAACAACATAAATAGCAACAACCTCAGCAGCAACAACAAAATGTATCTATAGAACAGAAGGCAAACAGTCCTGAAAGACCATATTCTCCTCCTATTCCTTTTGAGGATCCTGAAATAGCTAACACTGCTAAAATGGCCAGATTCCAGGAACTGATTGGCCTCTCATTGATTAATAAAGCAAAGGCTGAATGAAAGGACATTTCAGGATACTCAACTATGTCAAAGTATAGAAAAGAAGAACTTAAAAGGTTTAACAAAGCAAACAAACTTTTCAATGTTGATGACTATATGAAGCTCCATCCAGAGGCTGTTGTTCCCAGAGCCTCTTCTCAGAACATGCTTGGTATAACTGATATGACAATGACTGTAGCTCAGGAAGCTAACCCAAACAGAAAGATCAAATTCTCAAAGCCTGGAGCTAGCAGCAGCAGCAGCAAAGAGAAAGACAAAGACAAATTCAAGAAGAGCAAGATATGATCTAAGTTTTTCTTTCTTTTCCTGTTTTTGCTTTTACAACTCTCTGGTTATGTTTCTGAACAAAGCCTTTATATATGTGCTACATGTGTTATAAATTCTCTGTCAGATATATACTTTTACTGCTTTGTTTCAGTCTGTGTCTTCACTTAGTGACCTCACCCAAATAGGGGGAGATTGTTGGATCCCGAGTTTGGAATTGGGCTAGGTTCACTGAGCTAGGTTGTCTTTGACCCACCTTGTATAGTCAGGGTCATTGGTTGTGTCCTAAAGTCTAGGGGTTGTCCTTAGAACATCATCCTGTGGACCAGCCATCTTCCAGACTGCTAGAGAAACTCAAGACTTAGAGATATTTTCAGCTCAAGGAAATCTGTTTGACGTTCGTCGATCTTGGTTCGACGAACCAGAGATGTTCGTCGATCTCAGCTCAACGAATCATATTCCTTGGTCGACGAATTCTGGTCGACTATTTGAACTCCTTCTTAACCAGATACTTCTCTGATTCTAAGTCCACAATCATTCTTCAGTCGACGAATTTGGATCTCTGTTCGACGAATGATGATTGTCAGTTTGACGAAGTTTGTAGCAGAATTGACAAGTTTCCCTTGAAGACTAATTGCTATTGTCTGGTCGACGAACTCATCAGCTCAGCTCGATGAACTGTGAACTCAGCTCTACGATCTCTGTTCTTCGTTCAACGATTCCAGACTTAGGTCTTCTCCAGTTTTCCGTCCCTTTTCTTGGCGATGATTCCTGAGTAATTAATGCTCAATCTTCTCGGAATGTTACCATTAGAACGATCATTGATCATGGATTATTACATGCCGTTTTTCCATGGGACAGTTAAGGAATTCATTAATTGTCGCTTCCTTTCCAGGCCGACTGCATTTACTGCTCACAGATTCTAATTTCGAATGTGTTCTTCAGTCAGTTGAAAAAAAGAAGAAAAGATTAAGCACTGAGATACATAGACAGACATTACATTTCAACAAGTCTTATAGAAATCAAAAGTTTCACACTGCAATCAGCCTAGGCCAGAGAACATCATCATCAAGAAGAAGAAGAACATTCAATCTCTATCAAGAGTCTTCATCTTTCAACCCTATAGGACAACTTTAGAAGGACAACAATAATTCTATCTGTCAAAGAAGTTCCTAAAGCAGTCTCTGGTCAAGGCAATCAAGTTTTTGAAGACCTGTCACCCTGAAGCAGTGCTCTAGATTTCCTGATCCATTCAAGATCTCAGGGGGAGCAATCTGCTAAAATCAATCCACTAGTCTTCTCAGTTTTTATTGAGAAAGAGAAGGCACCATCACCCTTTTTCCATCCTCTGTACATGGTTTTAACTCCCTTCAAAATTATTCCTGGTTGCAAGTCTTCTACCAAAAGACTTGAGATTTTGGTTTTTGAGAACCTGAACAAAAGCTCATTGGTGTCAGGCACCTGATCAAAAATCTGAGTGGATTCCTACCAGGGTGGTAGAAGAGTGGATGTAACCAGGTTGGGGAACCACTATAATTTCTTGTGTCATCTGGTTGCCCTTTTTCTTTTGTTTTGGCTGTGTTCTGTGATTTGTTAGGTTGCTGTATTTATTACTTTGATTACTAACCGTTTCACTTAGGATTACAGCAAAAGTTGTAAAGACTTTGTAAGATAGCGCAATACTTTATTCACCCCCCCCCCCTCTAGAGTATTTCAGATCTAACCTTTACTTTCAATTGGTATCAGAGGGAGGTTTATTATTATTGGCTACACAAGCTAACACCTGAACCATAAAGATCCCTCTTGCTAGATTTGATTGTTTTGTTTCTGTTATTAGATTTATTTCTTCACAGAATGGCTCAAAACAAAGATTATGCAAGCATCATACCTCCAGTATGCAATCATAACAGATTTGTCATCTGGAAGGCAAGAATCAAATTATATATGAACTCTATTGATGAAGATATCTACAATTCTATTTTGACAGGTCCCCCCCAACTCTTCACATTTTGTGCAACATCTTCAAGCACAACAGCAGTGCCACCACCTGAATGGGCTGAAGCCCAGAAGAAAGCCAAAATGGCATATGCAAAAGCAATGAACATCTTGGCCCAGACTATGTAAGATGATATATTTCAGAAGGTGGCTGAGTGAACCTCTGCCAAGGCCATTTGGGACTCGCTCAACCAAATGGTAGCTGGTTCATCTGATGAAAGGAAAGACAGGAGATTAAATCTCATATCCCTGTATGAGAATTTTAAGAAGGATGAGGCTGAATCAGTTGCTGAAATGTACAATAGGTTGAGCTCAATCATCAATGAGCTTAAAACCTTGGATAAAGATATCACCCTTGCAGAGGTGAATGACAAAATCTTGATGTGCTTCCCTAGCTCTTGGTACTCAAGAATCTAGCTTATCAAAGAAGCCAGAAGCCTAAATGAGATATCAACTGAATCTCTTCTAGGCAAACTAAAGTCTTATGAGGAGTTGATTAAATCAAGAGAAGTAGCTGAACAGAAATCAATAAATCCAGTGAGAAAAGATCACAGTATAGCTTTCAAGGCATTAGAGGAAAGTGATACCTCAACATCCAATGAAGAACTAATGATCCTCTTTGCAAAAAGATTTTATAAGATGGCTAGAAAGGATTTCAGAAGAAAATCATCCAGGCAGGATGATAGGCACCTTACCGGATGGCCCCAAAGGAGTTGACAGAGTTCCGGAGCCAGCTTTAGGAGTTAGTGGATGCCGGATTTGTCCGGCCAAGCTCTTCACCTTGGGGAGCCCCGGTATTGTTCGTCAAGAAGAAAGACGGGACCCTCAGATTGTGCATCGAATACCGAGCACTAAATCGGTTGACGGTCCAGAACACCTATCCACTGCCAAGGATAGACGAGCTGTTCGACCAGCTGCAGGGAGCGCAGTTCTTTACGAAATTAGATTTGAGGTCGGGATACTACCAGCTTCGGATTCGAGAGGAGCACATTCAGAAGACTGCTTTTAGTAGCAGATATGGTTTATTCGAGTTTACGGTGATGCCCTTCGGGCTCACCAATGCACCATCAGCGTTCATGACCCTCATGAACCAAGTCTTCAAGGAATATCTTGATGTGTTTGTCATTGTGTTTATCGATGACATCCTCATTTACTCGAGGACGGAGGAGGAGCACACTCGCCATCTGACACTGACCCTACAGAGACTGCGGGAGAATCATCTATATGCGAAGTTTAGTAAATGTCAGTTCTGGCTGAAGGAGGTGGGCTTCTTAGGCCATATTATCAGTGGAGCCGGATTGGCAGTGGATCCGGCAAAGATTCTGTCTATTCGGGATTGGCCGCAGCTGAAGACAGCCACCGACGTACGGAGTTTTCTAGGACTTGCCGGTTACTACCGGAAGTTCGTGGAGGGATTCTCTCGAATAGCCCTCCCGCTCACATCCTTGATGAAGAAGGAGGTACCGTTCGTGTGGACCCCGCAGTGCCAGGCAGCTTTCCAGGAGCTGAAGGATCGGCAAACCTCGGCTCCCATTCTTACTCTCCCCTCGTGGAGGGAAGAATTTCATGTCTACACTGATGCTTCGTAACAGGGTATGGGAGCTGTACTGATGCAGAAGGGCCATGTGATTGCATATGCATCTCGCCAGTTGAAGAAGCACGAACAGAACTGTCCGGTGCACGACCTTGAGATGGGGGCGGTCGTTTTTGCCTTAAAGGTCTGGCGACATTATCTTTATGGAGTCCACTGCGACATCTACTCCGACCACAAGAACCTAAAATACGTGGACACGCAAAAGGAACTGAACATCAGGCAGAGGCGCTGGGTAGAGTTACTTGCAGATTATCAGTATGAGATGCACTACCATCCAGGGAAGGCAAACGTGGTGGCGGACGTATTGAGTCGGAGAGCTGCCACTTCCGAAGTCGGGCCTCAGGTTATGTCTATGGAGCTGGTGAGGAGATTGGAGGATATGCACATCACGCTGGTGTCATCCGAGGACCCCGAGCTTTACATGGAGTATTTAGCAGCGGTAAGTGCTACAGACGATATCCGGGACAGAGTCAGAGAGGGACAGGGGCGAGATGTCAAATTTGAGCCGATATTCTGGGCCTTGGAGAACAGTACAGCAGGAGATTACACGATGAGGGATGGCGTGGTATGCTTCAGAGGTCGGACTTATATACCGGAAGGAGGCCAGGTCCGGGAGGATATCATGGCGGAAGCCCACCATAGCAGATACTCGGTGCACCCGGGCATCACGAAGATGACTGCGGATTTGAAGAAGACTATGTACTGGCCTGGTATGAAGAAGGATATCACTCGGTTTGTGACGCACTGCGAAGCTTGCCAGCTAGTGAAGGCAGAGTGCAAAAACCCCGCGGGTTTATTGCAACCACTCCCGATACCAGAGTGGAAGTTCGAAGACATTGCGATGGACTTTATTCACAGACTTCCCCGATCACGAACAGGGAATGACTCGATTTGGGTCATCGTCGATCGGTTGACTAAAGTAGCCAGGTTCATTCCGATCAGGAAGGACGACGCTGTGGGAGTATTAGTACGGAAATTTGTGGAGCAGTTCGTTCGATATCACGGGGTGCCCAAGACGATCGTGTCGGATCGGGATGGTCGGTTCACTTCCAGGGAGTGGAGATCCGTGCAAGCTTACTTAGGCACGCGATTGACCTTCAGCACTGCATTTCATCCCCAGACGGACGGGCAGACAGAACGCACCAACCGGACGCTGGAAGATCTTTTGAGGCTATGTATTTTGGACCGCGGGGAACCGTGGGAGAAACTCTTAACCCTGGTCGAGTTCTCCTATAACAACAGCTACTAGTCCAGCATCAGGATGGCGCCTTACGAAGCCTTTTATGGAAGGAGATGCAGGATCCCGCTTTCTTGGGTTCAGGACGAAGATCCGAAGGTGTTGGGATCAGAGTTTGTTGAAGACACCGAGGCTCAACTGAGGCTGATCAGAGACAGGATGCTAGAGGCGCAGAGTAGACAAGTTAAGTACTATGACGCCCGACATTGGCAAGTGGAGTTCCAGGTGGGAGACCGTGTGTTTCTGAAGATCCGGCCCATGCATGGAGTCTTGCGGGTGCGTGGTCGGAGGAAGAAGCTCAGCCCTTGGTACATGGGCCCTTATAGGATCCTGGAGCGGATCGGGCCCCTAGCCTATAGGCTGGAGTTACCACTAGAGCTGGAAGCTCTGCACGACGTCTTCCATATTTCTTCGCTGAGGAGGGCTCTGCTACGCTCGGAGCAGCAGATTTTGACCACCGAAGGGCCTGTAGCTTCAGACCGGTCAGTTCGTTTGGAGCCGGTTAGGATCGACGACCGGGGAGTACGGGTCTTGCGACGCAAGAAGGTCCCACTAGTCAAGGTCTTGTGGAGGAACTGCGGCCAGGAGGAGCATACCTGGGAGCCGCAGGACTTGATGCGGCAAGATACCCAGAGCTATTCAGTCAGGTATACCTCACAAACCCCTCAAGACGTTAATTTATTTTCCTGCTTTAAACTAGTAGGGCTGCTCTAGGAAGAGTAGAGGCTAAACTTTTGTTTATTGAGGGCTTATCTTTTGTTTATTGGAATCTTGGTTTGCCAATTGGGCGAAATGGTCATAGATCTAGGTTTCCCTCAAAACTTAATTTAGCAAACATGGCGTCGTGATGGGATGTTACAAGTTTCCATTCAACGGTAGAAATTCCTGCAGGCTTAACCTTGATTTCGGGGATGAAATCTTTATTTTGTTTATTGGGATTTGTAACATCCCATTTCCAACTAGATCCCTAGGAGTTGTTTTGTCCATGACTAGGTCATGACAAACCCTAGGAAGCCAGGAATGGGCCAAGAGATAGGAGATAAAATGTGGAAAATCATCATGGTCTGCAAATAGTAGAACTCTAAACAATGGTTTAGGATGACCATGGGCTACACCTTGACCCCAAGACCCTACCACAACACCCCTAATACCTTGGGAGGCCCATTAGAGCCATTAGGACCAATTGGGGTCAACCAAAGAGGCTCAGTTGACCAAGGTCAACCCTAGCCCTAAATGGGTCAAACTAGCCTACTTAGGGTCAATTGACGTACTCCTAGCCTAGAGAATCCCATCTATGCCCTCCTAACCCTAAAGTGAGGTCAATGGGTCACTAAGGACACATTGGGGCCAGCCCTAGAGGCCAGGTTGACCCAAGTCAACTCAAGCTCCTAATCTGGTCAAAGTACCCTTACTAAGGGTATATGACCTCCAAAGTGCAGGGTAACCCTACATAACCCTACCTAGACCTTAGGGGAAGCCAATGGGTCACCAAGGACCCATAGGGGTCAACTTAAATGGTCATGTTGACCCAGGTCAACTCTAGCCCTAAAATGGTCAAAGTGCCCTTACCAAGGGACATGTGACCACCAAGATGCCCAACCAACCATATTCAAGTATTACTAGACCTTAAGGGAGTCCAATGGGTCACTAAGAACCCAATGGGGTGAACCCAGATGATCAAATTGACCCAGGTCAACCCTAATTTGAACCAAGTCAAACCTAGCCTAAAAAGGGCTAACCCAAGCCCAAGCCACTTCTTCCTTAGGCTAACCCCATTTCAATGTTAATCATAACTAAGTGGGCTGCACTTAGCCTATGGGGTTGACCAATCAACCAGGGGTGACTAGGAGAGAGAAGGGAGCTTCCCTCCATGTTAATGGAGGAGAGAGAAGATGGAGGAGAGGAAGGGAGAGAGTGGAGCCGGCCAAGGGAGGCTAACAGCCACCCTTAATGGCTTCAATCAACTCCTCAAGGGAAGAGGAGTTGATTCCAGCCATTTCCCGGCCACCAAGGGGTGTATTCAGCCCCCCTCCACTCTACCCGAGCCACAACATAAATGGTGTTGATGGCCATTGAAGAACCAGCCACCCCCCTCCCCAATTGCCATTTAAACACCATCAGTGGGCAGATGGGAACATTTTCGAGCGTTTACCTGGAGGAGATGGGCCGTCCCACTGTGTTGTTACAGAAGCCGAGCGCCGCCGCCGTCAACAATGGCATCCCGCCGCTCTTCCCGCATCCAAGCAGCCAGGAAGGTCCTCCCCCTCTCCTTAACTCGCGGGTAGATCATAGGACTCCTTAGGTTTAAGATTCGGGCTAAATTGAGCCCGATCAAATCCAGGATTTTTCATGGTTTCGGCAAGAAATTTTCTTGCTATAACCGCCGGAAAACGCCTCTCCGGCGGCAGAGCCGCCGCCTGGCGATAGCCACCACCTCAACGGAGGTGGTGGTGGCGGCCGCCGGCCGGGGAAGGGGCTGGATCGCCGGCGGCAGGGCTTGGAAATGGCTCTAAGCGGGATGAATCCTGGCCATCGGCTCACAGAGGAAGATGAAGGGATCTCGTCCCTTTATGATTCAAGATCCGTGCGATTGCATGAATAGACTATAGGATATATATGTGAATAATTTGATTATGTCACAGTTTTGGTATTATTTGGATTTAATCTTTAAAAATACCTAGGCTCACCTGGTGGGAAAACATCCAACATGAAAGTTGTAGTTTTTTGTGCCTAATTTAGTTGAAAATTGGTTTGAACCAATTTGGGTGCATGGTTTGACCAGGGCACAAATTTTGGTGGGACATGTACCTATGGCTAGGCAGTATTTAAACTGAGTGCCCACACGTCATCCCTAGCCCAAATCAATTGAAATTTTGTCAGGGAGCCTAATCAAGCTATACCTAGGGCCTGCCCAAAGTTTAGAATTTTTGGAGACACTTTTCCTAAAGTTTTTGCTTTTATTTAATAAAGATAGGGTAATTTAATTATGTGGTCAAATGACCTCCAAAACCTCCTAAACTTTGTGGAGTGGTCCCGGGCATCAAGACCTAGTTCTGTACACAATTTGAGCACATTTGGATATGTTTTGGTTAGGGAATCACCAAACCCTAGTTTGGCCATAAGAGGGTATTTTTGATTACAAGTGCCCTATGGACTTAGGGTGGTCCCCTACCCTCAACAGAGGCTGAGGTTTTGGACACTGACTTGGCATGGACAATGTCACGCTCTTGAGGAAAATGGGATGAATTAGGCTTGATTTGCCCTAGGGTTCAACCTCAAACCCTAAGGAAGTACTTTTGAGGGTTGTGAAGGACATGGGGGAAAATGCCCTTGTATGGCCTTGGAAACCCAGTAGAATTGAGTGTAATATAACCTAAGATCTCTGGTAGGAACTTTAGAAGAATTGGAGCAAGCTAGACACCTCAAAACCCTAACCCTAGTTTTAGGGTAGGAGCACAATTTGGAGATTCAGCCACTAAACCTTCACCAAATATTATGAAACTTGGGTAGAATAGGTTTTAGGCCACCTAGAAACTCTGGTAATTTTTGTAGAATTTTAGGGATTTTACTCTTGGTACTTCATTTGTTAATAACCAAAAGGCCCAAAATGATGTTTGATTTTATTATGGATGTTATGTGCTTTAAAATATGATACAACTTGGTCAGAGGTTATTAAAGGGCTAGTTGATCATCTCTGAATTTTATCACAATTTGCAATTAATTTTATTTGGTACTTCTTTCATTAATTTCAGAAAGGGGCTTTGGTAAAGAAAATTCTTTATTGATGATATATCTATTTAAAAATCATGAGGTTTAGGTTTTGAGGTACTTAGGTCAAAAAGTACTTGTAGAAATTTATTTATAATTTTTATAGGTCTGTTTTCAGAACTTTCTTTACAAGGCCATATTTTTGAGAATAGGATAATTAGTTAATTTGGGGAATAATTCTTTCAAACAAATTATGAAAGTTTACATAGAGGTTTTATATGCCCTTACCATCATCCTGGAATTTTCTCTGAATTTTTGGAAGTATTTTTATTGTACGTCCCCTTTTAATGAATTATTTTGGAATAAATTGGAAATAAGATTTAAGGGCTAAAATCTTGCTGGAAAATTTGGAGATTCTGTGTTTTTAGATGATTACCCATCTTGCATTTATCATAATTTTAGTGGAGCTTTATCTTGCATAAATCTTGTACTTCCTGTTCAACCTTGGAACTTTTGGCTTTTAAAATAAATAAATAAATTAGCATATAAATTATAGAAATTAGGAAATTGTGGATTCAGTCTACATATGCCCATATAGACCTCTAATAATTATTATATGAGCATTGGGTGATCATATGGCATACTCCCCTTTTTACAGGTTATATAGCTTAAGTGGTCTGCATTTAGTAAAACTGCAGGAAATCATTTGGGACATGAATTAGAGCACATGTGATGAGTCTTGTTGGCTTGCTGGAAGGATAAATAGAATTAGGTGCATCTTTGGAAGATAAGTGAGTAGGGTGTTATTTTGTCTAGGATTTAGAGGCGCTCGGGTCCGACGAAAGATCGTCCTCCCCGAGGTGTGTGGAGTCAAATCACCCTACGATTACCCTATCGTAACATGAGAAAGGAATTGGTAAGGGAATCATCCAATAACAAAATAAGTACCTTGCGAAAGGGAACGCTGGGCGTAATCCCAACATAGTTCCTAGTGCCCCTTGAGAGCCCTTCCCAGGGAATACCGGGGGCAGTCCTGGGTTAACGTAAACTGTTTTAACAAGCTGAAAAGAGTAAATTAGTAATTAGGGTTGCACATTTCACAAACACTGTTGGCACCAGAAGTTAGCTAGGTGCTTCGGCTCGGATGGTTAAAAGACGGACTTTGGGTCCGGGGAGCTTCGGCTCGATTGTTTGTGACGGACGTGTTGGTCCGGGGAGCTTCGGCTCGGGTTTTGATTACGCTAAATTTGCATGTGCATAAAAGGAAAGGAAATTAAGGTGGTGGGTCTTCGGAATTCGAGGGTCGATGCACCGAGGCCAATACGTTTGTAACGCCCCGAAACTCAAAGGAGCAGAGGGGAATAATTTGGGCCAGTTTGAGTTCTGGCTGCAGGCACACGGCCTGGGACACGGGCGTGTCCCAGGGCGTGTCAAGCCTGTGTGGACACTAAGGCGTGAAGTCGACACTTTGGTCTCGACATTGTGTCGAGACTGGGCACACGGCCTGCGACACGGGCGTGTCGCAGGGCGTGTCGACCCGTGTCGACACTTAGCCGTGAAGTCGACACAGTGCTTCGACGTTGTGTCGAGACACGGCACACGGCCTGCGACACGGGCGTGTCGCAGGGCGTGTCAACCCGTGTCGACACTCGTCCCGCGAAGTCGACACTTTGGTGTCGACAGTGTGTCGAGACATGGCACACGGCCTGCGACACGGGCGTGTCGCAGGGCGTGTCGACCCGTGTCGACACTTAGCCGCGAAGTGCCGAGACCTTGTACACGGCCTGGAGCCCAGGCGTGTCAAGGTGACACGGGCAAGGACACGGGCGTGTCCTAGAACCCGTGCAGTGCTCGGGTTGAAAACGGGAGAAAATCATGGGGTACACGGCCAGCTACACGGCCGTGTCAGGTGGAACACGGGCGTGTCAGCTCGAACACGGGCGTGTTCGATACCCGTGTGAGGTTCCAGGTGATTCGATTTTGACGGCGAATGAGGCACACGGACCCTGGACACGGGCGTGTGCCAGGCCGTGTTCGGCCCAGATTGGGCATTTCAGTCCCGAATCGAAGCCGTTCATTTCTTTGACTGAAGATCCAACGGCTGGGGGTTGTTCCTGAAGGGATATACCCGGGTTTTGACTTAGAAAACCCTCACTTTTTCCACTTGTTCTCTCTCCAAACCCTTGGAGAAAGAAGAGCTAAGGCAAGAAGAAGAGGAGCTAGATCCGCCATTGGAGGAGCTTCGGAGCTCCGAATCGCAAGCCGACTCCGGATCCGCGGAGGCAACGCTAGTGCGGTCAATTCCATCCGATTACTTTTCGATGGCGCCGAAGAGGAACGCAAGGGTAACGATCCTCACTTTTGAGCATGATAGCTCTCTTTCTTAGCATAGGAAGCCCTCTCTCGCGAGTTGACGAAGAGTTGGAGGCGTTCCTTCGGGTAGATATGTAAAGTCCCCGTTGTTTAGCGTCCGTATGCGAGAACGGACATAGGCATTTTGGTTGAAGCCTACCCGGACATGTAGTTCGGATCGGTGATGTTGCATTGCATAAGGCCGGAGAAGACTCCGTGCTATTTGGTGTTTTTCGGGTTTTCTACGCGGTAGATTGCAGCAGGGAGCCTTGGGGACTAACCCAAAGGTGCACCCGGAAAACTGGGCGGACACGAGGTCTTTCCAACTTGGTGGCCTGAGAGCCAACTTGAACATAACGGGGTTATGTGACTTGTGATAGAATGGGACTCGGTGAAAGTTTGACCCGCGCATATGGCTTAAATTGCCGTTGCGATGTGAGCACAGGTTAGATGGAGCCGTACCCGCTTTATGTCGTTCGGGTTAGAGAGACCTAAAGGTACATGGCACTCGCCGTTGGCATAAATGGGGGTCTTCGGTGGTCGATGGCTTAAATTGACGTGACCAATACCATGAAGACGAATTGCTCATAGGAATGGCCGTCTAAGTGGCGGTGGTGAGTCCGGAATGTTAATGGCTTCAATTGACGTAACATCGACCGGTTCACCGAGAATGTGCCCTGAGTGCACGGGACGTGTGGCCGTACGAGCCAACGTCTGTGATGAAATGGCTATGGTTATATGCATTGCTCGCTTGTGCTAATGAAATGCAGGGAAGGAGAATCGCCGCCCCGAATTAGGGGCGGGATCGTTATAATTTGGTCAGCATTGCTGACCGTTGCCTTGTTTGCCACCGTGCGGTGGTTTGTTTGCTTGCAGGTGCAGCTGGACCAAGCGGTCAATAGCGGGCTAAAGCCCTTTTTGCGAAGCTGGCCCTCGAAGGCCCAAGTGGAAATGTTTTATGTTTTATTCATGTATGGTCGGCCTGCGCGCCGAGGTTTGTAAACCATGTAAAAGACAAGTGAAACATTTTGTAAGGCCTTAAGGCCGACTTTTGAGTATTTTGTAATAACATTCCTATTATCATGTTAGTGGACATTCATGCTTATTGCTGGGTTCTTGTTTTGCAACTTTTATAAACTGCTTCCGCTAGAATGCTCTGTGTAGGATGTTGAGATTGGTTGGATGGTTTCCATAAGTAACCACCCGGTCTGTCTGTGGTATACGGCGTCGGGCCCCGGCCGGACCTACTGCTATATGCTATGCGACGGATAGGGGGTGTTACAATTTGGTATCAGACTACTGGTTTTGGTCGGGCTTAAAGTGAATTCGTGGGCGAATTCTTTTTAAGGGGTGGTGAGCACATTGTGTGCGTCATCGTTATAACAGTAAAAAGAACCCATGAATGTCCACTTAGGAATGAAAATACTCGTGTTTGAGGAACCTGCGTGTTCCTATAATTGCTGTTTGCAATGTTATTTGGTCGCTTAACGGTGTTTTGTACCACTATAGGTGACCCGAAGTGGTGTTGGGCCGTCAGAACGCCGAGGTTCTGAGGCTAGTAGTGCACCAGAAGTTGCTCCCGCAACACCTTTGTCGGCTGAAAATATAAGATTGGTGGTTGAAGCGGTGTTGGCCGTGATCAATGCGCAGCCTGGGAGGCAAGCGCAGCAGCCCGCTCCTGTGATGGAGCAAGTACCTCTTCAAGAGGCTGAGCCGAGGAGGACTGAGCAAGTGGTTGTAGAACCAATAGTGCCAAGGAGGGCGACTGAGAGGCAGTTGAAGCATGTAATGAGCTTTAACCCTCCGTTATTCTCGGGGTTGGGAACCCCATCTCAGGCTGAAGACTGGCTCTCTAGGGTGAAGAGAGTCATGACAGCGACGGAGACGGAGGAGTGGCAGATGACCACCATTGCTACGTTCCTGCTGGACGGTGAAGCGAGGATGTGGTGGGAAGGTTTGGAGCTGCATCATCTGCGAGGTAGACAACTGATAGACGTTCCGATGGAAGAGTTCTCGGAATTGTTCTTAGCAAGATACCTCCCTTCTACTCAGAGGATTTCAATGGAGAATGAGTTCCTGAGGTTGGTACAGGGTGAGAGGAACGTGGATGAATATCTCCACGAGTTTACGCGGTTGAGTCGTTATGCGAGCTCTACCATCATGGATGAGGAGCGCAAGACTAATCGTTTTTATGAAGGCTTGAGGGATGAGCTGAGACTATTACTGTCGGGGCCAATGACGCAGGGTTTCTTAACCTTGGTCAATACTGCCCGGTCCTTGGAGAAGGACATGAAGAACGTGCAGGCGAAGAAAGGCTTGGTTGATAGAAAATCTGAGTTTAAAGTGCCGACTACCTCAAAGTCCGGCTATCGGAAGTCTTTCAAGAAGCCTAGGACTTCGGGTCCAGCTCCTTCTGGCGCTTCTGGGGCGACTACGAGTCGGACCCCGGGCGCGTGCTTTACTTGTGGCAAGACGGGGCATTTCGCCCGTGATTGTTGGAGCGGACGTCCTAAGTCCGAGAGGAGGCCGGGAGCCACTTATGAAGAGAAGGGAAAGGCGGTGGAGTCGACCGCATCCCACTATGCTCCGGCCCAACCCAGGGTTTACAATCTTGGCCAACAGGAGGCCATTAAACAAGCTGACGTGGTGACAGGTACGGTTTAATTTATAGCAAGTCAATTCCTTTATATGCTTGTTATGTATATGTTACCTTACCACTGCTTGTTAGGATTTGTGTTGATTTGTGAAAACCCGGCACGAGCACTCTTTGATACGGGAGCTTCACACTCCTTCTTGTCCGAAGGATTTATATCACGCATCGGAGTCCCTTCTTCGATGGCGAAGGATAAGTTGGATGTGTTGTTGCCCAATGGGTGTTCGATGCGAGCGGTTAGGATCTGCGACGTTAAAGTTCGTATTGGGGAGCAGGAGTTCGACCTGCAGGCGTCTTTACTTCCGTTGGCGGAGTTCGACGTCATATTTGGCATGGACTGGCTCTCGGAGCAGCAGGCCCATATAGATTGCGGTAGCAAGGAAGTAAAGCTGGGAGCAAGTCGTGAGACGACGTTTACGGGCTTAAAGGGGTCGAGCAAGACGTTGATGTCTGCTCTTCAGGTGGTGAAGGCGGTTCGTGCTGGAGCAGAACTGTTCTTTACACTAGTGGAGGTTGCAAAGCCGAAGCCCGCGATGGATTGTATTTCAGTGGTATCGGAATACCCTGATGTGTTCCCCGCAGATCTTCCTGGAGCCCCGCCTCAGCGGGAGATCGATTTTACGATCGAGCTAGTGCCAGGTGCAAAGCCTGTGTCACGATCTCCGTATCGGCTAGCGCCTAAGGAAATGGCGGAGCTGAAAGTTCAACTACAAGAGTTGTTGGAGCAAGGGTATGTGCGCCCGAGTTCTTCGCCTTGGAGCGCACCGGTCCTCTTTGTTAAGAAGAAGGACGGAAGCTTGAGATTATGTATTGATTATCGGGAGCTAAATAAGCTGACTGAGAAGAACAAGTATCCGATCCCCCGGATTGATGATCTCTTTGATCAGTTAGTCGGGTCGACGGTGTACTCGAAGTTAGATCTCAAGTCTGGATACTATCAGCTGCGGATAAGGGAGAGTGATATCCCGAAGACAGCGTTTAGTACGAGATACGGGCATTATGAGTTTACGGTCATGCTGTTTGGGCTGACTAATGCGCCGTCAGTATTTATGGATTTGATGAACAGGAAGTTCAGGGAGTACTTGGACCATTTTGTGATCGTCTTCATCGACGATATTTTGGTGTACTCGCAAAGTGAGGAGGATCACTTCAAGCATCTCCATTTGGTGTTGGAGACACTCAGGAGAAACCAGTTGTATGCCAAGTTCTCGAAGTGCGAGTTTTGGCTATCCTCAGTGGCGTTCCTTGGGCATATAGTGAGTGGAGAGGGTATTGCGGTGGATCCGGCGAAGATTGTTGCGATACGGGAGTGGCCTGAGCTTGCTACGGTAGCAGAAGTCCGGAGCTTTTTGGGGCTTGCCGGTTATTATAGGCGCTTCGTAGAGAACTTCTCGCGGATAGCGCTACCTCTCACTACTTTGACGAGGAAGGAGCATAAGTTCGTTTGGACGCCGGAGTGCGCGCGAGCTTTTGAGGAATTGAAGTGTCGGTTGACCACGGCGCCTGTGTTGAGTTCGCCATGTGGAACCGAAGGCTATGAGATATATAGCGATGCTTCGGGCAGTGGTTTGGGTTGCGTGCTACTGCAGCACGGCAGCGTGATAGCTTATGGCTCGAGACAGCTAAAAGTGCACGAGAGGAATTATCCGGTCCACGACTTGGAGTTGGCGGCCGTGATTTTTGCCTTGAAGCTGTGGAGACACTATTTGTACGGTGTGAAGATTGATATCTACACCGATCACAAGAGCCTAAAGTATTTGATTGATCAGAAAGATCTGAATATGCGGCAGCGTAGGTGGATGGAGTTCCTGGGGGACTATACTTTCAAGATCCACTACGTGCCTGGCAAAGGGAATGCGGTTGCGGACGCGTTGAGTCGCCGAGCCCCAGCTCAAGCGAATTGGCTATCAGTGCATGATGAGCGGTTGGTGCAGGAGCTGGAGGCGTTGGAGATTGTTTGTGTGGATAGACAATCTAGTGCTGAAGCAGTGCTGAATTGGACTGAAGTCCAATATGACCTGGCTGATCGGATTCGGCAGGCTTTGGATATGGATGCTCATATGAAGCAGTTCATGATAGAGGCTCTGGATGGGTCAAATTCCCAATTCGTTGTGGAGGACGGATTGTTGTGGAAAGACGGTCGTTTGTGCGTCCCAAGTGTGGGCAGTTTACGGGCGGAGTTGTTGTACGAGGCGCACCATACCAAGTACTCGATTCACCCGGGGAGTACGAAGATGTACCGTGATGTTAAGAAACTATTTTGGTGGCCGGGTTTGAAAAAGGATGTGGCGCTATATGTAGCGAAGTGCCAAACCTGCGCCTTGGTAAAGGCGGAGTGCCAAAAGCCGGGAGGATTTCTTAAGTCCTTGCCTATTCCGGAGTGGAAATTCGACGACATCTCTATGGACTTTGTGCATGGTTTGCCAAGGTCGCAGAAGGGGAACGACGCCATTTGGGTGGTGGTCGATCGATTAACAAAGGTGTCGCATTTTATTCCGCATAGGAAGGATGATCCGGTGGAGAAGCTGGCAAAGCTTTATGTGGACAACATAGTGCGGCTTCATGGTGTGCCCCGCAGCATCGTGAGTGACCGAGATGGGCGGTTCACGTCCAATGATTGGAGGCTGGTGCAGCAAATGTTGGGAACAAAGCTGAAGTTTAGCACAGCCTTCCATCCGCAAACGGATGGGCAGACCGAGAGGGTCAATAGAACCATGGAAGACATGCTTCGCATGTGTGTCTTGGACTTTGGAAAGCAATGGGAGGACCACCTTTATTTGGTGGAGTTCGCATACAACAATAGCTACCAAGCAAGTATTCAGATGGCGCCTTTCGAGGCCCTTTATGGTAGACGATGTCGCACGCCGTTGTCTTGGTTAGAAACGGGCGAGTCGAAGTTGTATAAGCGATCGGAAGTGGAGGATGCTACTTCGTTGGTGAGAACCATTCGGGAGAGGTTGCTTATCGCTCAGGACCGACAAGCAAAGTACTATAATGCCAAGCACAGGAACGTGGAGTTCGCTGTGGGCGATTATGTATACTTGAAGATCAAGCCGTTCAAGGGTGTCTCGCGGGTGCGGCGATTGAAAAAGCTAAGCCCGAGGTACCTTGGACCGTTCGAGGTTCTGGAGCGAGTAGGAGAAGCGGCCTATCGGCTGAAGCTTTCAGTGGAGCTTAGTGGTTTACATGATGTATTCCATATTTCGGTGCTTCGGAAGGCGGTGCAAGAGCCTACGCAAGTGATCGCGGCCAATCAAGTGCCGGTGGATAGTGGGCTAACGACTAAAGTCAAGCCCGTGCGGATTGAGGACTCGGAGGTCAAGCGGCTACGCAATAAAGAGATCAGGATGGTCAAAGTCCGGTGGGACAATTGCGGTCGTGAGGAGCTCTCGTGGGAGCGAGAGCAGACGATGCTTGACGAATATCCGGAGTTGTTCCGCTCAGGTACAAATTTAAGTTTGTACATGTTTTTCCCTTTATGTAATTTCGTGGGCGAAATTCTTTTAAGAGGGGTAGAGTTGTAACGCCCCGAAACTCAAAGGAGCAGAGGGGAATAATTTGGGCCAGTTTGAGTTCTGGCTGCAGGCACACGGCCTGGGACACGGGCGTGTCCCAGGGCGTGTCAAGCCTGTGTCGACACTAAGGCGTGAAGTCGACACTTTGGTCTCGACATTGTGTCGAGACTGGGCACACGGCCTGCGACACGGGCGTGTCGACCCGTGTCGACACTTAGCCGTGAAGTCGACACAGTGCTTCGACGTTGTGTCGAGACACGGCACACGGCCTGCGACACGGGCGTGTCGCAGGGCGTGTCAACCCGTGTCGACACTCGTCCCGCGAAGTCGACACTTTGGTGTCGACAGTGTGTCGAGACATGGCACACGGCCTGCGACACGGGCGTGTCGCAGGGCGTGTCGACCCGTGTCGACACTTAGCCGCGAAGTGCCGAGACCTTGTACACGGCCTGGAGCCCAGGCGTGTCAAGGTGACACGGGCAAGGACACGGGCGTGTCCTAGAACCCGTGCAGTGCTCGGGTTGAAAACGGGAGAAAATCATGGGGTACACGGCCAGCTACACGGCCGTGTCAGGTGGAACACGGGCGTGTCAGCTCGAACACGGGCGTGTTCGATACCCGTGTGAGGTTACAGGTGATTCGATTTTGACGGCGAATGAGGCACACGGCCCTGGACACGGGCGTGTGCCAGGCCGTGTTCGGCCCAGATTGGGCATTTCAGTCCCGAATCGAAGCCGTTCATTTCTTTGACTGAAGATCCAACGGCTGGGGGTTGTTCCTGAAGGGATATACCCGGGTTTTGACTTAGAAAACCCTCACTTTTTCCACTTGTTCTCTCTCCAAACCCTTGGAGAAAGAAGAGCTAAGGCAAGAAGAAGAGGAGCTAGATCCGCCATTGGAGGAGCTTCGGAGCTCCGAATCGCAAGCCGACTCCGGATCCGCGGAGGCAACGCTAGTGCGGTCAATTCCATCCGATTACTTTTCGATGGCGCCGAAGAGGAACGCAAGGGTAACGATCCTCACTTTTGAGCATGATAGCTCTCTTTCTTAGCATAGGAAGCCCTCTCTCGCGAGTTGGCGAAGAGTTGGAGGCGTTCCTTCGGGTAGATATGTAAAGTCCCCGTTGTTTAGCGTCCGTATGCGAGAACGGACATAGGCATTTTGGTTGAAGCCTACCCGGACATGTAGTTCGGATCGGTGATGTTGCATTGCATAAGGCCGGAGAAGACTCCGTGCTATTTGGTGTTTTTCGGGTTTTCTACGCGGTAGATTGCAGCAGGGAGCCTTGGGGACTAACCCAAAGGTGCACCCGGAAAACTGGGCGGACACGAGGTCTTGCCAACTTGGTGGCCTGAGAGCCAACTTGAACATAACGGGGTTATGTGACTTGTGATAGAATGGGACTCGGTGAAAGTTTGACCCGCGCATATGGCTTAAATTGCCGTTGCGATGTGAGCACGGGTTAGATGGAGCCGTACCCGCTTTATGTCATTCGGGTTAGAGAGACCTAAAGGTACATGGCACTCGCCGTTGGCATAAATGGGGGTCTTCGGTGGTCGATGGCTTAAATTGACGTGACCAATACCATGAAGACGAATTGCTCATAGGAATGGCCGTCTAAGTGGCGGTGGTGAGTCCGGAATGTTAATGGCTTCAATTGATGTAACATCGACCGGTTCACCGAGAATGTGCCCTGAGTGCACGGGACGTGTGGCTGTACGAGCCAACGTCTGTGATGAAATGGCTATGGTTATATGCATTGCTCGCTTGTGCTAATGAAATGCAGGGAAGGAGCATCGCCGCCCCGAATTGGGGGCGGGATCGTTATAATTTGGTCAGCATTGCTGACCGTTGCCTTGTTTGCCACCGTGCGGTGGTTTGTTTGCTTGCAGGTGCAGCTGGACCAAGCGGTCAATAGCGGGCTAAAGCCCTTTTTGCGAAGCTGGCCCTCGAAGGCCCAAGTGGAAATGTTTTTATGTTTTATTCATGTATGGCCGGCCTGCGCGCCGAGGTTTGTAAACCATGTAAAAGACAAGTGAAACATTTTGTAAGGCCTTAAGGCCGACTTTTGAGTATTTTGTAATAACATTCCTATTATCATGTTAGTGGACATTCATGCTTATTGCTGGGTTCTTGTTTTGCAACTTTTATAAACTGCTTCCGCTAGAATGCTCTGTGTAGGACGTTGAGATTGGTTGGATGGTTTCCATAAGTAACCACCCGGTCTGTCTGTGGTATACGGCGTCGGGCCCCGGCCGGACCTACTGCTATACGCTATGCGACGGATAGGGGGTGTTACAACGTTGACTCGGCAAGTGTGGTTAGCACTTCGCCAACAGAAGTCCGGTGTGCCAGCCGGCAAGAGTACGCAGGAGTCCGCTTCGTGCACCAAGCATTGAGGCGTACGATAGGTCTGACCGGTAGTGCTTTACTGGTTTAGAGCTGGGCGAGGCCCAACCCACCGCTTCCGTCTACCACTACGGAGGTATCCTGGGACGTTACGGCTCCAGAAAGGGGGAACTAAAGGTCTGTGTGCACAGAGTCGGGTGTATGTGTTGCACTTGCATGATCCATCATACCCACTTGCATGTCATAGCATAATCGATTCATTTAACCCTGACACCTAAAGTATAAGTGGAATGGGACGCTTATACTTTAGGACCTACAAAACGACCCTTTGGTCTATAAGGTTGTGTGGGCAAGTTTATAAATTAAGGTTAATTTTGATATATATATTTACTGCTGTTTGATAACCGACACCCCAACGTATAAATTGGTATGGGACTTTTTATACGATGGGAGCCTTGCAGAATGTACAACCCCATATTTGCTGAGCCAGACGAGGAGGCACAAACGGTCAGATAGGCTAGCCGAAAAGGTTCTCGCCCAGGTGGGCGGGAGCGCTTGCGCTAAGCAATAAGCTCCCGCCACATATGAGCTCTCGCCGCAAGGTGCCCCATGTTCGTCGAGCCCCGATCGGCGAGCGCGGCCAAATCGTCGAACGAAGATCAACGCGCGAACGCTTGCGCCAGCCCTAGATCGTCTTAAAGAAACTCTCGCCTATAGGCAGGCGAGACCGCTTCCGCCAGGCTCTGACAGAAGGTTCTCGGCTCGGGGCTCTCGCCGAGTGGGGACCAGGGCCCTGGGTGGGATGACAAAATTGCCCTCAGGAGAAATTACTCCAGTACCCTCAGAAAAACAGCGGGATTCGGCAATTGGCAGACCAACTAGGGGCTTTTCAGTAATTTCAGGACAGCAAGATTGAAAGATATTGTACCTAATCACCTAAAGGGGGGGGGGTGCGGCCTACACTCAGCCACAACAGGCCTACACTCAGAGATATAACTCTCCTACACTCAGGCACTCAAGCCCTACACTTAGTCTTTATAATTACAGGCTTACAAACTCAGATCCCTAAGGATCCTACAAGAAAATATGAATACAAAAATGTAATCTCTACAACTCAGTGAAAAGAGAGACGAGTTGTGAGTTTCTTGATGAGTTCTTGGAAGAACTCAGCTGAAATCAACCTGACTTGGCTTTCTTCAAAGCTTCTTGAAAGTAGAACACAATAAGATTGATCACTTTTGCAGTTGATCCTTGATCTCTGCTACTTAAGATTCAGAATAAATCTGAACCCTTCTTCTCAGCCTGGTTCCAATGGCTGACTTCTTGGATGGAGCTCTCTCTCTCTCCAACTTCTTAGATCTTCACTGGATTCTTCAATGAATGGCTAGATCTTCTTTGTATATTGATCACTTGAACTTATGTTCAATCCTTTCTTAATCATCATTTTTCTGTAGACAGTGTAAGCCTATTTATAGGCCTTCTTCATGGTAACCGGCTGGTCCTGTTCATAACTGATTTCTGACAACTCTGACAGGTGCAGTAGACCGGCTGGAATGGAAGCTGTCAAGTCATCCAGTCAGTTCTTGAAAATTCTGTAACTGTCTAAAAGTGTCGAGACTGTCTGTCTTTAAGTGTCGACACTTATAGACTAAGTGTCGACACAAGTTGTCTAAGTGTCGACACTAGCCTACAAGGTGTCGACACAACTCCTTGTGGTGTAGATTTTATATCTCGACACTGCTTCTTCTTCATGTGTCGACACTGATATTAAGTGTCGACACAACACTTTGTTCTTCAGCACTTTGTTGTATTCTTCTAAGTGTCGACACAACTCCTTTGTGTCGACACATCTTCATGTGTTGAACTTGTTAAGTGTCGACACTTCTTCTTGGTGTCGACACATGTCTTCAGTGTTGATACTTGCTGAGTGTCGACACAGCTCCTTGTGTCGACACATTCTTCTTCTGTTGAGACTTTTGCTGAGTGTCGACACAGCTCCTTAGTGTTGACACTTGTACTTAGAATTTTGTTGATCTTTGCTAAGGTCGAGTCTTCAGCTGAGTGTCGACACATGCTTTCTTGTGTCGACACTTTCTTCAAGTGTTGAATCTTCTGCTGTGTGTCGACACATTGCTCTGGGTGTCAACACATACACTTAGACTCTGCTGAATTTTGCTGAGTGTCGACACAGCCAACAAGTGTCGACACTTTCTGATGTAGACACAGTTTCACTGGGTGTCGACACAACTGCTAAGTGTCGACACTACTTCACTGCACTTTTCTTCATTGAGTGTCGACACAGCTCCTTGTGTCGACACTTTCTGTCCGGTGTCGACTCCACATCCCTAGTGTCAAGACAAATACTCCAAGTGTCGACACTGCTTGTCTGGGTGTCGACACAAGTCTTCTTAAGTGTCGACACTTTCCCTCTGGGTGTCGACACATGGACTTAGAAACTTTTTTATCTTTCCTGCAAATACTTAACCTGCACAAGTAAACTCAAAACACATCAAATACATTTTGATGTATATCATTGAGTTGGGTGAGGCTTCTTCAAATCAGATACATTTAAACCAATGTACCCAACAATCTCCCTCTATTTGGAGAAGTCATAACCCTTAGTCAATGATATACACCATACAAGATAAAATCATAGCATGATGTAAAGCAGGATTATATATCAGGAAAGAAACATCACATGTATTAAACAAACATGCATACACAGATATCATCTCAGAACAATTATGAAATAAATTTAGTATATAACATATTGTTCCAATATCTTGATATATTCATTTTCCAAAAGTTTACAAAGTGTTTAAAAATCAAAATATTACAATTGTAAACTGAGAAAAATTCTATTCTATTTTTGTTCAGCCTCCTTAATCACAATTCCTTTTCCAGATTGTACTTTGGCTTGAACAGGTGCTTCAGCAACTTCAGTTTCAGCAGGCTTTTTCCCTTTCAGCTCCTTCTTCTTTAGCTCTTTTGCTTTAATCTTTTGTCTCTCAAAATAATGATATGGCTTGGGAAAGTACTTGCTAGGCTCCTGAGCAGTAGGAGGTAGCTTTCCCATCTTGGCCTTCCTTCTATATTGCACTATTGCTTCTTGCCTTGTCTCATGTTTCCTCCATTCCAATTTAGAAAACCATTTATTTCTGTCTTGAATATTATCTTTTGCAACTTTCCATGCAGTTAAGATAATGTTTCTTGAAGTGGGGCTCCACTGCTCAAAGTCTAGTCTTTGTTCAGCTTGCTCCCTGAACCTCTTCTTAGACAGTCTGGCTTCTTCTTCTTTCTGCATAGCTTCTTGCATAGCTTCAGAGACTGGCTGAACAACTTTCTCTATGATGACATTTTCTTTTCCCTCAGGTGGGCTATACATTGAGTGTATATCAGCTTGAACCATATCAAAATATGGAGGAGGGTAGATGACTTGAGCCACTTCAGGTTGCTCCCCTCCTAGATATGCAGGATGTATTCCAGATTCTGCCACATTATCATCATCACAAAGAGGAGGATATCCAAGAGTAGCTCTGATAGAATTAGAAATCCATTTAGCATGATCAGAGCTGGCTTTGACTAACACCCTCTCCCCCTTTATGACTTCTCTAATCATGTGATCCCTCAGATCATCCTTTTGAAATCTGATTTGGGCATCCAAATATTTGACTCCATCTATAAAGTAAGGTTTCAACCTTTGGAGTTTGTCAGTTATGATCTTCTGAGAGTCTTGTATGTCAGTCTTAACAGCAGTAATTTCCTCTTGGAATACTTTGTCAAAGTCTGCTTTAGCTGTAGCATTAGCTGGAGTCTGCCCTGTAGCTAGATTCTTCATCTCTGTTACTATGGAATTGTGAGATTCTGTCAAGTTATCATTCATCCTGATCTGATTTTCCAGTACATAGCCTTGCTTTAGTGCAATATCATCTGTTGAAACCGGAACCCAGCTTCCTGTAGAGCTCGCCCTTGGGGAAAGGGGTGGTCTCGCGCCTACTTCGTTCCTGCAAGGAAAAACAACAAGACAAGGAGAAACAGGCCCAAGGGCTCGGCGGGGAGGTCCCACCACAAACCCAGAAGATCTCAGAGCGCTTCCCCTCCTTAGCCTGAAGCCGAGCTAAGGTACCCTCAGAAAGCACTTAGAGAATTTGGGGAGAGGAGCTCAGGGGAAAAACGTGCCGTCAGGGGTACCCCTTGGGTCCTATTTATAGTTTTTGAAACCCGGACTGCCAATAACCGAAATAACTGACCTGAAATTACCAGGAAACCCTTGGCTGGGCCTGCCAACAGCCAAACTCCGCTGTATCGAAGGGCTATGGGCAGACCAGCAGGGGTAAAACAGTAAAAAGTACCTCTGACCCCCAGGCGAGCTGGGACCCCTGGCCACCTCGGCATGCTTTGCTCGCCTGCTGCTGCCGAGCTCCACTGCGAGGACGCGAGCCTCAGCCCGCTCGGCGAATGCCGAGCTCCGGGTCGCCGATCGTCGATCTCTGGTCGACGGATGCCGAACTTTGGCCCGCTCCTGCTGTCGCCGAGCTCGCCTGCTGCTGCCGAGCTCGCCGAGCTCGCTTGTTTGGGCTTTGTTGAACTTGCTCGCCGGACACGGGGTTGTACACAATCCCCGCTCTTTTCGAGCTTGCCAAAAAGCTCGGAAAGAAACATCCAACCCGAAGTGTGCGGCGAGCTCCGGCTGGCGAGTTGAAGGGAATCTTATGGTGGGGGCCACCTGCGGCTATATATATGTGCACCTGCTCTGCTACCTGGCTCTTGCCATTCCCCCTGCTGCCTTGCCAAGATGCCCCTTCCTAAGGAGATTCAAGAGCGCGTAGATCGAGCTCGCCGGGCTTCCGAGGCTCGTATTACCGCGCTGACGGCGGTCCCCGCAAAGGTCCCTCAAATTGATCCCGCCGAGCCGGGCTCCAAGAGGTCGAGGCCATTTCTCGAGGCGGCTGAGCCCATCTTCCACGACCTGAGGGCCACTTTGGCTCGCGAGACCGGCTCTTCTACTCGAACTGTTCTGGAGAATGATAGGGAGGTCGTTGTTGTTGGTGACGATCAGGGCGGCCTTCCAGATGACGAGGGGACCGCGCCGCGGGTTCCCACGCCGCGAGGCGAGGCTGTCCCCGCCACTTCACAACTTTCGGCCCCGGACCACCATCCACGGGATCCGCCGCTCCTCTTCGGGATCCTGCCTGTGAGCTCGCAGAGGCCAGCTTCGCCGCCTGGCTCCTCTCCTCGGCACATTGATGCGCCCGCCGGGGGGGGGGGGGGGGGGGGCCGGGGTCCATTCCTGTCCCGGGCTTTGAGCCCATCTCGCCGGGAGCTCGCGGCCCAGGTCGCGGGAAGGACCTGAGGTTCATCCCTCCTCGCATCTCTTTGGAGCCGCCGAGCTCTTCAGGTCTGCCTCGCTCAACCCTGTGCTTCACAAGCTTTTGCTCTGCTGACATCTGCCTTTACAGCCCTTCCCAGTCAGTCGGCTGCCGAGGAGTCCTCGCGAGCGGCCCACCATTCTCCCCTCCCCTCTCCGAGCTCGCTGGACTCTTACCTGGGTCCGGAGGTGGATCAGGGTGAGCTGTCGAGGAGGGAGGTCAAGCTCCTTAAGAAGCTGGTGTGCAGCCTGCGCGAGGTGCAAGGAGCCAACGAGACGCTGCAGCGTGACTATGCGCGCCTTGCCGAGGAGGTGCGCCTTGGCCGGCCTGGCGAGTTGATGTCTCCTTCCCGACTCCTGGATGAGATAGATGACGGCCTCCTGGTCGCGCAAAGGAACTCTGGAAGGATCCGCGAGCTTCTCCGCGTGCGGCAGCTTGGGGGGCGGGGATCGCGAGGCCGGGGTAGGTAAACTTGCGGGCTCCCCTGCCGAGCCGACCGGTGCTCGCATCCTGGTGCCCTCCCCGCTCGCGCGCCCTGTTTTCCTTCTGTTTCGAACTTTCCCCTGCGGGGATGGATAATTTTTAGAACATTTTGATTGTTATTTAAATAAAATGCCGTAATGTTTTGACTTAGCCTTAGTGAGGATGCGCCGGAAGTCGGCGAGCTGGGGTGGTGAGCTGGGGTGGCGAGCTGGGATGGCGAGATGCGCCGATGTGACAGCCTGCCTCAGATTCTTTTCTATAAATAGCCCCCCCCCCTCACCTACCCCCGTACTGTCTTTATTGCTCTGCTTGCCTTCCTGCTTTTTCTTTCTTCTGCTCGCGTTGCCTCTTTGCTTCTTTCCTGCGACCATGGGCAAGACTAATCCGGACGCCGATGGCCGCTCCAAGTGCGCGCAGCACTTCGCAGATTATTGTTTCTTTGACGGCCACACCAGCGAGGAGGAGCTCGCCGAATTCAAGGCCCTGTATGTGCCGCCGGGCTTTGAGGCGCGCAGGCCGGGACCGGGCGAGGCCATCAATACGTTCTACGAGAACGAACTCGCCTTCCCCATCTCGCACTTCAAGGTGGGGCTGCGACTTCCTTTGTGGCCGGAGATCCGGCAGATCTTGAAGTACTACGGGGCCGTCCCCGCGCAGCTGAACTCCAACGCCATCGCAATGATGGTGGCGTTCGCGAGCTACCTCCGGCGGGAGAGGATCGAGTTCAACCTGACCGTGTTCAGGAAGCTCTTCTCCTACAAGGCGACGACGGACAGTGTCGCCTACTTCGGCGGCTCCTTGATCAAAGTTCGCGAGATCGCGAACAAGCACCACACCTGGATGACCAAGATCGCCTTCATCAAGGGCGATCTCGGCAACATCCCCTACTCGCCGCAACAGAAAGGCGAGGAGGTGTACCGCCCGCCGGCCGTGTCCGGCAACGACGCCGAGCCGAGGTCGCCTTCCTGCGGCCGTGTTCTGCCCGGCGCTAAGCCCGACGGACTCGGAGCTTCCCCAGCAAATTCTGGAGACTCTCTTGCCCGTGAGACAAGGCTCTCCTCTCAGCCCTCTTCGAGGAGTCGAACCCGTCGCCTTCTGGCTCCGCGGAGTCCAGCCTCAAGATCAGCGCTCCCGACGTGTTCCCCTCTGCCCGGCGAAGGTATGCTCCCTCGGCCTACTCTTCTTGTCGAGCTGCCGAGCTCCTATCGAGCGGACTCTGGCACCACCGCGAACATTATCTATCATCTGGGAGCTTTGCAGTAACTCTTGCACCAATGCTGGCGCGCTGCATTTTTTGGCAGGTTGCCGATCAGGGAGGCGGCGATCGCGGATGGTCTTCTCGCCAAATCCCTGGTAAGTGTCATGCACCACTCTTTTACTTGGAAAACTTCTTGTGTTGCTGCTAAGCGAACTTTTTTTTCCAGGATGCCAAGGCGGCGGGCGAGCTCCAGGCTCGCAATACTGAGCTAGAGGAGGAGAACGGCCGCCTGCGCGCGCAGCTGGCCGTGGAGGCAGACGCTGCTGGGGAGCTCCAGGCTCGCGACGTCGAGCGAGGGGAAGAGATCGTCCAACTGCGCGCACGCCTTGGCGAGTTGGAGAGCGCGAACGTGAAGCTGAAGGGGGAGAACCAGCACCTTCTCGGCGAAGTGCGTCGCCAGGCGGAGATCTTCTTCCCGGGGCACGACATCGATCCCACTCTTCCCTACAAGTGCCCGCGCATCTTCGGCGAGGCGGACCTCGTTGAGAGACTGCGGATCAACTCCATTCAGACCGCCGAGTGCACCCTCGCGATGATGAAGGACTCAGGGGTGCTGGTGGAAGGATGCGGGGAGATCTCAGCTCGGGACGTGATGCCGAGTCTGTTTCCGGCGACGCCGCCTAGCGAGAAGGAGGACAGCCTGGACGCTATGTTCGGGAAGAGCTTCCAGGACCACTCGGGCGACGGCGAGGATCAGTCCGGCGGAGGGGGCGAGGCCAGCTGACGGCCCTGTATTTTTGTTTTTTCTCTCCTTTTTTTGACTACTCGCAGAGGCGAGCTCCCTGTACATTTATAAATAATAAATGAAAGTGTTTTGATCATACCGGTGTTCTTTTTTCTATGTTCATTGTGCCATGAATGTATGCATTTTCTCCCGCGACCTCGCCGAGACAGGTTCCGCGAGTAGTGATTATGAGAGCGCGCCCGCGAGCGAAGTGTGTTTGGAGTGTTCGCCGAGTCCCATTGGTTCCTCGGCGAGTTACTCTCCCCCCTTATTACGCCATTACCATTCGCGCGCGGCCTTCTGCCTTCTGTCTACCTACCTCTACTCGCACGCGAGCCGCCCAGGTTGTGTTCATCGAGGAAATTTCTCGAAGTATGATGGGCCTGGGGTGCGAGGAGCCCTGGCCAGGTTCGTCTTCGGCGAGACCCCGGGCTCGCTGCCTGCTTCCCTATGACGAGCTGGAAATGATGAGCTCGAGCTCGCCTATGCCGAGCCCTCTAGTCCAACTTACTTTCTTGGTTATGCCGAGCTGGGTTCGCCGAGGCCGAGCTCGCCCCGTCAAAACCCTTCCCCTTCGTTTCCTGCCACAGACTTTGACCTACACCTGACGACTTCAAGGCCGACACCATCGAGTGACTTCCAGCCCTGTCAGCTAGGTGAGAGCCTGACAGTGGGATCTGCTCGAGGCCAAGGATGACACCGAGTGACTTCCAGCCCTGTCAGCTAGGTGAGAGCCTGACAGCGGGATCTGCTCGGGTCCAAAATACATCACCATCGAGTGACTTCCAGCCCTGTCAGCTAGGTGAGAGCCTGACAGCGGGATCTGCTCGAGGCCAAGGATGACACCGAGTGACTTCCAGCCCTGTCAGCTAGGTGAGAGCCTGACAGTGGGATCTGCTCGGGGTCCAAGGATGACACCGAGTGACTTCCAGTCCTGTCAGCTAGGTGAGAGCCTGACAGCGGGATCTGCTCGGGGTCCAAAATATATCACCATCGAGTGACTTCCAGCCCTGTCAGCTAGGTGAGAGCCTGACAGCGGGATTTGCTCGAGGCCAAGGATGACACCGAGTGACTTCCAGCCCTGTCAGCTAGGTGAGAGCCTGACAGCGGGATCTGCTCGGGGTCCAAAATACATCACCATCGAGTGACTTCCAGCCCTGTCAGCTAGGTGAGAGCCTGACAGCGGGATCTGCTCGAGGCCAAGGATGACACCGAGTGACTTCCAGCCCTGTCAGCTAGGTGAGAGCCTGACAGCGGGATCTGCTCGGGGTCCAAAATACATCACCATCAAGTGACTTCCAGCCCTGTCAGCTAGGTGAGAGCCTGACAGCGGGATCTGCTCGAGGCCAAGGATGACACCGAGTGACTTCCAGCCCTGTCAGCTAGGTGAGAGCCTGACAGCGGGATCTGCTCGGGGTCCAAGGATGACACCGAGTGACTTCCAGTCCTGTCAGCTAGGTGAGAGCCTGACAGCGGGATCTGCTCGGGGTTCAAAATATATCACCATCGAGTGACTTCCAGCCCTGTCAGCTAGGTGAGAGCCTGACAGCGGGATCTGCTCGAGGCCAAGGATGACACCGAGTGACTTCCAGCCCTGTCAGCTAGGTGAGAGCCTGACAGCGGGATCTGCTCGGGGTCCAAAATACATCACCATCGAGTGACTTCCAGCCCTGTCAGCTAGGTGAGAGCCTGACAGTGGGATCTGCTCGGGGTCCAAAATATATCACCATCGAGTGACTTCCAGCCCTGTCAGCTAGGTGAGAGCCTGACAGCGGGATCTGCTCGAGGCCGAGGATGACACCGAGTGACTTCCAGCCCTGTCAGCTAGGTGAGAGCCTGACAGCGGGATCTGCTCGGGGTCCAAAATACATCACATTCCACCATGCAGGCCAATTGCAACGATATCAGAGAGCTTGGAAGAATTTATTATTATCAGTGTGTCGCTTACATGGTTCAGGGAAAAAAGCGTTTGAGGTCGTCACCACTCCAGGTGAGGCTCAAGGTCTCGCCTTCTACATTTTGGAGTCGATAGCCCCCCGATCCCAAGGCCGTCTTTACTATGAACGGTCCCTCCCAGCTGGGATTGAGTTTCCCCACGGATGCTGACCTCCCCGCTGCATCTACTTTTTTCAACACCAAGTCCCCCTCCACGAACTGCTTGATCCTGATATGCTTGTCAAAGTATTTGGCCATTCTTCTTTTTACCTCCTCCTGTCGGATGGCGGAAAGGTCTCTGACTTCTTCCACCATGTCAAGGGAGAGCCTTAGTTCCTCCTCGTTCTCTGCTTGCCATTCCTCGCGGCCTTCCTTTGCTGTCACGACTCGCGGCGTTTGGACTTCGAATTCGATGGGGAGCACCGCCTCGCACCCGTGGGAGAGTTTGAAAGGGGTCTCTCCTGTAGCTGTGTTGGGGGTGGTCCTCAGGGCCCAAAGAACCGCGGGGAGCTGCTCCACCCAACTCCCTTTCAGGTTCTCCACCTTTTTCTTGAGGAGGTTGACGATGATCTTGTTTGCGGCCTCCACTTGTCCGTTACTCCTGGGGTGATGAACCGAGGCGAACCTGAGATCGATCCCAAGCTGTTCGCAAAAGCTGGTGAACTCGGCACTGGCGAACTGGGGCCCATTGTCTGTGACGATGGTCCTGGGGCAGCCCATGGCGACATATGATCTCCCCCCATATAAAATTCCTGATTACCTGGGAGGTCACCTTAGCCAACGCTTTTACCTCCATCCACTTTGAGAAGTAGTCAATCATCACTAGAAGGAATCTCCTCTGACCGCTGGCTTGGGGAAACGGCCCAACCAGATCCATTCCCCAGATTGCGAAGGGCCATGGGGCCGTGATGCTACGGAGCCGCTGGGCCGGCTGTAGCTGGAGGGGGGCAAACAGTTGGCACTTGTGACATCTCCTTGCGAATTCTGCAGCGTCCCGGCCGAGGGTAGGCCAAAAATAACCTTGCCTGACTATCCTCCCTTCCAGGGTCCGACTCCCGGAGTGACTCCCACATTCCCCGGAGTGGACCTCCTCCAAGATCCTTCGCACTTCTCCCTCGGCTACGCAGCGGGCCAGCATCCCTGAGAGGGTTTTTCTGTACAGCTGCCCGTCCTGGAGGAGGTAGTATGCTGATTTGTGTCTTAGCTTCTTCTTGTCTACCCCCTCCGGATACTCCCCTGTGGAGAGAAAAGCCACCACTGGGTCCATCCATGAAGCTTGCTGATCGATCTCCATGAGCTCTCCTTCTTCGATGGAGGGGCGGAACAGGTCGGTGATGGTGCCTCCCACCCGGGGACCATGCTTAGCCAACCGATCGGCCTGTTCGTTCTCTTCCCTGGGCACATGTTGGATGGCGAAAGTTTGGAAAGTTCCGATGATCCCCTTTACTTTGGCCAAGTATGATCGCAGGGTGGGTTCCCTTGCCTCGAACTCCCCGTTGACTTGGGAGGCTACTACCATGGAGTCTGTGAGGACCTCCACATCCGACACCCCAAGCTTCCTGGCCAGGCGAAGCCCTGCTATCACGGCCTCGTACTCGGCCTGGTTGTTGGTAACGGGAAAGTGCACCACTACCGTCTGCTCGATTCGGGTCCCTTGAGGGCTTTCTAGGATCACTCCCACTCCTAGGGAATGCCTTCCTGATGCTCCATCCACCCTCACCTTCCAAGGAGCCGGGTGAGTGAGCTCTCCTTCCGCCACTTCAACCACATAGTCAGCAAGGAAATCGGCCATTGCCTGGGCCTTGATCGAGAGCCGCTGAACGAAAGAGACGTCGAACTCGCTCATCTCCACTGACCACTTAGCCAATCTGCCTGAATGCTCCACCCCCTCGAAGATGTTGCGGAGGGGATGGTCGGTCACTACTCGGATTGAGTGTGCCTGGAAGTAGGGTCGCAGCCTCCGAGCCGAGATGATTAGGGCGAACGCAAGCTTCTCCAAGATCGGATACCGGAGCTCGGCCTTCCTCAAGACCCGGCTCACATAATAGACGGGGAGCTGCCTCTTCCCTTCTTCTCGAACCAGGACCAAGCTCAAGGCCTCCGTCCCGACCCCCAAATACAAGAACAGATCCTCCCCCTCCTTTGGCCCTTGGAGCAGCGGAGCCTGTGTCAACTGCACCTTGAGGGCTCGGAAGGCCTCTTCACATTCCCTGCTCCATTCAAACCTCTGTCCCCCCCTTAGTGTCTTGAAGAAGGGGAGCACTTCTCCCCTGCCCGAGAGAGGAAGCGACTCAGCCCTGCTAGCTTCCCTGTCAACCGTTGGACTTCCTTTGCATTCCGCGGGGATCCCAGCTCCAAGATGGCCTTGACCTTGTCTGGGTTCGGCTCGACCCCTGCGGGGGTGAGGAGATGCCCCAGAAACTTTCCCCTGCTGGCCCCAAAGACACATTTTAGTGGGTTCAATCGCATCTGGTACTTGCGCAGGGTGTCGAAGGTCTCCTCCAGGTCCCGGAGGTGGGAGTCCACATCCCGGCTCTTGATCATGAGGTCATCTACATATACCTCCAGATTCCTTCCCCTCTGCTCCTTGAAGATCCTATCCATCATTTTTTGGTAGGTGGCTCCAGCGTTTTTCAGCCCGAACGGCATCATCTTATAGCAGTAGCAACCGTCCCCTGTGATGAATGAGACATCCTTTATGTCCGGGGGTGCATCCTGATCTGATGGTAACCTGAAAATGCATCTAAAAAACTCATTACAGAAAAACCGACGGCTGAGTCAACCAGCGCGTCGATCCGAGGCAAGGGGTAACAATCCTTAGGACAAGCTTTATTAAGAAGGGAAAAATCGATACACAAGCGCCAGCGGCCGTCTCCCTTTTTGACCATCACAACGTTCGAGACCCATCCAGGGTATTGAATTTCGGACACAAAGCCCGCCTTGAGAAGTTTCGCCACCTCCTCCCTGATGGGTTCCGCCAGCTTGTCCGCCGTGGACCTTTTCTTCTGCTGAACGGGGCGTATTCCCGGGTCCAAGTTGAGGCGGTGGCAGGCCACATCCGCGTCAACCCCCGGCATCTCCGCGGCGCTCCAGGCGAAGATGTCCACATTCTTCTGGATGCACTCCAGCATCCTGCCTTGGTCCTCCGGGGTCAGCCCCCCGCTGACGCGGATCTTTTCCACCCTTCCTCCTCGGGTGAGCACCTCCAGCTCCACCACCTCCTCAGCTGCCTCCAGCCTGGACTGCTCCGCCCATCCTTCGGCGTCCCCTTCCCCCGGAGCGGGGATCTCTACCTCCATTGCCTCCTCCTCGACCCTCACCTCGGTCACCTCCTCCAAACTTCCTCTGGCCGCCTCCTCTGCGTAGCCCTTCTCTCCCAGCTCTTCCCCCCCAGCTTCCTCCTCGACCTCCATCCTTCGCCCCATCTCCTCGGCTCCCTCCTGCCAAGAGATGGTGTTCACCGCAGTGACATAACACTCCCGCGCCACCTTTGGGTCTCCCCTAACCCTGACTTGTACCCCCTCGGTGTTGAACTTCAAGCATTGATGAAAAGACGAGGGGACGCAGCGGAAGGCGCTGATCAGGGGTCTTCCAAAGATGGCGCTGTAGCTGCTGGGGGCGTCCACAATGACGAACTTGCAGTTTCGGGACTGCCCCCCCCCAAGGTGACATGGAGTCCGACTCCTCCTTCTACCTCCTTCCTTTCTCCTGAAAACCCGAACAGGGGGCCATCCGAGGCCAGCACTCTTCTCGCCTCCACCTTCATCGCGTCGAACGCCTTTTTGAAGACGACGTTGACGGAACTTCCGTTGTCCACGAGGATCCGTGAGACGGTGAAGTTCTCGATGGCCGTCTTGATGACCAGCGCATCACAGAACGGGTCCTCGTGGTCTGGTAGATCACTCCTGGAAAAGGTGATCCTCTCCTCTGGTGGCGGGGTGTGGGATGTAGAGGCGACGCTTCGCCGGTACATGGTGTGGAGGCTAGCCTTGCGGGAGGCCTCAATCCCTGCTCCCCCGTGGATCATCCCGATCCCTCCTCGGGTTCCCACGTCCACCCGGTCTTCACACCGATCCTCCTCCGCCCGAGGCAGGACCTCCTCGATCCTCACTTCCTGTCGCGCCCCCTGCTGCTGCTGCTGCTCCCTGTTCCCCCTCATCTCCAAGAATTCCGGGCATGTGGCTGTTGCGTGCCCTTCTTCTTGATGGAAGTCGCAGTAGGGCAGCTCCACCCTAACCTCCCTCCTTCTTCTCCTCCACGCTCCTCTCCTGGCCCCCAAGGCTATGGCCATGGCCTCCTCTTGATCGGGGAGCCGGGGCCTCTGGCCCTGCCTCCAACCTGGGGGGTGGAATTGGTCTTGCCTCCCCTGGAAGTGACCTCTTCCGAAGTTTCCCCTCTGAGGCCCCTGCCCCTGCCACTCTGGCCTCCAGCCTAGCCGACGGTCGGGCTCCTGACGCCCCCACCCCGGCTGCTGCTGCCCTTGGAGCGGCCTCTGCTCCCTCTGCCTGGGCTCCCCTCTTCTTTCTTCCTGACCTCTTCCTCCCTTCTATTCCCTCTCCTCCTCCGTGGCCCACCTGGCCAATTTCCTTGCAAACTCCGGGTTTGACGCCTCCCCGTCAACCTCTCTCGCCGCCCTTTCCATCAATTCCTCGTAGGAGAAGGGGGGAACTCTCTTCAGCTCCATCCGGAAGAATCCCTGCTGCAGGCCCAGGGTAAAGGCCATCATTAGACTATGGCCCGGCATCTCCTGGACCTGAGTAACCTCCTCCTGGAATCGGTCCACGTAGCTCCCCAGCGTCTCGTTCACCCCCTGCTTGATGTGAAACAGGGACTCGGACTCCTTCCTCCTCTTCTTCGAAGTGGTGAATCTCAGCATGAATCCTCGGCGCAAGTCCTCGAAGCAATAGATAGAGCTGGCCGGTAGCTGGTGAAACCATTCTCTCGCTTTCTCTCGGAGGGTGATGGCGAAGAGCCGGCACTTGAATCCGTCTGACATCTGACGGATGGAGACCACGTCCTCGAACCATTGGACGTGCTGTACCGGGTCTCCCTTCCCAGTGTAATAGGACATCTCGGGCTCCCTGAACCCATCTGGAACTGGAGCTGAAGAGACCAGCTCGCTGAAAGGACTCCCTCCCCCTACTGGGCGAGCTGGCGAGTCTCGCGAGCCCAGCTCGCCGAAGCGACCTCGGCCTGCCGAGCCGGGGAAGAGCTCGCGCCCGGGGAGCTCGCACCCACGGCCTTCCTCGGCCACTTCCTTCCCAGCTCGCCTGCCGGGAGCGTCCTCGCCCAATGAGGGGGCGGCCGCGATCTGGTTTGCCGGAGTCGAGCACTCGGCCCGCGTGCCGAGTGCGAACTTGACCAGATTCAGCACCTCGCTTCTGAAGTCTTCGAACATTCCCACCGTTGCGAGAGGCGGGGGGGGGGGGGGGGGCGGCGAGCTCGGCCTGTCGGATCCTTGCCCCGTCATTGAACTCGCGGGAACTTTTCTGTGCTGACCACGATCCACGCTCACCGCACCAAAATGTTGAAACCGGAACCCAGCTTCCTGTAGAGCTCGCCCTTGGGGAAAGGGGTGGTCTCGCGCCTACTTCGTTCCTGCAAGGAAAAACAACAAGACAAGGAGAAACAGGCCCAAGGGCTCGGCGGGGAGGTCCCACCACAAACCCGGAAGATCTCAGAGCGCTTCCCCTCCTTAGCCTGAAGCCGAGCTAAGGTACCCTCAGAAAGCACTTAGAGAATTTGGGGAGAGGAGCTCAGGGGAAAAACGTGCCTTCAGGGGTACCCCTTGGGTCCTATTTATAGTTTTTGAAACCCGGACTGCCAATAACCGAAATAACTGACCTGAAATTACCAGGAAACCCTTGGCTGGGCCTGCCAACAGCCAAACTCTGCTGTTTCGAAGGGCTATGGGCAGACCAGCAGGGGTAAAACAGTAAAAAGTACCTCTGACCCCCAGGCGAGCTGGGACCCCTGGCCACCTCGGCATGCTTTGCTCGCCAGCTGCTGCCGAGCTCCACTGCGAGGACGCGAGCCTCAGCCCGCTCGGCGAATGCCGAGCTCCGGGTCGCCGATCGTCGATCTCTGGTCGACGGATGCCGAACTCTGGCCCGCTCCTGCTGTCGCCGAGCTCGCCTGCTGCTGCCGAGCTCGCCGAGCTCGCTTGTTTGGGCTTTGTTGAACTTGCTCGCCGGACACGGGGTTGTACATCATCTACTTGAGCCTTTATTTTCTCTTGATGAGTTGCTAAATAGACTACTGCATTCCCTCCCTTGTGGAAGAAGTCAGTCATCTCCTTTTTATTAAGATTCATTTCAAATCTTATAGCATTTATATCCTGGGCCAAATCAAACTGTAATGATTTTTGCCCTTCATCCACATACTTCTCAATGGCTTGCCTGTGCTCATCCAGCTTAATTTGCATAGCAACCATTAGAGCACTGTAATCTACAGTTGGAGTTGGCTGTAGTGCTGGTTGTGGTGCTGTGGTTTGCAATGCCTTCTTATAATTCTGACTTCTTCTTTTGAAAACTTGAAACTTCCTTTTCTTAGCCCTTGTTGCCTCCTCATCTTCAGAAGCTGAGGTGCTGGCTATTTCTACCCTCTCTTTAGGTAGCTCCTCAACTTCTTTAGGCTTCTCAGGTTCTTGCCTTGCAGGCTCTTCAACAATTACAACTTGCTCCCCTTCAACTGGAGCAGTCTCCCCCTCAGCAGCAGCACATTCCTTGTCAAAATCAGTTTGATCTAGATTTAGGAAAAGATCTTCCATTGTATATTCTTGTGGAGAATGGGCTGGAGAAATTCTTGGCTCATCTACCACTAGATCAGATACAACTTGAACTTCAATAGATGTGTCTTCCATGACAATATCTGGGAGTTGGCTATCCAGCTGAGTTTGTTGATTAACATTACTTAATGGATCAGATAAAACAGTATGCACTTTAAGGAAATCTAAAGCATTAAGCTCAGTGATTACCTCAAGGATGATGTTTGTAGCTTGCTCATTTTCCAGTGGAGTTGGCTCTTCCACTACTAGTGGCTCCCCCTGGACTGAATCCTGGTGTAAAGGGCTTGCTTGTGGTAGCTCCCCCTGCTTTTCTGCAGCATCTTGTTGAGCTGGAGACTTCTCAACAGTCCCTTCTTCATCCTCTTCTGGAGTAAAGACAACATGCTCTTCACTACCAGAGCTACTAGAGGAAACCTGAGCCACTGTGGCAGTTTTCTTCTTCTTCTTCTGGGGTGTTACTTTCTTAGAAGTTATTTTCTCAGGGGTTGGCATCTCCTTAGACAAAACCCTGTCCCATCTGGAGAATATCCTAATGTCCATTTTTCTCATATGATTGATTTTACTGCCAGCAGCTTGACCCATAACCTCTGGTATGCTACCAGCTAGGTATAAACTTATTATTCTTCCCAAATTGGACTTTTTCAGACTTTCTTTAATCTTCTCAAAGACAATAACAGACCAATCTGTTTTCAATGTGAAGATTATCCTTGTCATAATGCTGAACATATGTGATGATACCCTATCATGCCCTCCAGGCTTACTTAAGATTACCTTGCCAACAATTTCAGAAAGGAATTTCCCCTGGCTGGTCATCCCCTTTCTATTGAATACAGATCCAATTTTCATTTTGGAATCTAAACCACACCATGTCAATGCTTCTCTGGTCTTAGAAGCAGTTACTTCATCTTCTTCCTTAGTTCTTGGTAACTGTAGTACTTTCCTCAAATTTTTGGTGAGACTTTAACCTTTTCACCATGAACCCTGGACTTGATCTTGAATCCAGTGTCATCTAAGGTTGCTCCATTGAGAAATTCCAAGACTTCTTTCTTCCAGATTTTAGTCGGCTCTGAAACAAGATATTCTAACCCTGAGTCTGCAACTAGGGTTATCACATTTGTACAACCCCATATTCGCTGAGCTAGACAAGGAGGCACAATGGTCACAGGTGGGTTAGCCGAAGTGTTCATGCCCTAAGGAGGAACTCACCCAAAGAAGGCGGGAATGCTCTCGCCGGATCGTTGGAAGAGAAACTGTAGGCCGAGAGCATCGAGCGCGGCCTGCGCGGAAGCGCTCTCGCCCAAACCAGGCTTCTATCCCGAAGAGTTCTCGCCTACGCTGGGCGAGAACGTTCACGCCACGCCCTGGGCCGAAAGGTCTCGGCACCAGCTCTCGCCGAGTGGGGCCCAGGGTCTTTGGAAGAATGTCCTAATTACCCTCAGGAGAAATTACTTCAGTACCCTCAGAAAAACAGCGGGATTTGGCTATTGGCAGATCAACCAGGGGCTTTTCAGTAAATTCAGGACAGCAAAATGCTATAAATAGACCCATAAGGGCTCCTTAGAAAGCAAGCGATCATTGTCTCCAAAAATTCCAGTGCTTTCTGAGGAGCTCCTATCCCAGCTTTGGCTTTGGAGGGGAAGCTCTCAGAGATCTTCCGGGTGTGAGGTGGGACCTCCCTGCTGAGGCTTTTGGGTCAGTCTTAGGTCCTTAGAATCCAGTCAAGGGGTGAGACTTGAGATAAGTAGGTTTTGGCTGCACCCCTTTTTCTTCGAACTTCAGTTGGGGTCATATTTGGCTTCAACAGTTCTGGTGCGGTGAGCGTGGAAGGCAGCCGATACAAGAAAGCCTTAAGTTTGGTCCCATGACTGGAGGTGAAGGAGAAGGGTCAGGTTCTGGAGGATCCCCCACCCGAGGAGAGGATGCAACGAATAGGATGCTGGATGCGTTCAGGAGAGAGGTCTTGCAAACAATCAGTCTGGCCTTCTTGGCAAGGGGCGAGTGGGCCACCCATCAGATCCCAATTGAAGAGGTCCCGCTCTTAGGCGAGAATGCCCCGGGGCAGCGCCCAGGGAAGGAGGTCCCAGGGGAGGCTGGCGAGAGAGACGTGGCGGTGCGGGAGCTATTCCCGGGCCAGAGCCAGCGCCCGGGAAAGGAGGCGCTGACAAAGCCAGGCGAGAAGGAGGCGGCGGTGCGGGAACTCTTCCCAGGGCACGATCTCGTGGATCGGGCAAGCCAGCCGAGGCCGCGAGACGTGCCTTCTCGCCAAGCAGGAGGCGAGAGCCCATTTAGCAAGCTCATTATCTCGACTCCGGTACCGGAGGGGTTCCGGGAGCCCGACATGTCCTATTACTCAGGGAAGGATGACCCGATGCAGCACGTACAGTGGTTTGAAGACGTTGTGTCAATAAGGCAGATGACAGATGCCTTCAAGTGCCGGCTATTCGCCATCACGTTGAAAGAGAAGGCTCGGGACTGGTTCCACCAGTTGCCGGCAAGGTCAATCTATTGTTTTGAAGATCTGCAGAGAAGCTTCCTGTTAAGGTTTTCAACTTCAAAGAAGCGGAAGAAGGAAGCGGAGTGTCTGTTTGCGGTGAGGCAAAGGCCGGACGAGACGCTGGGTCACTTTGTCGACCTGTTTCAGGAGGAGATCCTCTTGGTCCAGGAGGTTCCAGGGTATGCACTGATGCTGGCCTTCACCCTGGGGCTGAGACCAGGATTTTTTAGCATGGAGTTGAAGAGGATTCCCCCCTCTCCTTTGAGGAGCTCATGGAGAGGGCGGCATAGGAGATTGACTTCGAGAGAGCAAACCCAGCATTCGCTAGGAAGTTGGCCAAGCAAGCAGAGGATGACGGGAAGGAATCAGCAACGGAAAGGCAGAAGGAGCCGAGGGAACAAAGGGGGCAAAGGGAAGAAAGGAGAAGGGAGGAGCCCCGAAGGTTTGGGCAGCAGCAGGGTTGGGGGGCCCGGGAGCCAGTCAACCGGTTGGGTTGGAGGCCCCAGGAGGGTCGCCCCCAAGGCCCAGGAGAAGGCTATCGGGGGAGAGATAACCTGTGGGAGCCCCGGAGGTTCGATCGACCGGCATGGAGGCAGGAGCCGAGGGATCGTCCCCCACCGCGACAGGAGGCCATGGAAGTAGGAAGAGGGAGAGGAGCAGCCAGGGGAGCTCGAGGAGGTAGAAGAGAAAGGGGAGACGGAAGAAGGGGCGGGGAGGCGTTGCTCTTTTGTGACTTCCACCAGGAGGAGGGTCACGCAACGGCCACCTGCCCAGAGTTCTTAGAGCTGAGGGAGGCCAGAGGAGTAGGGAGGCAGGATCCACCGATGAGGATAGTGGAGGTGCAGCAGGGCGAAGCGGAAGACAGGTGCGAAGACCGGGTGGATGTAGGGACCCGGGGAGGAATCGGGGTAATTCACGGAGGAGTGGGGATTGAGGCAACCCATAAGGGGAGCCTGCAGACCATGTACCGGAGAGGAGTGGCCTCGACCTTCCAGGTTCCCCCACCAGAAGAAAAGATCACTTTTTCATCAGCAGACATGCCAGACTATGAAGATCCATTCTGCGACGCCCTGGTGATCCAGACGGCGGTGGAAAACTATACGGTCTCGAGGATATTGGTAGATAACGGGAGCTCGGTTAATGTCATCTTCAAGAAAGCTTTTGATGAGATGAGGGTTGAAGGGAAGAGGGTCTTGGCGTTGGATGGACCTCTGTTCGGGTTCTCCGGGGAGAGGAAGGAGGTAGAAGGAGGAGTAGGGTTGCACGTAAGGTTGGGGGGCGTGTCGCGGAACTGCAGGTTCGTGATCGTGGACGCCCCGAGCAGCTATAATGCCATCTTTGGGCGTCCCCTCATCAGCGCCTTTCGCTGCGTCCCCTCCTCATTCCATCAGTGCCTCAAGTTCAACAATGGGGGGGGGGTGCAGGTCAGGGTCAGAGGAGACCCGAAGGTGGCAAGGCAATGTTACGTTACAGCAGTCAACACCATTTCGTGGATGGCGGAGGCGGAAGAGTTGGAGATAGAGATGGCGGCCCTAGAGGAGGCTGTTGAAGAAGAGGAGATGGTCCTAGAGGAGGTAAGAAAGATAGCTGGAGAGGAAGCCGGAGAGGAAGAGGCAGAGAAGATGCGAGGGGATGTGCAGGTGGTACGGAGGAACGAGGGGCAGGAAAGCCCGGAAGGGGCAATCGAAGTAGAAGAGCAGGCGGCAGGAGAAGTCGAGGGAGAGGTCCCGGGGGGCGTAGAAGCCGAGCAACAGCAGCAGAGGGGGGTAGAAGCGATGGAGATTGAGGAGGAGGAAAAAGGAGAGCTGGAGCTGGAGGAAGAGGCAAGAACCGATTGGGAGCAGTCGCGGCTGGAACCGGCTGAAGAAGTGGTGGAGATGGAGGTCTTCACCAGAGCGGGAAAGGTGCAAAGGGTGCGGGTCAGCGGGGGGTTGAGTCTCGAGGCCCGGGAGCAGGTGCGAGCTTGCATTCAAAGCAACGTTGACGTCTTCGCTTGGAGCACGACGGACATGTCGGGCATCGACGCCGATGTAGCCTGCCACCGCCTGAACCTGGATCCCCGCGCCCGCCCCATCCGTCAGAAGATGAGAGCCATCGCCACCAAGCTGGAGGAGCCCATTCGCGAGGAGGTCAAGAAGCTCCTGGAGGCGGGCTTCATCTCAGAGATCCAGTATCCAGGCTGGATCTCCAATGTGGTAATGGTGAAGAAAGGATGTGGTAAATGGAGGATGTGTGTTGACTTTTCTTTGTTGAATAAATCATGCCCTAAGGATTGCTATCCCCTGCCTCGGATCGACGCGCTGGTTGATTCAGCCGTCGGTTTTTCTGTCATGAGTTTTTTAGATGCTTTTTCAGGTTATCACCAGATCCGGATGCACCCTCCTGACACCAAGGATGTTTCCTTCATCACAAGGGAGGGGTACTTCAGTTACAAGATGATGCCCTTTGGATTAAAGAACGCAGGAGCTACCTATCAGCGCATGATGGATCGGGTCTTCCGGGATCAGAGGGGAGGAACTTGGAGGTCTACGTCGACGACCTAATGATCAAAAGCAAGTGCATAGTTTCGCACCTGCAAGACCTCGAGGAAACATTCGCCACCCTGAGGAAGTTTAAAATGAGGCTGAATCCCTTAAAGTGTGTCTTCGGGGCCAGCCGCGGGAAGTTCCTCGGGCATCTTCTGACTCCGGCAGGGGTGGAGCCCAACCCGGACAAGGTCAAGGCCATCCTGGATCTGGAGTCACCACGTGACACCAAGGAGGTCCAGCGCTTAACAGGCAAGATGGCTGGGCTAAGCAGGTTCCTCTCCAGGGCAGGAGACAAGTGTTCGTCATTCTTTAAGGTGTTGCGGGGGAATCAAAGGTTCGAATGGACGGCCGAGTGCGAAGAGGCCTTCCAAGGGCTGAAAAGACAACTCTCTCAGGCTCCCCTCCTCCAGAGCCCAAAGGATGGGGAGGACCTGACCTTGTACCTCGGAGTAGCGGCGGAGGCGGTGAGCTCCGTCCTAGTAAGGGAAGAAGGAAAGAAGCAGCTTCCCATCTACTACGTCAGCCGGATATTGAGAAAAGCAGAGCTTCGCTACCCCATCCTGGAAAAGCTCGCTTTTGCCTTGGTCATCTCAGCCAGAAAGCTCCGGCCGTACTTTCAAGCGCATTCGATTAGGGTGGTGACCGACCACCCTCTTCGTAAGGTCTTCGAAGGAGTGGAGCACTCGGGGAGGCTGGCTAAGTGGTCCATTGAGCTAAGCGAGTTCGACATCTCCTTTGTACCAAGGCTCTCCATCAAGGCACAGGCGGTGGCGGACTTTCTAGCAGACTACGTTGTTGAGGTCGAGGGGGAAGAGCAGCAACCGCTTGAAGCATGGAAGTTGATGGTTGATGGGGCCTCAGGAAGGCACTCCTTAGGGGCGGGGGTGGTGTTGACAAGTCCCCAGGGGGTAACCATAGAGCAAGCAGTCATTTTACATTTCCCAGTGACCAACAATCAAGCGGAGTATGAGGCCGTTATTGCTGGCCTTCGCCTGGCAAAGGAGCTGGGGATTCAGGAGGTGGAAGTTTTAACTGATTCAAAGGTAATGGCATCGCAGATCCGGGGAGAGTTTGAAACTCGGGAGCCAACCCTCATCAGATACCTCTCCAAGGTAAGGGTGATCATCGGAAGATTCCGGTCTTTCTCAATTCAACATGTTCCAAGGGAAGAAAGTGTAGCCGCCGATCGACTGGCCAAGTTCGGACCTCAGGTAGGAGGGACCTTGACGGAGCTGTTCCGACCAGCTATCGAGGAAGGAGAGTTGATGCTTGTGGATCGGCAACCCTCGTGGGTAGATCCATTTGTGGCCTTCCTAACCACCGGTGAACTGCCTGAGGGGACCAAGGTTGGGAGAAGCTTCAAGCGCAAGGCGGCTCACTACTTGATGATGGAGGGGGGTCTGCATCGTAAGATGTTGTCAGGGCTTCTAGCCAGATGTGCGACCGAAGAAGAAATCCCGAAGATTTTAAGGGAGGTGCATTCGGGCGAGTGCGGCAGTCACTCGGGAGGAAGGACGCTGGAGGCCAGGGTGGTCAGACAGGGGTACTTCTGGCCCACCCTAAGGAAGGATGCCATGGAGTTTGCAAGGAGGTGTCAAAAATGTCAACTCTACGCCCCCCTTCAACTCTTGGCAGCTCAAAGACTCCGGAGTATCACGGCCCCATGGCCATTTGCCATCTGGGGAATGGACTTAGTTGGGCCCTTTCCTCCGGCTAGTGGGCAAAGGAGGTTCCTCTTGGTCATGGTTGATTATTTCTCAAAGTGGCTAGAGGTCAAAGCCTTAGCCAAGGTCACCTCGCAGGTCATAAGGAATTTCATCTAGGGGGAAATCATTTGTAGACATGGATTGCCCCAAGCAATAGTGACCGATAACGGCCCCCAGTTTGCCAGCGAGGAGTTCATCAGCTTCTGCGCTCAACTAGGGATAGATCTCTGGTTTGCCTCCGTCCATCACGCTCGGAGTAACGGCCAAGTGGAAGCAGCAAACAAAATCATTGTAAATCTACTAAAGAAGAAAGTGGAAAACTTGAAGGGAAATTGGGTGGAGCAGCTCCCATCGGTCCTGTGGGCACTACGAACGACTCCGAACACGGCCACCGGTGAGACCCCCTTCAAGCTCTCTCATGGGTGTGAATCCGTCCTACCGGTGGAGTTTGAGGTCCGGTCCCCGCGAGTCACAGCCGCGGGCGAAGGAGACGAGGCATGGAGGGTGGAGAACGAGGAGGGGCAGCGCCTCTCGTTAGATATGGTGGAGGAACTGCGAGACGTGGCGGCTATCAGGCAAGAAGAGATCAAGCGACGGATGGCCAAGCATTTTGATAAGCATGTCAGGATCAAACAGTTTGCTAAGGGGGATCTGGTGCTGAGAAAGGTCGACGCGGCAGGAAGGTCGGCTCCCGTGGGCAAGCTCCACCCGAATTGGGAAGGTCCATACATTGTGAAAAAAGTCCTCGGAACGGGGGGATACTACCTCCAGGACGTGGAGGGAAGGGTCCTGAGCCACACTTGGAGTGGTGATGATCTAAAGCGCTTCTACCCCTGAGGGGGGAAGGATGTAACCACGTATCTTAAAAATAATCTTGTTATATTATATCGATTGATTCTCCTTTAACTAGTGTCAAATTTTTCATGGCATAGCATAGTTGAATGTTTTGTGATACCCCGAGCTCGGCTCGGCCCCAGGTAGACCCGCTGCGCAGGCTCTCATCTAGCTGGCAGGTCCGAAGGCTCGCCTGTGGGGGATAGGCTTGGTTGGTTTGAGATCTTCATCGGCACCCCGAGATCGGCTCGGCCCCAGGTAGACCCGCTGCGCAGGCTCTCATCTAGCTGGCAGGTCCGAAGGCTCGCCTGTGGGGGATAGGCTTGGTTGGTTTGAGATCTTCATCAGCACCCCGAGCTCGGCTCGGCCCCAGGTAGACCCGCTGCGCAGGCTCTCATCTAGCCGGCAGGTCCGAAGGCTCGCCTGTCGGGGATAGGCTTGGTTGGTTTGAGATCTTCATCGGCACCTCGAGCTCGGCTCGGCCCCAGGTAGACCCGCTGCGCAGGCTCTCATCTAGCTGGCAGGTCCGAAGGCTCGCTTGTGGGGGATAGGTTTGGTTGGTTTGAGATCTTCATCGGCACCCCGAGCTCGGCTCGGCCCCAGGTAGACCCGCTGCGCAGGCTCTCATCTAGCTGGCAGGTCCGAAGGCTCGCCTGTGGGGGATAGGTTTGGTTGGTTTGAGATCTTCATCGGCACCTCGAGCTCGGCTCGGCCCCAGGTAGACCCGCTGCGCAGGCTCTCATCTAGCTAGCAGGTCCGTAGGCTCGTCTGTGGGGGATAGGTTTGGTCTGGTTGGCTTGATTTGTGCAAGGCAGGAAGCACGTTGGGAATACCAAATGAAAAGTGAAAAAGAAGAGATAGATCTCGGCAGAGATAGATCTCGGCAGGGATAGATCTCGGCAGGGATAGATCTCGGCAGGGATAGATCTCGGCAGGGATAGATCTCGGCAGGAATAGATCTCGGCAGGAGAGTCCCCATCAAATGGATCTCGAGGTGGGGAGGCTTTCGCCAAAAAGGCTCCTCTCAGTGTTCTCGAACAAACAGGCGAGATCGTTATGCGATGTGCCAGAGGGGACTCGCGCAGTCTAGAGGGGACGGTCCCGTCCTAAGGATTCGAGAGTCACGCTTCCGGCTGGCCGGTTACCGCGGGTTCTTGCTGATTCATCGCTAAGGATTTCCTAAGAGGGCCAAGGGCCTTGGCGGAAGCATACGCCGAAAGCGTTCAACCACGACAATTACATCAAACACATTCACAAATAACAAGAAATGTTCGCAAGAAAAACATTTGCATTAGTAATACTATGTATGGGTACAAAATGATAGCGTCTCGCGCTTTACATAGAGGTGAAGAATAGAAGCGAGAAGGGGACCCTCAAGGGGACAAAATGTACCCCTCGGATGTCTCGCTGGAGCTCCCGCTGGAGCTTCCGCCGGAGCTCCCCCCGGAGGTCTCGCCACCCGCTGCGGGGGACTTTGAGACATCCGAGGGAGGGGTATCGGGGCGCCCAGGGGCTTTGGAATGGGCTCGAAGAGCCATGGGACAAGTTGTTGAGCGGTGATGTCTTTGCCCCTCCCGTCCCAGCAGTCGATGTCGCGCAGCGTCTTCAGTGTCAACTTTACGGTGGCTTGCGCGTTCCCCTAGAGCAGCTTGTCGATGTCATAAGCCGTGTAATACTGGCTCTTCAATCTCTCGTCCAACGGAGGGGCTGCACTCGCCTCGAGGCGCGCGATCTGCTCCCGCAGGAGAACGTTGTCATATCGGGCCTGAGACAGCTCCTCGCGAAGTGCGGCTTGAGCGGAATCCTGAACGGGGGAAGGTTATCATAAGAGAAGGGTTAGGAAGGCGAGAACAAGTGATTATGAAAGGTCTCGCTTACCCCTTCCGCATGGCGCGAGGATAACATTTGATGGGTCTCGGCCAGCTCCTTGGCCAGAGAGGCCGCCTGGGCCACCGCATCGTCCCTGGCCTTGAACATGTCTTGGAAGTTGCGGTCTATCGTAATACTCCGCCGGGCACACATGTGCGCAAGCTCCAGCCCACGCATCAAAGCGCGAGTGGAGTCATAGGCCAACAGTCGGGTCGACATCCTGTTGTAGACGCTAGCGTCCTCCCGGCTGTAGAGGCGATAGCCTAAGGCGAAAGCTTCGCCAGTGACCTCATCTCGCTCCGCCCAGCTCGGCAAGAGGGACGAGATCGTGACCTTATTGGCGTCAGGATCCCATTGCAGCAGTGGCTTGTTCTCCGCGTCCAGACACCTCACGCCGAGACCAAAGTTGCGATGACCCCGCGGCACCTCGTCAGACAAGGGTTGGCCGGAGGTCCCGGCGGCGGCACCCTCGCTCTCGGCGGCGCCAGGGGTCCGAGGGTTCTCGGCAGGAGTCCCGGGGCCGCCCCTGGTGGCCGCAATCTTGCTTACTGCCTGCAGGACCTCCTCAAAGGAGTGGCCGGCAGGGAGAGGTTGGACGGGCGGTACCACAACAGCCTTGCCCTTCTCGGTATCCGTGGTCTTGGGTCTCTTGATTGGCTGAGGCGCGGGGGGACCAGGCTTTCGCTTCACGACGCCACTTGAGGGGGGGAGGCCCGGCTCTTTTCGGCAGGCTTGAGCAGCGGCTTTCACAAGAGCCAGCGGGTCCCTAGGAGGCTGACTCCCTCCGGCGCGAGCCTCATCAAAGGGCTGGCGAAGGGGGATCTCACGCTCTCCTGCGAAAATAATAGCGATAAGTTCCAACCTTGGAAAAGGCAAGAAAAAGATAAATGAAGGCGAGACTCTACCTTCTCCCGGAAGTACAGAGGAAAGAGAATCGACGTCTCGCCGGATGTAGAGGACGTCGAAGTCCTTGGTTCCGAAGAACTCAAGGAGGGCGCTCTCGCGGGAGCCCAAGGACGGAGGCTTGTAGGCGGCATCCTCGTATTAGATGGGGGCTAGGGGTACGTTCCCGAAGTCACCGGAGACGTAGATGAACCTCTCGCCCCAGTGATGATGCTTGTTAGCGAGACCGATCGTCTTCAGCAGTTGCCCGGAGAAGAACACCACGCCTCCTTTCGCGCGGAAAGTAAATAGCTTGCGGAAGATCGGCAAGCTGAACTCGATCCTCTCGGACCGCATATAGCATATGAATGCCACGAGAATAGCAACTGAATTCGGGTTCAGCTGCGCGGGAACCACCCCGTAGTACCGGAGGGCCTGCCGCATCTCAGGCCATAGCGGGAGGCGGAAGCCCACCTCGAAGTGTTCAATAGGGATGGCGAGCTCCCCCTCCCCAGCGGTGTTTACTTTGTCATGACTACCCGGGTTCCGCGCGGTGAAGCCGGCGGGAACATGCTGGGTCTTGATCTGGTTGAACTCTTCCACGGTGAGAGTGCAGGAGGGGAAAAGATGCTTTTGGAAAGCTTCCGCGCAATTGGATCGTCCTTCACTTCCTCCCGGCATCACGAAAAAGTGGGAAGGCGAGATCTACAAGAAGAAGGCGAGATAAAAAAACGGCGCGAGAACGGAAGAAGGAGGCGAAGACAGGCGAGAGCTTTGGAGAGACAGCGAGAGCAACAGTAGAGGAGAGAGAGACTGGAATCGGAGAAATGAATGTGGTAGGTGATCCTCCTATTTATAGAAAATCGTGGTAATGATGGCTGTTTTTAGAAAGGCGGCGGGGGTACAGCCGGCGCGTCCTAGGTCAGCGGCGCTTCATTTTTCCCGCCCGAATCTGACAGCGACCGATTAACTAAGTGACTGGCGCAAACGTTGCGAGATGTCATACGGTCGACAAGGTAGGCGGAAGCGAGGTGGCTCTCGTCACCCCAAAGACCTGGGAAAATGACTCATACGCATACAAAAATATTAAAGACAGAGCTATTGCTCTCGCTGAGCGGGAATGCGATAAAATAAAAAGCGAATAAAGTGCAGGAACATTAGTTACAACTCTAAGCGAGTAAATAAGGGTACATTAGAGAAGGGAAGGCCTGGGGAAGAGGAGGGAGGTCTCGCACTTCAGTACGGTTCCCAGCGCCATTTCCCTTGCTCCCACCGTTATTTGCCTCGATCCCGCAGCTTGGTCCGGGGGGGCGCCTGCGGGTTGAAGTAGGATGACAGAACGCTGCATCCCAGGTCAACCCGGCGAGATAGATCCCGGATTCTCTCGATGCAGCTCTCAGGTGAGGACCCGGCGGTAGCTCCCCCCGGCCGGTCCATCTCGCCTATAAGGTAGTCTCGCTCCAGGGACTCCAGCCTCTTCTCCACTGACTGGCGAAACTCTCTTACCGCAAGGTCGCGGACCCGTTCTCGCCGGATGAGCTTCGACAGAATGGCGGCGACCTTCTTCCCCCGTCTTTTCGCGCTCCCGGCACTGGTCAGGATATCCTCCATCTCGTCAGATGAAGGGAAGGGAGAGCTCTCGCCATCTTCTCCCTCTCTTTCTTCTTCTTCTTCTTCTTCCTCTACCTCAGCGCCAGGCCGCGAGTCCATGTCTCCTGTCAAAAGAATCCCCATTTTAGCAGGAGCTAAAGGATAGCTGCGATAAAATTTCCGTGTACCTTCAGAGTGACGAGGCCCCCCGGTCGACGGTAGGCGAGAAGGCCCAACCCCCCCCCCCCCCCCCCTCTGCTCCAAAGAGGAGGTGGATTGGCTTTCCTTTTCCGGGGGGGTAAACTTTGCGGATGCTGATCCCAGCTTGGTTAGGAGCGGGGAGGCGGGTCCCCTCTCCCGCAGGAGGGCTAGCGTCTAACAGTGGCTCGGGGATCTCGACATTCTTTCCTCCCGCCAGTAGGGAGGAATCAACCGCATGGGCAGACTGATTAGCAGTTCTCGCCCCACTCTCCCGGGTGGCGAGATCTGGAGGTGCGGAAACCGATGCTGCGAGGATTCAGGTCAGCATTTAAAAATACTAGTCGAAGGCGAGAAGGGAACCTTTACCAGCGGTGTTCGGGTCTGGTGGAGGGGGCGCCTCGGGAACCTGTGGTTGATCATCGTGATGGCTAGAGGGTGGATCCAAAGGTTCTCGCGGGGACGCGGCAGCGTCAGGAACCGTCTCCTGCGAGAGGTACCACGTCAAACAAATGGACAACTGGTTTTTAGTAATTGGTATATCGAGCTTACCTTCCGCGGAGAGGGGCCATCCGCGCGACTAGGGGTCGGGGTGGGCGGGCTCCTATTCTCGCGGGACAGGTCCCGCTGCACCACCTTCGCCTTCTTCTTCTTCTTGTTCTTCTTAGGCAGAGAAGGCTCAGCAACCGATGATTGTCTCGCTAGCCATGGGGCAATCAGGGCGCTATTAGCCCTGGCTCACGCCTGTGCCGCGTTGATACGATCCTGCAGATCCTGCAGAAGCGGTTTGTCGGCCCGCTTGGAAGGCATAGCGAGGGAAGGCGAGAGCTCAGGGGGAGAATGACGACTCGAGGGAAGTATTGTGGCCGTCTATCGGCACACATACTTATAGGCGCCGTACGGCCCACCGAAATATTCCCTGACGTTGACACGTGCTCAGTGAATATTTTGGGTTGGACATGTCTTTTCGAGCGCGGTGCTAGCTCAAAAAGAGCGGGGATTGTGTACAACCCCATATTCGCTGAGCCAGACAAGGAGGCACAATGGTCACAGGTGGGTTAGCCGAAGTGTTCCCGCCCTAAGGAGGATCTCGCCCAAAGAAGGCGGGAATGCTCTCGCCGGATCGTTGAAAGAGAAACTGTAGGCCGAGAGCGTCGAGCGCGGCTTGCGCGGAAGAGCTCTCGCCCAAACCAGGCTTCTATCCCGAAGAGTTCTCGCCTACGCTGGGCGAGAACGTTCATGCCACGCCCTGGGCCGAAAGGTCTCGGCACCAGCTCTCGCCGAGTGGGGCCCAGGGTCTTTGGAAGAATGTCCTAATTGCCCTCAGGAGAAATTACTTCAGTACCCTCAGAAAAAAAGCGGGATTTGGCTATTGGCATATCAACCAGGGGCTTTTCAGTAAATTCAGGATAGCAAAATGCTATAAATAGACCCATAAGGGCTCCTTAGAAAGCAAGCAATCATTGTCTCCCAAAATTCCAGTGCTTTCTGAGGAGCTCCTAGCCCAGCTTTGGCTTTGGAGGGGAAGCTCTCAGAGATCTTCCGGGTGTGAGGTGGGACCTCCCTGCTGAGGCTTTTGGGTCAGTCTTATGTCCTTAGAATCCAGTCAAGGGGTGAGACTTGAGAGAAGTAGGTTTTGGCTGCACCCCTTTTTCTTCGAACTTCAGTTGGGGTCATATTTGGCTTCAACAACATTCTTGATCTCCGGGTCTGAATCCTCAAATACGTCTCGAACCAGTTCATAGCCTTCATTGACGTTGTCCTCGAGCTTTGGCGCCATTAGGGTTTGAAGAATTTGACTGGAGAGAAGAGAGGTGTCGACACACAAGTTTAGTCTCGAAACTTTTGAAAGCGTGTCGACAGACTAAGGCAAAATCCTATTTATACCTTTCTAGGTTTGAAGATGAAAAGGCGGGTCAGCTAACTGAAATTGTGTCGACACTGTTGAGAAGTGTCGACACAGACTTATAATGTCTCGACACACTGTGTCGACACAAGTTTAGTCGACAGATAATATGTGTCGACACTTGGTTATGTGTCGACACCACTTAACTCGACACATAGTCGAGTCTTTACTTAGATAATTCTAAGTAAACACTAAGTGTCGACACCACCTTGGATGTGTCGACACCTACTTGTCATGTGTCGACACTAACTTTCTGAAGTGTCGACACTAACTTCCTAGATGTGTCGACACCTTTTCCCTGAAGTGTCGACACTACTTTTCTGTGTCGACACAAATATCTCTGTGTGTCGAAACCTTTTTACTTAGCCATTTCTATAAACTTATTCTAAGTTTATCATACCTAGTTCAATTTTAAACCTATTGAACTTAGTTCCTTCTAAGGGTTTAGTATACATATCAGCTAGTTGATCATCTGTTTTAACATATTCCAGTAAAATATCTTCTTTCTCTACATGCTCCCTTAGAAAATGATATTTTATTTCAATATGTTTAGTTCTACTATGGGAAACAGGATTATGTGCAATTGATATAGCAATAGTAGAATCACAAAATAGTGGAGTTCTACTTACCTGAAATCCATAATCCTCAAGCTGATGTTGTATCCATAGAAGTTGAGCACAGTAACTTCCAGCAGCCACATATTCGGACTCTGCAGTGGAGATAGCCACACTTGTTTGCTTTTTGCTACTCCATGAAATCAGTCTTCCATCTAGGAATTGACAGGTTCCAGTTGTGCTTTTTCTGTCTTCTTTGCATCCTGCAAAGTCTGCATCTGAATAACCTGTTAGTTCAAAATCCCCATTCCTAAGGTACCAGAGGCCAAGATAAGCAATGCCCATTAAATATCTCAGTATCCTTTTGACTGCTGTCAAATGAGACTCCTTAGGGCATGCTTGATACCTTGCACAGACACATGTAGCATACATGATATCTGGTCTACTTGTAGTCAAATATAATAGGGAGTCAACTATCCCTCTATACAAAGACTCATCTACAGGTTTCCCTGCATCATCCTTGCTAAGAGACATACTTGACCCCATAGGAGTCTTCATGGTACTAGATGAATCCATACCATACTTCCTTATGAGTTCTAGGGTGAACTTAAACTGGCATATGGATAATCCATGCTCAGTTTATCTTACTTGGAGACCCAAGAAGAACTTAAGTTCTCCCATACTACTCATCTCAAATTGTCCTTGCATAAGTTTTGCAAACTTTTTGCAAAGACTACTTTCAGTAGACCCAAATATTATGTCATCTACACATATTTGGACTAGTATTACTTTGCCTCTGGATTCCCTAAGGAATAGAGTCTTGTCTATTTTCCCCCTTGTGAACTTATTCTCAATGAGGAAACTAGACAGGGTTTCATACCATGCCCTAGGGGCTTGCTTTAACCCATACAATGCTTTCCTAAGTCTATAGATATGATTAGGTTGAGTTGAATCAACAAAACCTGATGGCTGATCCACATAGACTTCCTCTTTAAGATTACCATTCAGAAAGGCTGACTTTACATCCATTTGGTAAACTTTAAATCCTTGAAAGGTTGCATAGGCCAGGAACATCCTTATGGCTTCCAGTCTGGCTACTGGAGCAAAGGTTTGATCAAAGTCAATACCTTCTTCCTGCCTATATCCTTTAGCAACCAATCTTGCTTTGTTCTTAATGATGACACCATGTTCATCCATCTTGTTCCTATAGATCCACTTGGTCCCAATTATGTTGTGGTCTTTAGGTTTAGGAACAAGTTCCCAGACCTTGCACCTCTTGAACTATTTCAGCTCTTCTTGCATTGCCTCAATCCAATGAGGGTCTAGGATGGCTTCTTTAAACTTCTTTGGTTCAACTTGGTATAGAAAATTGGAGTAGATTGCTGCATTCAGATTTATGTTCCTTGTTTGTACCCCTTGTCTTGGATCACCAATGATTTGTTCTGCTGGATGATCTCTAAGGTGCCTATTGGCTGGAGGCATCCTGACTTCAGGTTGAACTTCTTCAGTTTCTTCATCATACTGCACTCCTTGAACTTCATCTGCATTAGGTACATGTAGTACTCCCCCTGGATAGCAGCCACTATCTTCTACTTGATGCCTTGCAGTAGGTTCATCTTCTATAGTGAGCTTGTCCATCATCTTAGTTATACATGTGGAGCTGCATACACTACTAGATAACTCATTGTTAATAAGTCTAGTTTCATCAAATACTACATGCACAGACTCTTCTACAACTTGTGTAGACAAGTTGTAGACTCTATAAGCCTTACTGTTGTTGCTGTACCCAACAAAAATTCCCTCTTGGGACTTGGCAGCAAACTTAGTCAAGTAAGACTTTCCATTGTTAAGTATAAAGCACTTACAACCAAAGATCCTGAAGTAGGATAGGTTTGGTTTTCTACCTTTCACAACCTCATAGGGGGTCTTGTTGTGGCTTTTAGTAATGGTAGCCCTATTAATAACATGGCATGCAGTATTAACTGCTTCAGCCCAGAAATATTCTGGTAGTGATGTATCACTTAATAGGGTCCTACCAGCCTCAATCAAGGTTCTATTCTTCCTCTCAGCAATATCATTTTGCTGATGTGTACTCGGTGAAGAAAACTCTTGAAATATCCCAAATTCTTCACATAGTTTTGCCATACTATCAGACTGAAATTCAGTACCATGGTCACTTCTTATTTTGACCACTGTACTAGCTAGTTCATTCTGAATTTGTTTGACAAAACTATAGAAGACACTAGGTGTTTCATATTTCTGTCTAAGGAAGAACACCCAGGAAAACCTTGAGTAGTCATCTACAACTATAATGGTATAGACCTTCCTACCTAGGCTGTGAACTGGCATTGGACCAAAGAGATGCATATGCAAGAGGTATAAACACCTCACAGCATCTTTGTTTTCAATGTTTCTAAAGGTGGATCTAGTCTGCTTGCCCTTTTGACAAGCTGAGCAAATATCATCTTTAATACACTTAACTTGAGGAACATTCCTCACTAACTCTTTGCTAAAGAGTTTGCCAATTGTCTTGTAGTTTAGATGGGCTAGCCTCTTGTGCCATTTGACACAATGAGAGACTGTCTCATCAGCTACTAGACACACTGGAGAACCATTGTTCTCAACCATAATGTCTAAGCAGTAGACATTTCTTTTTCTATCACCAGTCAAAATGATCTCTTGATCATTTGACCTCCTGATATGACAACCATTTTTGACAAATGAGATGTCATATCCTACATCACTCAATTGACTTATACTAATAAGGTTATGTTTCAAACCTTTAACATAGGCCACTTGAGTAATTGTAATATAGGAGTTAGATATGTTACCAAAACCCTTGATTATCCCTTTTTCAGAACCACCAAAGGTGACTTTTGGACCATCCTTGATGGGTGTGTAGTCCTTTAGTAAACCCCTTGTTCTAGTCATATGTTTGGAACATCCACTGTCCAAGTACCATATTGGGGCATGGCCACTTGGACTTACCTGCAAAACAGATTAGTGAACCTTAGAACCCAAAAATTCTTGGGTCCTTGGTACTGGTTTGTTTGCTTCCTAACAAAGCTACCTGCAGGTTTTCCAACAGGCAGTTTGCTACTCACTTTGGCACTAGCATTGTGCCAACAGTCCATGGCAAAGTGGTCTACCTTGCCACAGCACCAACACTCAAACTTATTGTACCTTTGCTTAGGTACAGTCTTAGCTGTTTTATCTACAGCTGGTTTGTTGAGAGTTGGGGCTTTGCCCTTGGACATGGACTTGACAGTCCTAGCTGGTTTAGTAAATCCCAGTCCAGCTTTACCTTTGTGATGAACAAATTCATCAATTAAGGGTAGAACTGACTTAGGTTTAGAAAACCTAGCAACTAAATCTCTCTCCTTCTGAAGACTAATCTCCAGACTCTTGATTTGATCATTCTTAAATAATATAGTCCCCATCTGAATCACAGTTATGTGCTTCAGTCTGGCTATCTCATTTAGCTTTTGATCATACAACTTCTTATAATCAGTTGCAGCCATTTTGAGACTTGCAATCTCCTTAGCTTGACTCTTGGACAAGGATTTGCATTTGTTAAATGCTTACAACAGAACTTTATATTCATCTATCAATTGATGAATATCCTCTTCAGACTCAGATGCACTCTCATCACTTGATGATGATGAATCTGATTCTGAACTTGCACAAGAAATTGAACTTAAAGAACAATATTGTACCTTACTAGGTCCTAGCTGCTCCAGGATTTTGTCACTTTCTGTCAATGCCATCAGTTCTTGGCATTGACTGTCCTCTTATTAATATATACAGTTCATGATCTGAATGAACTCTTCTTCTTCTTCTTCAGCAAACAGCCCTATATATGCCTCAGCATCTGACTCAGTTTTTGATGAAGAAATGTCTGATAGGCTCTTATCCTTTTTAGCAACAAAAGACTTTTCCTTCTTGCACTTGAATGGAGTCTTTTTCTTATCATTTGACTCCTTTCTTTTCTCTGGACAGTCTGCAACAACATGTCCTTGTCTATTACAGCAATAGCAAACAATTTTTGAAAGAGTTGCTTTGCTAGACTTAGTCTTTTTCCTGTCTTTCTTTGAAGACTTTTTATTCTGATAATAGTCTTCTTTACCCTGTGAAGTGATGACCTTGTCCTCCACTGTTTCTTCTTTAAGAACTTCTGAAAATGTCTTGTGAAGGCAGCAAAGTCCTCATCACTTTCACTGCTTTCAGACTTTCTGCTTGCTGACTCATCTGACTCAGTTTCAGCTACTTTTGCTGGTGGAGTTGGTGACTTACTTCTATACTTTCTGGGGGCTTCTGTTTTAAAGGTCACTGTCCTTTCTTTATGTTCACTTCTTGTCAATTTCTCCTCTTCTTTCCTCACCATCAACTGCATTTCATAGGACAGCAGTTTTCCAAACAGTGTAGGTGGAGGAATTTCTGCTAGCTTTGTCATTTCCCTTATGACACAGATCTTGGTGTCCCAATCTTTTATTACGGACCTTAGAAACTTATCATTGAGCTCATAATTACTAAACTCTTTGCCATAGGACATTAGCTCATTCACAATCCTATAGAACTTCTTATAGCATTCAGTTATGCTATCAGCTTTACCTTGTCTAAAACTTTCATATTCTTGGTTGAGCAAATATTTTCTGTCTTGCCTCACTTCTTCAGAACCCTCCATATACATAATAAGAGTATCTCACATCTCTTTAGCTGTCTTACAGTGTATCAAATTCTGAAAAGTAGCATCATCTATGGCACTCACAATGATGTTTTGAGCCCTCTTATCCATAGTGGTTAGAACAATTTCATCCTTTGTCATTTCAGAGAAATCCTTAGGTGTTCTCTGATTTGCATCTAATAGTGAAACCTTCATAGGCACATATGGCCCTTCTTTCACTGTGATATAAATCCTAGGGTCTCAGGCTTCCATAAACAGTCTCACCCTTTCCTTCCAGATACCAAAGATCTCTTTCCTACATATGGGTAACTTCATGGATACCAATTCCTTGTGATTATCAGTGGACCCCATGGTTCTTGATTTTCTTGAGTCTGTAATTTTACTTAGATTTACTCTGCCAACAGGATCTACTCAGACAGTTAAGTCCCTTTTTGAGTAACCTGGCTCTGATACCACTTGAAAGATATTATACCTAATCACCTAGAGGGGGGGGGGTGCGGCCTACACTCAGCCATAACAGGCCTACACTCAGAGATATAACTCTCCTACACTCAGGCACTCAAGCCCTACCCTCAGCCTTTATAATTACAGGCTTACAAACTCAGATCCCTAAGGATCCTATAAGAAAATATGAATACAAAAATGTAATCTCTACAACTCAGTGAAAAGAGAGACGAGTTGTGAGTTTCTTGATGAGTTCTTGGAAGAACTCAGCTGAAATCAACCTGACTTGGCTTTCTTCAAAGCTTCTTGAAAGTAGAACACAATAAGATTGATCACTTCTGCAGTTGATCCTTGATCTCTGCTACTTAAGATTCAGAATAAATCTGAACCCTTCTTCTCAGCCTGGTTCCAATGGCTGACTTCTTGGATGGAGCTCTCTCTCTCCAACTTCTTAGATCTTCACTGGATTCTTCAATGAATGGCTAGATCTTCTTTGTATATTGATCACTTGAACTTATGTTCAATCTTTCTTATCATCATTTTTTCTGTAGACAGTGTAAGCCATTTATAGGCCTTCTTCATGGTACGCCCGGCTGGTCCGGTTCATAACTGATTTCTGACAACTCTGACAGGTGCAGTAGACCGGCTGGAATGGCAGCTGTCAAGTCATCCAGTCGTTCTTGAAATTTTGTAACTGTCTAAAAGTGTCGGACTGTCTGTCTTTAATTGTCGACACTTATAGACTAAGTGTCGACACAAGTTGTCTAAGTGCCGACACTAGCCTACAAGGTGTCGACACAACTCCTTGTGTTGTAGATTTTATATCTCGACACTGCTTCTTCTTCATGTGTCGACACTGATATTAAGTGTCGACACAACACTTTGTTCTTCAGCACTTTGTTGTATTCTTCTAAGTGTCGACACAACTCCTTTGTGTCGACACATCTTCATGTATTGAACTTGTTAAGTGTCGACACTTCTTCTTGGTGTCGACACATGTCTTCAGTGTTGATACTTGCTGAGTGTCGACACAGTTTTGTACAACCCCATATTCGCTGAGCCAGACCAGGAGTCACAATGGTCACAGTTGGGTTAGCCGAAGTGTTCCCGCCCTAAGGAAGATCTCGCCCTAAGGAAGATCTTGCCCTAAGGAAGATCTCGACCTAAGAAAGATCTTGCCCAAAGAAGGCGGGAGCGATTACGCCTGATCGTTGAACGAGGAACCGTAAGCAAAGACTGTCGAGCGCGGCCTGCGCGGAAGCGCTTGCGCCCGAGCTAAGCTCCTATCTCAAAGAGTTCTCGCCTACGCCGGGCGAGAACGTTCGCGCCATGCCCTGGGCAAAAGGGTCTCAGCACAGCTCTCGTCGAGTGGGGCCCAGGGCCTTAGAAAGAATGTTCTAATTGCCCTCAGGAGAAATTACTTCAGACCCTCAGAAAAACAGCGGGATTCGGCTATTTGCAGACCAACTAGGGGCATTTCAGTAATCTCAAGTCTCAAACGCAAAACTATAAATATCCCATTAAGGGCTCCTTAGAAGGCAAGCGATCATTGTCTCCCAAATTCAATGCTTTCTGAGGAGCTCCTAGCCCGCTTTGGCTTTGGAGGGGAAGCTCTCAGAGATCTTCCGGGTGTGAGGTGGGACCTCCCTGCTGAGGCTATTGGGTCAGTCTTAGGTCCTTAGAATCCAGCCAAGGGGTGAGACTTGAGAGAAGTAGGTTTTGGCTGCACCCTTTTTTCTTCGAACTTCAGTTGGGGTCATATTTGGCTTCAATAGTTCTGGTGCGTGAGCGTGGACGGCAGCTGATACAAGAAAGCCTTAATTTGGTCCCATGGCTGGAGGTGAAGGTGAAGGGTCAGTTTCTGGAGGATCCCCCCTACGGGGAGAGGAAGCAACAAAGAGGATGCTGGATGAGTTCAGGCGAGAGGTCTTGCATACAATCAGTTTTAGCCTTCTCGGCGAGAGGCGAGTGGGCCACCCCTCAGGTCCCAATAGAAGAGGTCCCACTCTTGGGCAAGAACGCCCCAGGCAGCGCCCAGGAAAGGAGGTCCCGGGCGAGGCTGGCGAGAGAGATGTGGCGGCGCGGGAACTCTTCCCAGGCCAGAGCCAGCGCCCGGGCAAGGAGGCGCTGACGGATCTGGGCGAGAAGGAAGCAGCGGGTGCGGGAGCATTTCCCGGGCACGGTATCGGTGCGGATCGGGCCAGCCCCGAGGCTGCGGGACGTGCCCTCTCGCCAGCAGAGGCGGAGCCCCTTTAGCGAGCTCATCATCTCGGCTCCGGTACCAGAGGTGTTCCGGGAGCCCGACATGTCCTACTACTCGGGGAAGATGACCCGTACAACACGTACAATGGTTTGAGGACGTTGTGTCGATAAGGCAGATGACTGACGACTTCAAGTGCCGGCTGTTTGCCATTACGTTGAAAGAGAAGGCTCGGGACTGGTTCCACCAGTTACCAGCAAGGTCAATCTACTGTTTTGAGGATCTGCAGAGAAGTTTCCTGTTGAGGTTCTCAACCTCAAAGAAGCGGAAGAAGGAAGCGGAGTGTCTGTTTGCGGTGAGGCAGAGGCCGGATGAGACGCTGGGTCACTATGTCAACCAATTTCAGGAAGAGATCCTCCTGGTACAGGAGACTCCAGGGTACGCGTTGATGCTAGCCTTTACCCTGGGGCTGAGACCGGGATTCTTCAGCATGGAGTTGAAGAGGGTGCCTCCCCCTCTCTTTGATGAGCTCATGGAGAGGGCGGCAAGGAGATTGACTTCGAGAGAGCAAACCCAGCATTCGCCAGGAAGTTGGCCAAGCTGGCAGAGGGATGACGGAAGGAACCAGCAATCGAAGACAGAAGGAGCCGAGGGAACAGAGGGGGCAAAGGGAAAAAAGGAGAAGGGAGGAGCCCCGAAGGTTTGGGCAGCAGCAGGGTTGGGGGCCCGGGAGCCGAACCACCAGTTGGGGGAGGCCCCAGGAGGGTCGTCCCCAGGGCCCAGGAGAAGGCTATCAGGGGAGAGATAACCTGCGGGAGCCCCGGAGGTTCGATCGACCCGCATGGAGGCAAGGCCGAGGGGTCGTCCCCCGCCACCGCAGGAGGCAATGGAAGTAGGAAGAGGGAGAGGAGCAGCCAGAGGAGCACGAGGGGAAGAAGAGGAAGGGAGAATGGAAGAAGGGGCGGGGAGGCGTTGCTTTTTTGCGACTTCCACACAGGAGAAGGTCACGCGACGGCCACCTGCCCGATTCTTAGAGTTGAGGGAGGAAAGAGGAGCAGTGAGGCAGACCCCGGTGAGGATAGTGGAGGTGCAGCAGGGCGAAGTGGAAGATAGGTGCGAAGACCGGGTGGATGTAGGGACCCGGGGAATCGAGGTGATTCACGGAGGAGTGGGGATTGAGGCAACCCGCAAGGGAGCCTGCAAACCATGTACCGGAGGGGGTGGCCTCCACCTCCCAGGTTCCCCCACCAGAAGAAAGAGATTACTTTCTCATCAGCGACATGCCAGACATGAGAACCCATTCTGCGACGCCCTGGTGATCCAGACGGCGGTGGAGAACTATACCGTTTCAAGGATATTGGTAATAACGGGAGCTCGGTTAATATCATCTTCAAGAAGGCCTTGATGAGATGAGGGTCGAAGGGAAGAGGGTCCTGGCGTCGGATGGACCTCTGTTCGGGTTCTCCGGAGAAAGGAAGGAGGTAGAAGGAGGAGTAGGGTTGCCGTAAGGTTGGGGGGCGTGTCGCGGAACTGTAGGTTCGTGATCGTGGACGCCCCAAGCAGCTATAATGCCATCTTTGGGCGTCCCCTCATCAGCGCCTTTCGCTGAGTCCCCTCCTCGTTTCCATCAGTGCCTCAAGTTCAACAATGGGGGGGGGGTGCAGGTCAGGGTAAAAGGGGACCCGAAGGTGGCAAGGCAATGTTACGTTACAGCAGTCAACACCATATCGTGGATGGCGGAGGCAGAAGAGTTGGAGATAGAGATGGCGGCCCAGAGGAGGTTTGATGAAGAGGAATGGTCCTAGAGGAGGTAAGAAAGATAGCTGGAGAGGAAGCCGGAGAAGAGAGACAGAGAAGATGCAAGGGATGTGCAGGTGGTACGGAGGAACGAGGGGCAGGAAAGCCCGGAAGGGGCAATGGAAGTAGAAGAGCAAGCGAAGAGAGTCGAGGGAGTGGCCCCGAGGTGCGTAGGAGCCGAGCAGCAGCAGGGGGGTAGAATCGATGGAGATTGAGGAGGAGGGAGAAAGAGGAGAGCTGGAGCTGGAGGAGGAGGCAAGGACCGGTTGGGAGCAGTCGCGGCTGGAGCCGGCGGAAGAAGTGGTGGAGATGGAGGTCTTCACCGACGCTGGAAAAGTACAAGGGTGCGGGTCAGCGGGGCTTGAGTCTCGAGGCCCGGGAGCAGGGCGGGCTTGCATTCAAAGCATGTTGACATCTTCGCTTGGAGCGCGGCGGACATGCCAGCATCGACGCCGACGTATCCTGCCACTGCCTGAACTTGGACCCACGCACCCGCCCCATCCTCAAAAGATGAGAGCCATCGCCACCAAGCTGGAGGCCCATTCGCGAGAGGTCAAAAAATCCTGGAGGCGGCTTCATCTCAAAGATCCAGTATCCAGGCTGGATCTCCAATGTGGTAATGGTAAAGAAGGAGGTGGTAAATGGAGATGTGTATTGACTTTTCTTTATTGAATAAATCATGTCCTAAGGATTGCTACCCCTGCCTCGGATCGACGCGCTGGTTGATTCAGCCGTCGTTTTTCTGTCATGAGCTTTTAGATGCTTTTTCAGGTTATCACCAGATCCGGATGCACCCTCCTGACACCAAGGATGTCTCCTTCATCACGAGGGAGGGATGCTTCAGTTACAAGATGATGCCCTTTTGGATTAAAGAATGCAGGGATACCTATCAGCGCATGATGGATCGGTCTTCCAGGACAGATCAGGGGGAAAAACTTGGAGTCTACGTCGACGACCTAATGATCAAAAGCAAGTGCATGGTTTCACACCTGCAGGATCTGGAGAAAACATTCGCCACCCTGAGAAGGTTCAAAATGAGGAGGCGGAACCCCTTGAAGTGTGTCGTCGGGGCAGCCGCGGGAAGTTCCTCGGGCATCTTCTGACTCCGGCGGGGGTGGCGCCACCCAGATAAAGTCAAGGCCATCCTGGATTGGAGTCACCCTCGCGATGCCAAGGACGTCCAGCGCTTGACAGGCAAGATGGCTGGGAAGCAGTCCCTCTCCAGGCAGGGACAAGTGTTCTCTTCATTCTTTAAAGTGCTATGGGGAAATCAGAGGTTCGATGGACAGCCGAGTGCGAAGAGGCCTTCCAAGGGCTGAAAAGCAACTCTCTCAGGCTCCCCTCCTTCAGAGCCCAAATGAAGGAGATGACCTGACCTTGTACCTCGGGGTAGGAGCAGAGGCCGTAGCTTCGTTCTAGTGAGGGAAGAAGGAAAGAGCAGCTGCCCATCTACTACGTCGCCGGATATTAAGGAAAGCGGAGCTTCGCTACCCATCCTGGAAAAGCTCGCTTATGCCTTGGTCATCTCGGCCAGAAAGCTCCGGCCGTACTTTCAAGCGCATTCGATTAGGTGGTGACCGACCACCCTCTTCGCAAGATCTTCGAAGGAGTAGAGCACTCGGGAAGACTGCCTAAGTGGTCCATTGAGCTAAGCGAGTTCCGATCTTCTCCTTTGTCCCAAGCTCTCCATCAAGGCACAGGCAGTGGCGGACTCCTAGCAGACTACATTGTTGAGGTCGAGGGGGAAGAGCAGCAACCGCGAGAAGCGGGAAGTTGATGGTTGATGGGGCCTTAGGAAGGCACTCCCTAGGGCAAGGGGTGTGTTGACAAGTCCTCAGGGGGTAACCATAGAGCAAGCAGTCATTTTACATTTCCCCGTGACCAACAATCAAGAGGTAATGAGGCCGTTATTGCCGGCCTTCGCCCGGCAAAGGAGCTGGAGATTCGGGATGTGGAAGTTTTCACTGTTTCAAAGGTAGTGGAATCGCAGATCCGGGGAGAGTTTGAAGCTCGGGAGCCAACCCTCATCAGATACCTCTCCAGGTAAGGGCGATCATCGGAGGATCCGGTCTTTCTTATTCAACATGTTCCAAGGGAAGAAAGTGCAGCCGCCGATCGACTGGCTAAGTTCGGACCTCAGGTAGGAGGGACCTTGACGGAGCTGTTCCGACCGGCTATGGAGGAAGGAGAGTTGATGCTGGTGGATCGGCAAACCCTCGTGGGTAGATCCATTTTGTGGCCTTCCTAACCACCGGTGAACTGCCCGAGGGGACCAAGGTCGGGAGAAACTTCAATCGCAAAGCGCTCACTACTACTTGATGATGGAGGGGGGTCTGCATCGTAAGATATTGTCAGGGCTCCTAGCTAGATGTGTGACCGAAGAAGAATCGCGAAGATTTTAAGGGAGGTGCACTCGGGTGAGTGCGGCAGTCACTCTGGAGGAAGACACTGGAGGCCAGGGTGGTCAGACAGGGGTACTTCTGCCCACCCTAAGAAAGGATGTCATGGGGTTTGCAGGAGGTGTCAAAAATATCAGCTCTACGCCCCCCTTCAACTCTTGGCAGCTCAGAGACTCCGGAGTATCATGGCACCATGGCCATTTTCCATCTGGGGAATGGACTTAGTTGTGGCCCTTTCCTCCGGCTAGTGGGCTAGGATGTTCCTCCTTGGTCATGGTCGATTATTTCTCAAAGTGGCTAGAGGTTAAAGCCTTAGCCAAGGTTACCCTCGCAGGTCATAAGGAATTTCATCTGGGGGGAAATCATTTGTAGACATGGTTGCCCCAAGCAATAGTGACCGATAACGGCCCCCCAGTTGCCAGCGAGGAGTTCATCAGCTTCTGCGCTCAACTAGGGATAGATCTCCGTTTGCCTCCGTCCATCACCCTCGAGTAACGGCCAAGTGGAAGCAGCAAACAAATCATTGTAACCTACTAAAGAAAAGGTGGAGAACTTAAAGGGGAATTGGGTGGAGCAGCTCCCATCGGTCCTGTGGGCACTACGAACGACCCCGAACACGGCCACCGGTGAGACGAACCCCCTTCAAGCTCTCTCATGTGTGAAGCCGTCCTACCATTAGAGTTC
>CM077158.1:129307665-129536112 GCA_039583875.1 Platanthera guangdongensis
TCATTTAGGTTTTGTGTAACCCCCCCCCCCCCCCCCCCCCCCTTTGTGTTTTTGTAATTTTCAGGACTAAATTCTTTTAGGGGGGAGAGAGTTGTAAACCACCAAATTCGAAAGAGTCCGCGAGCACGCATCGAGAGACAAGTTTGGGTCTTGAAGCGTCACACGGCCTAGGCACGTGCGTGTCAATGGCCATGTCGTGCTCTCATTCGTCGAGAGCCTGGAAAGTCGACGATTTTCGCTCGACTAAGTGTCGAGAGAGGGAAAGCGGGCGTGTCCATGGCCGTGTCGTGTGGTCGACGAACCTGCGCTCGACGAGTTATCGAGACAGTGAACACGCTTGGGACATGGGCATGTCCAAGGCCGTGTCGTGCGCGTGTTCGACGAATTTTCTGCAAAGTTGACGAAGAGGGAGTCGACGATCGTCGAGACTTTGAACACGGCCTGAGACACGGGCGTATCCCAGGCCGTGTCCTTCTCGGGTTGTGAGTCGGGCCATGTAAGGGGATTGAACACGGCCTGGAGCCTAGGCGTGTTCGTGTTGGACACAGGCGTGTCAAATATGACACGGGCATGTCGAGTACCCGTGTCCTCCTTTGGTTGTGTTTGGTCCTGTGTCGATGGAGGAACACGCCGAGGCACACGGGCGTGTACTGCATGACATGGGTGTGTTCCGAGCCTGCGTCCTGCTTTGGGTTTGTCGGTTTCGGCATCGATTGGGGCACATGGCCTTGGACATGGGCGTGTCACAAGCCGTGTTTGGCCCAGGTGTTTTGACTTTCAGGTTGGATCATGGCCGTTCGTTTCCTTCTTTTGGGATCTGATGGTCTAGGGTTGTCCTTGTTGGGTTAAGTCCGGGAATATGGTTTGGGAACCCTCATTCTTCATCAAGTACTCTCTTTCTAATATTTAGAGAGAAGGGAGAGCAAGGAAGGAGGTAAAGGAGAAATCCCGCTGCCGGAGAAGCTTCGGTGCTCCAAATCGCGAGCCGAGGCCAGATCCGGGGAGGCAAGACCATTGCGAAGGTTTTCATCCAGCTTAGTTTCCATGGCTAGGAAGAGGGGTTGGAAGGTAACGACACTTGTCCTCTTGGTTTTAGGATGCATGTTTAGTATCTTTCCTTTCAAGCTTTTGGGCACCAAATCTCTCAAATAAGAGGGGTTTGTGTCGCCATGGTTCAAGAGGAACCTCCGGGTCGATTGGGTCCGTCCCAGGCATGTTTTTGCATTAGAAATCTGCTCTGTTAGTGGATTAGGCATGGTGGGTGAAGCCGTAGTAGCGACCATTAGTCCGACTCGGTGATGTTGCATATGAGCTTTAAGGATTTGTAGAGATTTGTTGCGGCAAGATGTCGTTTGTGATGTTTGTGGTGTTTTCCCCCTTTTCTCGAGTGAGTACGTGTAGTTGGAACCGGACAAGGTTAGCTCCTCAATGGTGGTAGATGGTTTCCTTGGTGGACAAGGTTAGCTTCGCATTGGCGATAGATGGTTTCCTTGGTGTGCGGGGACGTTGCAGTACGAATGAGGGATTAGGGTGGGAATGATTTTTGGATTGTGATATGCTAAGGCGTGGCTTTGTCTCAGTGGTAGGCTGGCTATCCCGTGACGTGCAAGTCATGTGTGGAGAGTGTCCCGGCGAGACTAGTCCCCTTCTATAAGACTAACGAGAATGCCAAGCATGGGGCAAGCCCGGGCAAGACTTCTTAGAATTGGTCATTGTGTTAGACGGAATCCTGACATGAGAAGTCAGAGCTTGCAGGCAAGCCCGGGTCTAAGACCATGAGCGTGTGGGGCCTTAGCGAGAGTTCTGTGTGGAAGCTTGCATGTCGTAGGGGGAATTGTAGTGTCCCCTTTTGTTTATGGCTTAATGCCAATTGGGAAATAATTAGTACCCAGATGATGTGATGATGTGCTAGATGCATATGCGATAGGGTGCCTTGGGTGAAGCCCGGGTTTTGCATACATGTTGCATAGTAGGCACATTTTCTTTATATGCTCAACAGTAGAGAAAGTGCATGTTGTTTGAGACATCCAAGCCTGTTCGTTAGTGCTTTAACTGTTTATAAATATTGTATACGAAGTGCTAACTTGCAGGTTGGAGGGGTACCACGGGGTCCGTTAGGGGCGGCCGGGAGGAGATGTGTTTGTTACACAGTTTGAGGTCAGCCTTTGCTGACCCACGTTACAACCAAACTTTTACAAGGCAAGGATCGCAAGCAGGAGCTAGCTCGCCGGATAGAAAGGTCTAAGCCTAATGAAGTGTTACTAGCTTCGCTTTAGCTTTACTTTTGTGATTTTGTATGTTTGATGTTATTGTCTTCCGGCTTGCATGCCGAGGTAGCTTAGGAGTGCCTATGCACTTTGATGTGTTATGTACTATTGGAGTTTTGGACTCTCTTTTGTTGTAAGGACATAAGTCCGCTTCGAGACTCTTGTCGATGTGGATAACTTCTAGTCTTGGTTGATGTTTCCGCTGTGTTTTGCTTATGAGTTTTGAGATTGGGTAGATATATCATGTTATAATACTAAAGCTGTGGCGTCTGTATGTTGTGGGGCCCCAGCCGGACCCATATTATACGGTCATTACAGGGGAGGTGTTACAGTGGTAATGGTAAAGAAGGGTGATGGGAAGTGACGCATGTGTGTAGATTTCTCTTTATTAAATAAATCATGCCCTAATGATTGCTACCCCCTGCCTCGGATCGACGCGCTGGTTGATTCAGCCGTCGGTGTTTCTATTATGAGTTTTTGGATGCTTTTTCAGGTTATCACCAGATCGCATGCATCCCCACGATGTCAAAGATGTCTCCTTCATGACAAGGGAGGAATGCTTCAGCTATAAAATGATGCCCTTCGGGCTAAAGAATGTGGGGGCTACGTACCAGCGAATGATGGATCGAGTGTTTAAAAATCAGAGGGGTAGGAACTTGGAGGTTTACGTTGATGATCTCATGGTAAAGAGTAGGGATGTGGGTTCACACCTACTTGACTTGGAGAAGACGTTCACGACCCTACGAAAGTTGAAGATGAGGCTAATCCCCTAGAAGTGTGTCTTCAAGGCAAGCCAAGGCAAGTTCCTTGGATACCTTCTAACCCTGGCAGGGGTCGAGCCTAACCCGGATAAGGTGAAGGCCATCGTGGAATTGGAATCACCTCATAATGCTAAGGAGGTTCAGCGCTTGACGGGTAACCTGCCCGGGTTGAGTCAGTTTCTCTCTCATGCCGGGCAGAAGTGCTCACCCTTCTTCAAAATGCTTCGAGGGAACAAAACGTTTGAGTGGATGGAGGAATGTGAGGAGGCTTTCCGGGCCTTAAAGGCTCAACTAACCCGAGCACCGCTCCTGCATAGCCCGAAGTAGGGGGAGGACCTATCCTTGTACCATGGGGTAGGGGCTGAGGCTGTGAGTTCTGTTTTGGTAAGAGAAGAAGGGAAGAAGCAGCTCCTCATCTACTACGTCAGCAGAATCTTGAAGAAGGTGGAGCTTCGCTACCCCATCGTAGAGAAGTTGGCTTTCACTCTGATCATCTCGGCCAGCAAGCTCAAGTCATATTTCCAAGCTCATTCAATCAAAGTGGTGACCGACCACCCACTGCACAATATTTTTGAGGTGGTGGAGCACTCAGGGTGGTTGGCCAAGTACGTGGTCCATCGAGCTCAGCGAGTTCAACATCTCCTTTATACCAAGACTCTCCATCAAGGCACGGGAAGTGGCTGACTTCTTGGCTGACTACGTCACAGGGCTGGAGGGGGAGGAAGCACTATCAAGGGAAGTATGGAAGATGTTCATTGACGGAGCCTCGGGGAAGCACTCCCTGGGGGGAGGGGTAGTGTTGGTATGCCCTCAAGGGGTCACCATAGAGCAAGCAGTGGCGCTACACTTCCCGATCACAAACAATCAGGCGGAGTATGAGGCTGTCATAGCCGGGTTGCAGTTGGCTAAGGAGCTCGGGGTTCACGACGTAGAAGTGCTCGCATATTCACTAGTGTTGGCGTCGCAGATCAGGGGAGAATATGAAGTCTGGGAGCCCACCGACCAGAAGTACTTATCCAAGGCGGGGGTGATTATCAGTGGGTTCCGAGCATTCTCAATTCAGCACGTCCCCAGGGAAGAGAATGAATCAGCTGACCGATTGGACAAGTTTGGTCCCGGGGGGAGCTTGTCCGAGCTTTTTCATCCAGCGATTCAGGAGGGGGAGCTGATGAAAGTGGATCGGCGACCCTCGTGGGTGGATCCCTTCATAACTTTCTTCACTATAAGCAACCTTCCTGAAGGGACCAATGAGGTAAAAGGCTTTCGACACAAAGCAGTGCACTATCTCATGCATGAAGGGGGTTACATTAGAAGATGTTGTCAGGCCTCTTGGCATGTGTGGCAGAGGATGAAATCCCAAGAATTCTGGAAGAAGTGCACTCCGATGAATGTGGTAGCCATTCGGGTGGTAGGATGTTGGAAGCAAGGGTGGTCAGGCAGGGGTACTTCTGGCCCACCCTGAGGAAGGATGCGACAGAGTTTGCGAGAAGGTGCCAAAAGTGTCAACTATATGCCCTCTCCAACTCTTGCTCGCTCAAAGGCTCTGAAGCATCGCGGCGCCATGGACTTTTGCCATCTGGGGAATGGACTTAGTCAGGTCGTTTCCCCCGGCGAGCTGGCAGAGAAGGTTCCTCTTGGTTATGATCGACTACTTCTTAAAGAGGCTGGAGGTCAAGGCGTTGGCCAAGGTAACCTCACAGGTCATCAGAAACTTCATTTGGGGAGATATCATCTGTAGGCACGAGTTGCCTCAGGACATTGTCACGAACAATGGGCCACAGTTTGTAAGTGAGGAGTTCATCGACTTCTGTACCCAGCTGGGGATCAACCTCAGGTTTGCCTCCAACCACCACCCCAGGAGCAACGACCAGGTGGAGGAAACAAACAAAATCATAGTGAACCTGCACAAAAAGAAGGTAGAGAACTGTGTGAACAGAAAAGAGCAGGCCGAAAATTTGGAGTAATGTAACTTTATTATCCAAAAAAGGTATCTATTACAAAGTTATAGCCTCCCTTTTATGGAAAGGAGGAGATGATAGAGATTACAATTAAGCACTGTGAGATTAAATAATTACTTGTGTAAGCGGTTTACATAAAAACAAGACGAACAGGCCGCGCGGTTAGACGAATAGGCTAACCGCCCGGCCACCACAAGAGACAGGGAACAAGCCGCAATAGGAGACCGCCAGACCGCCCGGTCACTAAGCCGCCTAAGACAAACCATCAGACCGCCCGGATAACCACATCCACAGTCCAGCCATCAAACCGCAGGAGAGAGACCGATAGACCGCTCGGTCTCTAAACTGCCAGAATCAGACCGCCAGACCGCCCAGTCTCCATACAACAACACTCCGCCTCAAGCTGGAGCATATATGTCGATCATGCCCAGCTTGTCTCAAATGTGAAGAAAGGAGGCGGACACCAGCTTGGTGAAAATATCTGCCAGCTCTTTATCGGCGGTGACGAATGGAGTACAAATTTGTTTCTTCAAAATCTCTTCCCGAATAAAGTGGCAGTCGACTTCAATGTGCTTTGTTCTCTCATGGAAGATCGGATTTCTGTAGATGTATATAGCGGACTTGTTGTCATAAAACATAGGTAGAGGATGATTGTAGACCTCTCCTAAGTCAAGCATGAGAGCACGTAACCACTTCAGTTCACATGTGGTAGACGCCATACTTCGATATTCTGCTTCGCCGCTGGACCTGGAGACGACAGACTGTTTCTTGCTCTTCCAGCTCACAAGATTTCCTCTCATAAAGGTGCAAAAGCCCGATGTTGACTTGCGGTCTCCTTTGTCATCAGCATAGCTTGAATCAGAGTACACTTCAATCCTCAAATGTCCATTCTTCTGAAAGAGAAGTCCTTTCCCATGAGCAAATTTAATATACTCCAATATCCTCATAGCAGAGGGAACGAAGCCGCACGGCTAGAGAGAAGGCCGCGCGAACAGGAGAGGAGTTTGCGAGAAAGGCAAACAGGTCGTGCGAACAGAGGAGAGACCATACAAATAGAAACTGACCACGCGAAGAAAGGGAGATCTCAGGGAGAGAAGAGGCAAAGAAACCGCGCAAATAGGTCGCGGAGACAAAGAAAGAGACATGCCTCGCACACAAAGGGCAGCGACTAAGAGGAGACAAGTTTCAAACAAGTCACTAACAAGGGCAGCGACTACAGAAACAAGTCGCATGGAGGAAACAAGTCGCAAACAAGTCGCGAGAAGGAGCAAGTCATGCGGACAGGTCACGTGGAAAGAGGAAGCTCACAGAATCAGGAGGAAAAGATCGATGGCTCTGATACCATGTGCGAACAGAAAAGAGCAGACCGAACATTTGGAGTAATGTAAACTTTATTATCCAAAAAAGGTATCTATTACAAAGGTATAGCCTCCATTTTATAAAATGGAGGAGATGAGAGAGATTACAATTAAGCAATTTGGGACTAAATAATTACAGGTGTAAGTGGTTTAACATAAAAACAAGTCGAACAGGTCGCGCGGTTAGACGAATAGGCTAACCGCCTGGCCACCACAAGAGACAGGGAATAATCCGCCATAGGAGACCGCCAGACCGCCCGGTCACTAAGCCTCCTGAGAGAAACCATCAGACCGCCCGGATAACCACAGCCACAGTCCAGCCATCAAACCGCAGGAGAGAGACCGACAGACCGCGCGATCTCTAAACCGCTAGAATCAGACCGCCAGACCGCCCGGTCTACATACAGCAACAAGAACTTGAGGGGGATATGGGTGGAGTAACTCCCCTTAGTGTTGTGGGCCTTGCAGACGACCCCAAACAATGCCAGTGGAGAGACCCCCTTCAAGCTTCCGCACGGGTGCGAGGCAGTCCTGCCCGTGGAGTTTGAGTTTTGAACCCCAAGAGTAGCAACTGCTGGAGAAGGAGATGTGGCATGGAGGGAAGACAATGAAGGGGATCTACGGCTCTCATTGGACATGGTAGAGGAACTTCATGATGTGTCTGCCGTCAGGCAAGAGGAGGGACCTCCCAGCTGAGGCTTAGGGTCAGTTCCTGGTTCTTTGTTACTAGTCAGGGGTCTAGACTTGGGAGAAGTAGGTGCTAGCTGCCCCCCAGGGTCCGAACTCTCGCTGAGGCATTTTTTATCTTCAACACGGCCGGGGCCCCACACCATATTCCCTAGACAGGTAGCGGGATTATAGGTTAATATCAAAGACTACTCGCACCCTATCTCAGAGCATTCGGGCAGAAGCTTTATGGGTTACTTGAAGTCATACCCATTTGAATGTCCACATTATATAAACCACTATTTATATATATAACAAGAATGTCAAAGTACAAATACACAAAAGTTATGGCTTTAAGGCCTTACAGTTACATTTCACTAGTGTGGATTACAAACATCGACACGCAGGCCGACCACACATGAAAAGAGTAAAGTTTCTTCATTTGGCCTTCGAGGGCTAGCATAGCAGCAGCAAGTGCCTCAGCCCGCTATTTCCCGCTCGACTCTACAACACCTGCACAAGGACAATTCACCGCGATGTTGTAAAACAAGGCAACGGTCAGCATTTAGCTGACCAATTTATAACGACCCTGCCCCTTTCCTAGGGCAGTGGTATTCCTTCCCTGCAGGCATATCAATATTTACAAGTAGAGATATCACAACGTGTACACTCATACACAGTCCAACATATCACAAACGAATGCCTCAACGGCAAAACGTTCCCTGCACTTAGGGCACATTTCAGTGTGCAGAGGTTTCAGGCCCCACCACCATTCTTAGTCGCAAACTTAATGGCAATACTTGAGCAATTCCGGTCTCTACGGCCCCCATCATGAGAATTTAGTCTTTATGGCGTACAGCCTCAGACTTTCATTATGCGATCCTAATGAAGCCAATAACTTAGGCACTGAAGTTAGACAACCATAACGTGGATACAGTTCAGCCTTTGCCCGTTGCTTAAATCATCAATTCAATGTTTAGACTGACGCGGGTCGGGTTCCCCTTATAGGTTCGGCTCACTGGCCTTTAGGAGCTCGTAGCTTACACAATAGCTTCACAGTCCCCCAGAGACATTCTTTAACATCAAAAGGGTATCTGGCCGCTATCGCCAGTGATAATCACTGTCACCAGGCATTAACCATAGAACTCACTTTCTGTACCAGACCCAGCCAAAACTCTGCAGTAACCTATAGTGCTAGAAATACTAGACTTTCACAGCAAAAAGAGCCCACCAAGAGCTATCAACGATGGTGATACTCACTGTTGCACAGCGACATCCATCAGTCCTTCAAACTATGACATTTCATGGGTATTTTCCTGAAGTGCAACTCCAGCACTTCCTGCTACTTCTAGTTCACAGGTACAACCCAAACAGGCCCCGTAACCTACTCGTTTATTGACTGAGTCTTCTACGGTATGCAAAATAAACATCACCAATCCAGACCAACCCGCCCAGATGAGTTTCACATAGCATGCCTATTCCGTACTACACATTTTCGGATCAATATGCAAAACTCACTAGGGCTTTCATGAATCGACAAAAAGGAATTCCCTTGATTCTCCACTAGTTGGTGGGGAATTCCATGCATATGCAAAAATAAGGAATTCACATGTCCAAGAAGGAATATCATTACCCTTGTAGATTTCTTCGGAGCCATGACCTTGACATTTTATCTAGATGGAATTGATTGTCACCACTTCAACTCCGCGGATCTAGCGTCAGCTCACGATTCCAAACACAAGCACGTCTTGGACCAAATCTCCCCTTGAGCTCCTAGGCTTTTCCTCCTCTTCCCTCTCCAGAACTGAGCAAGGGAGTGTGTGAGAGAGAATGAGAATAAAATCCCAAGTCCATCCTTTATCTGAAAGCAACTGCCCCACAGTAACTACTATCGGTGCGTGGTATCACAGGCGGTAACCGCTTTGACCAGCCGACGACACTATCCAGAGTTATCGCTCTGCGATAAAAAATATCGCCTGGCAGTAGATCTATTTCTCGAGAAATCCTTCTTGACATTCGTCGAGAGGCTAGAGCTATGCGGTAATAGCTATCGCCTAGCGATAGATCGGTTACTCAAGAAATACTTCTTGATATTCGTCGAAAGGCTAGCGCATCGTGCTAACTACTATCGCCCTGGCGATAACAACCCGAGCCCTGGGTCTTATAATTCACTAAGCTATCACCGGCAATAAGACAATCGCTGCACGATAACCTCCAATAACCACTACTCCATTTTGGGGTGTTACAACCCTCCTCTCCTTACAAAAATTTCATCCCCAAATTTTACCCATCTATAAGGAAAACCAGCAACTAATATGTTAAAGTATATTTTTTTTCACAAAACAATGTTACAGTATCAGTTTACAAATAACTCAGGATATTATTTGAGCATGTTTTACTCTCGCTCCCATTTCAACTCTTCATGACCACAATTATCCCAACGGACCTTGATCATCCTGATTGTTTTGTTTCACAATTGTTTGATCTTCGTATCCTCGATCTGAATGGGCCTAACTATTATTTTTAACCAATGATCGACTAGTACTCAATCATTTGCAATCAACTGTGTTAGTTATTTCACCGCTTATCGTAGCACCAAAATGTGAAATACATCGTGCAAGTCGCTTAGTTCCGCAGATAGTGCTAATCGATAAGCAACTTCTCCAACTTGTTCCACCACTTCAAACAGACCAAGGTACCTCAAACTTAACTATTTCAAGAGCCGAATCCTGGGAATGGCTTGATCTTTAAGTATACCTAATCACCCACTACAAATTCCACATTTCGGTGTTTGGCGTTGTACTATTTTGCTTGCCTATCTTGGGCTACCAATAGCCTTTCCCTTATAGTACGTATGGTCGAATTTGTATCTTTGACCTCCTTATGTTTATAGAGCTTTGACTCGCCTATTTTCGCCCATGTTAACGGTATACGACATTTCCTACCGTATAAATCTTCAAAGGGCATCATCTGTATGCTAGCTTGATAGCTATTATTGTAAGCGAACTCAATCATATAGAGGTGATCTTCCCACCTTTTTCTGAAATCCAAGGCGCACATTTGGAGCATATCCTCCATTGTTCTATTGGTCCATTCGATCTGACCATCCGTTTTCGGATGAAAGGCCATACTAAACTGTGACTTGGTACCTAATAGTTGGTGTACTGGTCTCCAATCACCTGAAGTAAAATGTCCATCTCGATCATTGACGATGCCATGAGTTACGTCGTGTAATCGTACGATATTATCCACGTACAGTTTGGCCAATGTTTGTACTAAATCATCCTTCCTGTTAGGTATGAAGTGTGACACTTTGGTTAACCGGTCAACGATCACCCACACGGCATCGTTTTCGCGTTGAGATCTTGGCAGTCCATGCACAAAATCCATAGAAATGTCATCGAACTTCCATACCGAGATTGGTAACAATTTCAGGAAAATGCCAGGTTTCTGGCATTCAGCTTTTACCAAGGCGCAAGTTTGACATTTTGCCACAAAATGGGCGACATCTTTCTTCAAACCTGGACACTAGAATGCCTTTTTCATGTCCTTGTATATCTTTGTGCTCCCTAGGTGAATTGAGTACTTTGTACAATGTGCTTCTTACATCAATTCCTCATAAAGTTTACCCACATCCGGGACGCACAAACGACCATTTTTCCGCAAAAGGCCGTCATCCCAGGATAATCGGGTATTTGACCCATCCATTGCATATCATTATAGGCTTCGATCGAGTTTCCTTGCTCGCCGAACTCTTTCCGCATGGTACTACTGTACCTCCGTCCAACTCAGGCACGCATTTGCAATAGCATTCTTGTCCACACAAGAAATGTCAAAGTTCTCCAATTCTTGGATCAGACGCTCATCATGCATCTGCAACCAACTTGCCCTTGTCGGAGTCCTGCGACTCAAGGCATCTGCAACTACATTTCCCTTCCCAAGAGTATAATGAATCTAGAAGGTGTAGTCCTCAAGGAACTGCATCCACCTTCATTTTCGTATACTTAGATCCTTCTAATCTAGAAGATACTTAAGGCTTTTATGGTCTGTGAAGATGTCAGCTTTCAGGTCATATAAGTAATGACGTCACAGCTTACGTGCAAATATCACCACTGCCAACTCCAAGTCATGGACGGGATAGTTTTGCTCATACAATTTTAACTGGCGTGAGCTATAAGCAATCACCTTTCCGAATTGAAGAAGAATGCAGCCTAAGCCTCTCGTTAATGCATCACGGTAAATTTCAAAGCCGTTCGAACCACATGGCGACATCAAGATTGGCATTGTGGTCAAGCGGCTCTTCAGCCCCTTAAAAGCTCGCGGGCACTCCAGCGTCCAAATGAACTTCTGATCCTTCCTCGTTAGTGTGGTTTGAGGCAAGGTGATTTGCGAGAAGTTTTCTACAAAACGTCGGTAGTAGCCCGCTAGTCCAAGGAAACTCTGGACTTCTGCTCCAGTAGACAACACCAGCCACTCTCGTATTGCTACTATCTTTGATGGATCCACTGCAATGCCTTCTCCACTCACCACATGGCTGAGAAAAGCCATTGACGCCAGGTAGAACTCACACTTTGAGAACTTGTCATAGAGCATGTTTCTTCTCAAGTTATGCAACATCATCCGCAAATGGTTCGCATGATGTTCATCAGACTGAGAGTACAATAAAATGTCGTCAATAAAGATGATTACAAATAAGTCCAAGTACTCTCGAAATGTTTGGTGCATTAGATCCATGAATATCGATGGCGCATTAGTTAGCCCAAACGATATTACTGTGAACTCAGAATGACCGTAGGGTGTTACAAACGCGGTCTTGGGAATGTCATATTCCTGAATCCTCAACTGGTAATAACCAGACTTGAAGTCCAGCTTAGAGTAGACAGTTGATCCCACTAGATGATCGAACAAGTCATCAATCTGTGGTATCGGATACTTGTTCTTCTCCGCCAGCTTGTTCAATTCTCGATAGTCAATGCACAAATGCAAACCACCGTCCTTCTTTTTCACAAAATGGACAGGTACACTCCAAGGTGACATACTTGGGCGTATATATCCTTGCTCTAGCAACTCTTGCAATTGAACTTTCAGTTCCATCATTTCTTTTGGCGCTACACGGTACGGCAAGCGGGCCACATGTGGCGCACCTGGAACCAACTCAATAAAGAAGTCAATCTCCCGCTAGGGCTGTAACCCCGGAAGATCCTTAGGAAACACATCAGAATACACTGATATGATCGGAACGTCACTTACACTGGCTTTTGGCTGAACAGCCATTATAAGCGTGAAGAATAACTTCGCGCCCTTCCAAATAGCTTTGACGACCTGGAGAGCAGACATCAATATTTTGCTCGATTCTCGCATACCAGTGAATTTAGTCTCTAGCTCGGTATTTTGTCCCAGCATGAACTCCTTTGAGGAGCAATCTATAAAGTCACTCTACTCCGAGAGCTAGTGTATACAAAAGATTACATCAAACTTCGATGGCAATACTTGAGCATTTCCGGTCTCCATGACCCCCAGCCTGAGAATTTAGTCTTTACGGCGTACAGCCTCAAACTCTCGTTATGCGATCCTAATGAAGCCAATAACTTAGGCACTCAAGTTAGACAACCATAATGCAGATACAATTAAGCCTTTGCCTGTTGCTCAAATCATCAATTCAATGTTTAGACTGATGTGGGTCAGCTTACCCTTGTCCGTTCGGCTCAGTGGCCTTTAGGAGCTCGCAGCTCACACAATAGCCTCACAGTCGCCCAGTGACAGGCTTTAACATCGAAAGGGTATCTGACTGCTATCTCCAGCGACACTCATGTCGCCATACATTAACCACATAACTCACTTTTTGTACCAGACCCAGCCAAAACCCTGCAGTAACCTGTAGTGCCAGAAACACTGGACTTTCACAGCACAAATAGCCCACCAAGGGCTATCACCGATGGCAATAGTCACTGTTGCCCGGCGACATCGATCAGTCCTTCAAACTATGGCATTTCATGGGTAATTTCCTGGAGTGCAGCTCCAGCACTTCGTGCAACTTCCATTTCACATGTACAACCTCACAGAACACGTAACCTACTCATTTATTCTCAGAGTCTTCTCTGGTATGCAAAATAAACATCACCAATCTAGACCAACCTGTCCAGATGGGCTTCACACAGCATGCCTATTCCGTACTACACATTTTCGGATCTGTATGCAAAACTCACTAGGGATTTCACGAAACGACCCAAAGGAATTCCCTTGATTCTCCACTGGTTGGTTGGGGATTCCATGCATATGCCAAAATAAATACTTCACGTGTCCAAGAAGGAAGATCATTACCCTTATAGTTTTCTTCAGAACCATGACTTTGACCTTTGATCCGGATGGAATTGATTGTCACCACTTCCACTCCGCGGATCTAGCGTCGACTCGCGATTCCAAACACAAGCACGTCTTGGACCAAATCTCCCCTTGAACTCCTAGGCTTTTCCTCCTCTTCCCTTTCCAGAACTGAGCAGGGGAGTATATGAGAGAGAATGAGAATAAAATCCCAAGTCCAGGCTTTATCTGAAAGCTACCTCCGCGCAATAACTACTACCACTGTGCGGTATCACAGGCGGTAATCGCTTTAACCAGTCGGCGGCGCTATCCAGAGTTATCACTCCGCAATAAAACTATCGCCTGGCGGTAGATCTATTTCTCGTGAAATCCTTCTCGACGTCCATCGAGAGTCTAGAGCTATGCGGTAACAACTATCGCCTGGAGATAGCTCGGTAACTCGAGAAATCCTTCTTGATATTCATCGAAAGGCTAGCGCGTCGCGCTAACTACTATCGCCCCGACGATAACAACCCAAGCCCTGGGAATTATAATTCACTGAGCTATCGCTGGCAATAATACTATCGCTGCAGAATAATCTCCAATGACCACTACTCTGTTTTGGTGTGTTACAACCCTCCCCTCCTTACAAAAAATATGTCCCGATATTTTACGCATCTATAAGGAAAACCAGCAACTAATATGTTAAATATATTTTTTTCACAAAATAATGTTACAGTTTCAGTTTACAAATAACTCAGTATATTCCTCGAGCATGTTTTGCTCTCGCTCCCATGTCAACTCTTCAAGACTACAATTGTCCCAACGGACCTTGATCAGCTTGATTATTTTGTTTCGCAGTTGTTTGATCTACGTATCCTCGATCTGAATGGGCCTAACTGTCGTTGTTAGCCCATGATCGACCGGTACTCGATCATTTGCTGTAACGACTCCATCCGTTCATATAGCATATAATAGAAGTTCGGTCGGGGCCCCACACCATATAGCACAAAACAGGCGGCAAAGTCACGGGTTGATATCAGAGTTGTGCATCCTAACTCATAGCATTCTAGCGGAAGATTTTAACATAAATACTGAACTCCAACAATGAATGTCCACCAATATAAACAGCCACATTTATTGTTTGGCCTTATCGTTTTGCCTTACATTATCGTTTGACCTTATGGCCTTACAGTTGATCTTCACAAAAGTGGCTTCCAAACATCGGCATGCAGGCCGGCCACACATGAACAAAACATAATATTTTTCAGCTTAGCCTTTAAGGGCTAGCAGCAGCAGCTGTAGGGACGTCAACATTTATATGTCCCGCTCGGCTCTCCAGCACCTGTACAAGGACAACCCAGCCATTGGTGGCAAATAAGACAACGGTCAGCATTCAGCAGACCAATTTATAACGAACCTACCCATTTCCCGGGGCAGTGGTATTCCTTCCCTGCAGGCATAGCAATTCACAGGCAGACGTATATATCACATATTGTGCTCTCACACACAAGCAAGCCATCACAACCGTCAGCCACGCAGCCCGACGTTCCGGGAACTCAGGGCACATTCTTGGTGTACCGGATATACCAGTCGCCCACCGCCGTTCAAGGCCCGAAGCCCAACGACAAACTTGAGCATTTTGCTCCATGGCTTTTAGCTAGAGACTTTAGTCTTAATGGCGTGCAGGTCTAAGACTCTCACTATGCATTTCTGCCTAATGCCAATCATCCAGACACTCATGGCGGACAACTGATAACTTCCCAAAAGGAAGTTATCTAACTCTTAATTGTATATCATTTTGAGCATAAATAAAAAAAATGATTTAAATAAGTATAAATATTCATAAATTTATATTTACATGATTTAAAGTTAAGTAAGCTAATTTGCTCATGTTTTCCGTACTAGAAATGCTATGGAATTCGAAACGGGAAAGTAAAAGCTGGAATTAAATTTTGGCTGTGCATTTGTTTCAAAAACCTGTTTCAGTTGTTATAATAAGTCCTAGGCGGGTTTGAAATTCGAATTTCGAATTTTCCGTCAAAACCAAATATGGAAGGATGCATCTATTGGAAGGGGGCTGCTCATTTTTAAGAGGGGAATCTGATGCCTATTTGAGATATACAAAATTGGAGAGGAAGAGGGAGATTGGGAGCCATCATCTTGGAGAAGGAAAAGAACGGCTAGGGTTTGGAGGCACCGGTGAGGGGGAAGAAGGCTTTGGAGCAAGATCTGATCACAAACTCCTGCAACTTTTAACCTCTTTAATCATGTCTAGTAAGATCTATCTTGTTTGGTTCTCCCTTTCCACTATGAACTAATTTCAAAAGTCTTGTATGTGAGAGTACTTTGTAGTGTTGTGATGTTTTGATGTTAATTTTTCTTCTCTGAATGTTTGGAAACTATTTTTCTTGGATTTATATTTATTTCATGAAATGTTTGGAGTAAGTGTTCTTTTTTTATATTGCGTAACAAGATTCGAGAGAGGAGTTACGTTGTTTAGGTGTTGAATCCTCTATTTTGTGCAGCGAGATTCGAGAGAGGAGTCGTACAAATCTCTATCCAAAATTCCACCATCATACTACGCCGCAAGATTCGAGAGAGTAGTGGCGAAAGTGCAATATAGAATTCGAGATATTGTTGGAAAGAAAGTGATTTCATTCTTCGCTAGCGACTTTGATTTGTGTGTGTATGTTATTCACATTTCACCTAAGTTAGAGATAAATAGGGGAATTAGGGTAAACGGGTTTCAGAGATCGAGAGATAAAGAAATCTATTTTCAACTCGTCGCGGGATAGCAATGAAACGTTCACGAGGGTTTATTCTAAATACTCATCACAACGAACAAGGGAAATTACATACGAGTCTATTTCTCCAATTTGATAAAAGTCTTTTTAAGTAAGTATTATTTAGTTTTTATTTTTTCTTCTTTTAATTGTTCTTAATCCAAATTCACATTTTAATCATTTCGCTTGAATTTAAAGAAAAGGTAGAGATAGTACTTGCGAGCACTAAATTAGTCACTTCTCTGAGGGAACGATCTTTTCCCACTTTATATTACTTGATTCGGCGCGTGCACTTGCGTTATCATATACATCTATTTTGGGCGTATCAATTTTTTGGCGTTGTTGTCGGGGAAGTGCAACTGATTTTGTGTTTATTTCTCATAATATTAGTAAAACTTTAGTATTTGGAGATCAAGCATTTTATTTGGTGTTAGTTTTATTAACTAATTTGAATTTCATTAGTATATGTCAAGATATCGAAGTCCAGAATTACTGCCGTTAAACTTAGAAAATGAGCGCACTTGTAGAGAAAATCGAAGAATTTTTAGAATGGAGAATATTATTCATCCTGTGAAGGTCAATAACTGACAACAAGTAATAGAAGGCAATGATGGCCACTTAAACCCTAATGGTCATGTTGATCAAAACAATCAATAAGCTGAACCTCGAATGACATGCCGAGATTATAACACACCTTTTAGAGGTGGTTTGCACTCTAGTATAGCTCGACCGGCCATAGAAGCCAATAATTTTAAAATGGACCCATTTATTATGCAACAAGTTCAATATAACAAGTTCGGGGGTCTTAGCCATGAAGATGCAAACTCTCATCTAAGGACTTTCTTAGCAATTTGCGTCATGTTTAAAGTTAATGGTGTGTCCGCCAAAGCTATTCAACTAAGAGAATTTCCTTTTTCCTTAGAAGGTCGAGCTAAGAATTGGTTAGACTATTTACCTAATGACGCTATCACCACATGGGATCAATTAGTGGAAAAAATTTTAAACAAGTATTTCCCACCTTAGAAGACCGCTAAGTTGATTAGATACATTACTACTTTTATGCAATCTCATGGGGAAACTCTTTATGACGCTTGGGAGCGTTTCAAAGAGTTTTTAAGAAAATGCCCACATCACGGCTTAGCCCAGCACCAACAAGTCTCTACATTCTATAACGGGTTGCAAACGGCGACTATGATATTAGTTGACGGAGCTTCGGGACGGTCTTAATGAAGAAATATTCAGAGGACGCTTATGTAATATTAGAGAACTAACCTCTAATAACTATCAAGCATATGAAAGACAAAGCAATAGTAATCTGGCGGGAGTACACCAAGTAGATCAAATCACCTCTTTAGACGCTCAAATGGCATCACAATTTAACTTGATTAATAAAAGACTAGATTTGTTATCTACTCCTACACCTAGTGCACCACTCACGGTAGAGCAATTAAACCAAATGACTGAGGAAGCAAATTATGTAGGAGGTCCACAAAGGCAAATACCAAATGGTTTTGCGAATCATAATCACCCTGAGTGGCGAAACCATCCTAATTTTTCTTGGAGAAATAATCAAGGAATTAATCAACCACCGGGATTCAATCAAAAATTGAACCCCATACAAAATAACCCTCACAACAATCAAGCAATTCCTAGAAAATTAACCGATGAATACATTGTAGGGATGTTTCAAAAGAATGAGTCTAGGATGGGAGATATCGAGTCATCTCTAAGATCTTTAGAAACCACCTTGGGTCAACTAGCAACTACTTTAAGCAAAAGGCCGATGGGTTCATTGCCATCGGATACTACACCTAATCCAACAAGAGAGGAGCCAAATAACCATTGCAATGCCATCGCTCTGAGGAGTGGGGTAGAAATTCTAAGTGGAGACGGGTTACTAGAAAAAGCTAGAAATGATGAGAGGAGAGAACAAGATAGTAAACTAGGAGAGTCATACGAAGGAAAACCCATAGAGTATAAGGAACCGGAGGTGATAGAAATTCAACCACCAACAAATAAGACAAAAGAAATCATTTATACTCCACCACTTTTCCCATCTAGGCTAGCAAAGACTAAGCTAGATAAACAATTTCAAAAATTTATGGATATCTTTAAGACGTTAACCATAAATATTCCGTTTGCTGAGGCATTGGAACAAATGCCAAGTTATGTTAAGTTTATGAAGGATATTCTATCTAAGAAGAGAAAATTCGTAGATAAAGAAATAGTTGCGTTGACGGAGGAGTGTAGCGCAATACTACAAAAGAAACTACCTCCAAAACTAAAAGATCCAGGGAGCTTCACAATACCATGTTCAATAGGAGTGAAGTTTGTTGGGAGAGCATTGTGTCATTGGGGGCTAGTATAAACCTAATGCCTCTATCTATCTATACGAAGTTAGGTGTCGGGGAGATTGCTCCAACATCTCTCACTCCTCAGTTGGCCGTAAGATCCTTAGTATTTCCTAAGGGAGTTGTTGAAAATGTACTGGTCAAGGTAGAGAAATTCATTTTTCCAGCCGACTTTGTAGTATTGGACATGGACGAGGATAAGGATGTTCCCATTATTCTAGGAAGACCTTTCTTAGCAACGCGGAGGACACTCATAGATGTACAAAAAGACGAGTTAACGATGAGAGTTAATGAGGAAGAGGTGACATCTAATATTCTTAAAGCTATAAAATTCCCAAGCGATAGGGAAGAATGTCATCTCATCAAGGAAGTAGAAGTGCATCATCAATTAATACATAAGGAGGTGGACATAGATCTAAAACTGTTAAAGCTTTTAACCAACAAAGAGTGGACTGACGAATTAGAATTGGAGGAGTATAAGAAGGCCTTTGAGGTATGTGAGCGGCTACCGCCCTTTAAAAAATTTGAGACATTAATTAGGCCAAGCGATTCAAAAGTTTTAAAACCTTCTAATCTTGAACCTCCCTTATTAGAGTTTAAACCTTTACCTAAAAATCTGGAATATGCTTTTTTAGGAGAAAAACACACTTTGCATGTCATCATCGACTCATCTTTAGAGCATGAGAATGAGGAAAAATTGTTGAACGTGCTCCGTGAGTTTAAGGAGGCAATGGGATGGACTATTTCCGACATCCGTGGAATTAGCCCCTCTATTTGTATGCACAAAATATTACAAGAAGATAATTTTAAAGTATCCATAGAGCACCAACGTAGACTTAGTCCTCCCATGAAAGAGGTAGTAATGAAGGAGATAATTAAGTGGCTAGATGCAGGCATTATTTACCCTATTTCGGATAGTAAATTGGTAAGTCCAGTTCAATGTGTACATAAGAAAGGAGGCATGACTGTCCAACAAAATGATAATAATGAACTAATACCCACAAGATTAGTAATGGGTTGGAGAATATGTATGGATTATAGAAAGCTAAATAACTCAACAAGAAAGGATCATTTCCTGTTACCATTCATCGACCAGATATTAGACAGATTAGTAGGGAACGAGTACTTTTGCTTCTTGGATGGTTATTCCGGTTATAACCAGATTATGGTAGCACCCAAATATTAGGAGAAGACGACATTCACGTGCACGTATGGGACATTTGCATTCCGTAAAATGTCAATCAGATTATGTAATGCTCCTGCCACATTCCAATGTTGTATGATATCCATCTTCATGGACCTGATGGATGATGGTATTGACATTTTCATGGATGACTTTTCTGTTTTCGGAAAATCATTTGATGGGTGCTTAGAGGTATTGAAGAAGGCCTTGGGTAGGTGTGTGCAAGCCAATCTAGTTCTGAATTGGGAGAAGTGCCACTTCATGGCTCGTGAGGGTATTGTGCTCGGGCACAAGGTGTCTAATAAAGGATTAGAAGTAGACCGGGCAAAGATAGAAGTCACTGAAAAGCTGCCTCCACCAACCAATGTAAAAGGAATTCGTAGTTTTTAGGCCATGCAGGATTTTATAGGCGATTTATCAGAAACTTTTCACAAATATCTAAACCCTTAAGTCAACTTCTTGAAAAAGATAATCCTTTTATTTTTGATGAAAGCTGTTTAGATGAATTTCAAACTTTGAAGAAAAATCTAACTTCATCGTCTATTATTATTGCCCGTGATTGGTCTCTTCCTTTTACTTTAATGTGTAATGCTAGCAATTATGCAGTAGGAGCGGTATTGGGTCAAGTGCATAACAAAATTTTTCACACCATTTACTACGCTAGTAAAACGCTTATGAGTGCTCAAATCAATTACACAACCACTGAAAAAGAATTACTAGCTGTGGTCTTTGCATTTGACAAATTCCATTCATATTTGATAAACTCAAGGGTTGTGGTCTTTACGATCATTCAGCTATTCGATATTTAATGGAAAAATGAGACGCAAAACCAAGACTTATAAGATGGGTCCTTCTCCTGTAGGAATTTGATCTCGAGATCAAAGACCGTAAGGGAGATAAGAACCCAATTGCTGACCATTTATCACGACTAGAGCATGAGTGTGAGGAAGATGCTCATGTTGAGATTAAGGAGAGTTTTCCTGATGAAAGATTGCTAGCAATCACAGAAGGTAACACTCCATCGTATGAGGATTTTGTTAATTACATCGTTAGTAGAGTCATTCCCTCGTATTGTAATTACCAACAAAGGAAATGGTTTCTCCAATAGGTGAAATTCTACCTATGGGATGTACCATACCTATTCATAATTGGTGCAGATCAAGTTATTCGTAGGTGTGTACCCGAAGTTGAAGTCCAAGGTATTTTGAAAAAGTGTCACGCATCCCCATACGGAGGACATTTTAGGGGAGATCGGACTGCTATGAAGGTTTTAGAAGCGGGTTTTTATTGGCCAACACTATTTAAGGATGCTCATATCTTTGTAAAACAATGCGACCGATGTCAAAGAGTAGGAAATATCCATCGCGGTGCAAGCATGCTTATGACTAATATCCTAGAAGTAGAAGCATTTGACATATGGGGGATAGATTTCATGGGTCCCTTCGTAAACTCAAATGGGAATTTGTATATTTTGTTAGCCGTAGATTATGTCTCGAAGTGGGTAGAGGCGATAGCTATACAAAGAAATGATGCCAAAGTTGTACTAAAATTTCTCAAGTCCAACATTTTCACTAGGTTTGGTACACCTAAGGCTATAATTAGTGTTGGAGGGGCACACTTTTGCAATTTGCAATTTAAATCACTGTTAAAGAAATATGGAGTGACTCATAAAGTTGCGCTCGCCTACCACCCGCAAACCAATGGCCTAGCTGAGGTTTCAAATCCAGAAATTAAATCAATATTAGAAAAAAATGGTAAATGCTACTCGCGAGGATTGGTCACAAAAGCTAAATGATGCTTTATGGGCCTATAGAACGACATTTAAAACTCCTATAGGATTGACCCCGTACAAAATGATTTATGGGAAGGCGTGTCATCTTCCGGTGGAGATGGAGCATAGAGCTTATTGTGCCATAAAAAATTGAATTTTGACTTTTAGGAAGCAGGCAAGAAAAGACTACTCCAGATTAATGAGTTGGAAGATATTCGATCAAACACATATGAGAGTTCGAGGTTATATAAGGAAAGGACCAAGAAATGGCATGATTCAAGACTAATTGTAAGAGAGTTCAAGACGGGGCAATTAGTCTTGCTATTTAACTCGAGGCTAAAATTATTTCCATGCAAACTTAATTCTAGATGGTCGGGACTGTTTAAAGTAAAAGAGGTACACCCGTTTGGAGTTGTAACAATTTGCAATGAGAAGGATGGCTCTGAGTTCAAAGTGAACGGCCAAAGATTGAAGGATTATTATACAGATAATGATCATCGTTTGGCGATGGTCATAAATTTACAATGACGAGTTGAGAGGAGATACGTCCGGCCGAGACGTTCTAAACGAGGGGCTTGGTGGGAGGAAACCTATCGTATCTTGTAATTTACATATAAATATGTGTTTTTATATTTCTAAATAATAAAAAAATGTTTAAAAAAAAATTTCATTGATTTTCGTTAGTAGAGTAACAATGTTGGAGGAAGCGAAGCCACATGACGCTAGTTGATAATGATCAATCATCAGTAAAAGAAAACAAAAGCTGGAAGAAAACAAATTGGCCAAATTCTCAAGGAAATAGAAATTGTCAAGCAGCGGCCAATGGTTACAACAACATGAAAACATATGTGATGGATTTATTATTTCTGTTCTGGCGCGTGGAAAAGGCGTGTTTGCCCTCTGGCACCGGTTTGGCTGAACCGGTGCAGGCGAATCGTCGCTCTGGTGGTTTGGGTTTGGGTTAATTTGAATTAATTATATTTTTTATTGTTATTTAAGAACCAATTATATATTTTCTAATCTGCCCTAATCTAATTACTCCCTCAAAACTCTTAAATTAAAATGCTTAATATACTCCTCTTATCAAAATCACCGTAACTAGGACATTTCTGAGTATCAATCTAGGGTTTACGGGAGAGGGCGCGAGAGCGGCGATTGGTGCAAGAGAGGGTTTTCGCCCGGAGACCTGGGTTATCGTCACCGGAAAAGAGAGAGAAGGGGCCAACGGGCTTCACCAACGGTGGGACTTGATTTCTAGAGGCGAGCGACGACATCGAAGCTTACTACTCCACCGATCTGCGATTTTTCTGGAAGCGAGCGGCGACATCATCAGCGGCATCAAGGGCGATTGTTGGAGTCGCCCAGCACAGTACTACTACCTGAAGTAAAGTTATCGACGATGGCTGGAGTCATCGATTACTACATGAAGAACTATTCGGGAAATTTCTGAGGTATAATTCCTAACCATGCCCTCAAACAATCAGTCAAATGGTGAAATATATATATATATATATATATATATATATATATATATATATATATATATATATATATATATATATATTTCCTTCCCTTTTTTGTGTTTAGCTAGAGCAATGTCATCTAGAAGGAAAGATAAAAAGAGAAAGGGAAAGGAGGTTGTGAGGGAAAAAGCAGTCAAATTCTCCAGTAAGGCTGCAGAATATTGGTTTAACTCACTGAAGTCTCTTCCTTTCATCTTTGAAAGAGGATTCAAAATGAAAAAGAGGGCATGGAGTGTCACTTACACTGAGAAGATTCAGAAGCTGCATTGGGAGATGCTCTGTCACCCAAGGACTGAAGCAATCCTGCCCATGGTTTATGAATTCTATGCAAATGCTAAGAGTATAGAGGGAGAGATGGTGACTGTTAGAGGAGAGGAGTTTGGGTTTTCTGCAAAAAAGGATTAGTGACATGTTCGGTTTGTAGGATCACGACCATGACAATTATGCAGAAATTCTGAATAAGGTTTCTATTAAGGAAATAATGGATGTTGTGTGTTGCACACTGACACTGGAGTGGGCATGTAAAACACAAAAAGTACTAAAGACGTCATGTTTAACTCAGGAGTCTAAGGTGTGGCTTTTATTTATTAATGCTAGTATTATGCCCACCCGACACCCGAACACTATTGCATTGGACAAAGTAGCTTTGATCTACGGTATTATAAAAGTACTGCAGTTTGATTTAGGGAAAATAATTACTTTGCAACTTCGGCAGAAAATTAGAGAGGAGAAACCTCTGCAGCTTTGGTTTCCAACCCTTATAACGGAGTTGTGTCTTAATGCTGGTGTGAAAAAGGATGAGGAGGACATGGTTACACCTGTGAAGCGCCATATTACTGAAACAGTTGTGGAATTCAATGTCAAGATTGCTGCGGGAGCCCAGGAGAGGGGGAGTAGTTAGAGGACAAGTGGTGATACTCAGACCTCAAGGGCACCAGCAGCAGCCCCTATGCATATTACTATTACAGCGGTGGACCATGGCACAGACCCCGACCTTTTGATGGAGCATATTGAGTACATCAAGGCTTATTAGAGGTGTTAACACCTATATGCAAAAGAGCAGTTTGAAGATATCCGTACGAACATCCGTAAATTATGGAAAAAAGGAAGATTCCGGTGTCAGAGCCAACTTTTAGGATGTTGGGCCAATTCGACGATAACGACTGACATCAGACAGGACGAGAGTGGATCCAGCAAAGGTGGTAGAAGATGATGAGGTCGAAGATGATGATGACCAAGAAGATTATGATGAGGATGAAGATGATGATGAGGATATAGAGGACGATGAGGAGGAGTAGGATTTCCCCATATTCCTTTTTGCTTTTGCATAGTTTTGACTATATTTTGCTAACGGTTATATCCTCCATATTTTGTTCTACAGTACTTCTGGCTATTTTATGGGTATGGAATATAGTCTGTGTGATTTATATTTTCTGGTGTGACACTGTGGACGCTTCATTTTGGTACATTACAATTTGTATTCTGATAATATGTTTATGATGCTAACTACAACTTATATTTGACTTGATATGTTATCATGCACATGATCTGAACTACTTTGATATGTTATTTCTATTTATGATTGGGCACTGAGGACGCTAACTGTTATCCATTTTGGATGAATAATGCATGGATATCATATGTGCTACTTTGAACCTTACTGTTTCATGGTTGCCAATTATTACTAAGCGGACTTCACATCTTGAAAGCCATGCCCAAGTTTTTGATAAATGATTATGCTGAGTTGTTGTGGTGATAAATGCTGCTTTGATAATATCTTATGTCCTGATTTATGCTAATATGTCGGTCAAAATAGAGAAGTGTTATGATATGCAATATGTGTCTAGTTGTCCTTGTCTTAATCTTTTTTTACTGCAATGTTTATTATTCTCGTACATGAACATAACTTCAGAGTACACTGGCATTTTAGCTTATCAATTGGACAGTTAATTGGGAAAATTGTGTAGAATGGGTTGTCTCCAGGTTTTGTACACACGTTAATCGTGCAGATCATTAGGACACGGGAAGTGAAACTCTATGCACGAATGTCCTACTAAGAACATTTTGACAAAGTATCTTTGCGGGCACTCCTATTTCAGGGAAGTTCTTTACAGTTCCTTTCCTTTCTTAAGTATGCTTTTATGCTTATTAGTAAAATCATTTTAGAGGATTTTCATGGTATAAAGATATCTTTGCTAGAGACTAGAAAAGGATTTAAGTGTGGAGGTGGGGGTGTTACAACCCCTACCATTTGGATGAAGAATAATTCATTAATCACGATTTGAATGATCTTATTTCTTGTTTCAATTAATCAATAGGCTATTCTAAATATATTCAATGATAATTAATTGGTATGGCTGAACAATCTAAAGAGTTCAATTAGTGAATTTGAAATTAGTAAGATTTTTTTTGATAGAGCTCACTTAAGCATTTTTTATGCACAAAATTTTTGTTTACTTCCAAGGTAATCTTTTGATATTGACCTCTACAAATAATGGGAGGGGTGAGCAAGAACTAAGTCAATGATGTAAACCTAAACATGAGCTTAGGTAGTATTCCACTTTGATTTTCACTAGAATAGTTGAGCTTGAACTTTTTCATACATAATATCCATGCTTAAATTCCCTATATTTCTACTAGTTGTAACTTAGTACGTTAGCCATTTATGAGTGTTTAATTTTTATAAAAAACGAGATAAATGTCATAGTGATATGTGGCCTAGGTATATGTTTACATACTTGGAATGATCCCAACTATGAGGGTAAAAAATAGAAAAAAAGTGTCATAGTGATATGCAGCCTAGGTATGTGAATGCATACTTGGAATGATCCCAACTATGATAAAAACCAAAGAGAAGAAAAAAATGGTTTAAACATCATTGTGATATGTGGCCCAGGTATGTGCACTTATACTTTGAATGATCCCTACTATGAATAGAATATGTTTTAAAAATATATATGTTGATAAACCTCATAATATGGTGAAGTACTAAGATTATTAACTAGAGAATGTCATTCCACTATCAAAGTTTATCCATAAATTCATGATCAAGCCAATGTCTCTCCTATTTTCAATTAAACGACTAACTCATGTGGAGGCTAAATCGAAAGCTTAGCCTATTCTTTCCCTTTTCAATAATTGCGGAGGATCAATGAGGAAATTGCATGGGAGTAAATTACTTTTAAAGAAAAGGACACACTGCACTAATGAACTTATGTGAGCTTTATCTTCTATCTAACTAATGGATTTGTGAATTTTGAGCTCTTATTGATTTCTAAGCCTATCAGTTAAGTAAAGCGAAATTCTTGAGTAAGCCTTGATTAGTTTATTTTTTCAAGAAGGATCATCTGAATTTGCATCTTGATATTCTTTCTTCATTTAATCTATTGATATAATTTATCTTTGCTAGGGACTAGCAAAAGTTCAAGTGTGGAGGTGTGATAACTTCCCAAAAGGAAGTTATCTAACTCTTAATTTTGATATCATTTGGGCATAAATAAAAAGAAATGATTTAAATGAGTATAAATATTCATAAATTTATATTTACATGATTTAAAGTTAAGTAAGCTAATTTGCTCATGTTTTTCGTACCAGAAATGCTATGGAATTCGAACCGGGAAAGTAAAAGCTGGAATTAAATTTTGACTGTGCAGTTGTTTCAGAAACTTGTTTCAGTTGTTTTAACAAGTCCTAGGGGAGTTTGAAATTCGAATTTCGAATTTTGCGCCAAAACCAAATATGGAAGGATGCATCTATTGGAAGGGGGGTGCTCGTTTTTAAGAGGGGAATCTGATGCCTATTTGAGATATACGAAATTGGAGAGGAAGAGGGAGATTGGGAGTCATCATCTTGGAGATGGAAAAGAACGGCTAGGGTTTGGAGGCACTGGCGAGGAGGAAGAAGACTTTGGAGCGAGATCTGATCACAAACTCTTGCAACTTTTAACCTCTTTAATCATGTCTAGTAAGATGTATCTTGTTTGGTTCTCCCTTTCTACTATGAACTAATATCATTGGTCTTGTATGTGAGAGTACTTTGTAGTGTTGTGATGTTTTGATGTTAATTTTTCTTCTCTGAATGTTTGGAAACTATTTTTCTTGGATCTATATTTATTTCACGGAATGTTTGGAGTAAGTGTTCTTCTTCTATATTGCGTAACAAGATTCAAGAGAGGAGTTACGTTGTTTAGGGGTTGAATCCTCTATTTTGTACGGCAAGATTCGAGAGAGGAGTCGTACAAATATTTAGCCAAAATTCCACCATCACACTACGTTGTGAGATTCGAGAGAGGAGTGGCAAAAGTGCAATATAGAATTTGAGATAGTGTTGAAAAGAAAGAGATTTCATTCTTTGCTAGTGACTTTGATTTGTGTGTGTATGTTATTCTCATTTTACCTAAGTTAGAGATAACTAGGGGAATTAGGATAAACGGGCTTCGGAGATCGAGAGATAAAGAAATCTATTTTCAACTCATCGCAGGATAGCAATGAAACGTTCACGAGGGTTTATTCTAAATACTCATCACAACGAACAAGGGAAATCATATACGAGGCTATTTCTCCAATTTGATAAAAGTCATTTTAAGTAAGTGTTATTTAGTTTTAATTTTGTCTTCTTTTATTTGTTCTTAATCAAAATTCACATTTTAATCATTTCGCTTGAATTTAAAGAAAAGGTAGAGCTAATACTTGTGAGCACTAAATTAGTCACTTCTCTGAGAGAACGATCTTTTCTCACTTTATATTACTTGATTCGGTACGTGCACTTGTGTTATCATATACATCTATTTTGGGCATCTCAACAACCATAATGCGGATACAGTTCAGCCTTTGCTCGTTGCTCAAATCATTAGTTCTATGAATAGACTAACGCGGGTCGGCATCCCCTTGTTTGTTCAGCACAAAGCCTTTTTCAGAGCTCTTCAAGCTCACAAATAGCCATAATATCCTCGCAGGACTAGCTTCACAATCATAGGTTAGCTAAGTGCCATGCCCAGCGGTAGCGACAGAACTCATTGAAAGTTAGAGGATATATACCAATTGAAAGTTAGAGGATAGATCTTAACTTAAGCTGATTAGAGTTATAAAGATCACAACACAAAATAAAAATAAAAGTAAAGACAAGAAGAACAAGCAACCAGAAAAGAGACACAAGGATTTTATAGTGGTTCCCCAAATCTGGGTAGTCCACTCTTCTACCACCCTGGTAGGAATCCACTCAGGTTTTTGATCAGGTGCCTGACACCAATGGGTTTTGATAGGGTCTCCAAAAAAAACTCAAGTCTTTTGGTTAGGAGACTTGTAACCAAGAATCACTTTTGAAGGGAGATGACAACCCTTTATAGAGGAGGGGGTGAGAGAGTTGATTTTGTCTTCTCTTTCAACAATTAGAGAGAAGACTTGTGGATTATTGACGTTAGCAAAGAGCTCCCCCTGAGAAGTAGAATGGTTCAGGGAAAAAAGGAGATTGCTACAGGGTGATAGGCCTTCAAGCTGATGATTTCTCCAGTAAGATTCTTAGACTGATATTGATTGATTGTCTCTTTAGAAGCCTGGAGCATATGAAGAACTCTGATGAGTATGTTGATTCATGCAGAGTTCTTCTTCTCTGTTGAAAGAATGGCATGTGTTGTTTTTTTTGTCTGCGTGACTGTCTATATTGTTCTTTTTTTCGTCTCTATCTTCTATATTCGGAAATCTCTTGTAACGCCCTGAAACTCAAAAGAGCGACGGGGGGCGTTTTTGGCCAAATCTGGTATTTGGCAGGGGGCACACGGCTTGGGACAAGGGCGTGTCCCAGGGGGTGTCAGGCTCGAGTCGATGTTTTGGCCGTGAGGTCGACGAAATTTGGAGTCGACGATCGTCGAGCAGGGAACATGTCCTGAGACACGGGCGTGTCTCAGGGCGTGTCGAGCCTGTGTCGACGATCGTCCAGGGAAGTCGACAATTTTCGCTCGATGATGTGTTGAGACAAGGCACACGGCCTAGGATACGGGCGTATCTAAGGCCGTATCATGTAGTCGACGAACTTCGCTCGATGAAGTGTCGAGATAGTGAACACGGCCTGGAGCCCAGGCGTGTTCGGGTTTGACACGAGCGTGTCAAATAGGACATGGGCATGTCCAGGACCCGTATGAGTCTCAGGTTGTTTTCGGGGCTGTGTCGATGGAGGCACACGGCCGACCACACGGCCGTGTTAGTTGGAACACGGGCGTGTTAGGTCAAACACGGGCATGTCGGATGCCCGTGTGTTGTTCTAGACGCGTCGATTTTCACGGCTAATGGGGGACACAGCCCTGGACACGGGCATGTCGCAGGCCGTATTTGGCCCAGTTTTAGCATTTCAGGCCCGAATCAAGGCCGTTCGTTTCTTTAATTTGGGATCCAACGGCTGGGGGTTGTTCCAGATGGGATATACACAGGGTTGGACCCTTGAAACCCTCATTTCACTTGAGAGGTTCTCTTTCTAAAGTATAGGGAGAGAGGAGAGCCAAGGAGGAAGAAGAAGCTTAGATCCGGTCTTTGGAGGAGCTTCGGAGCTCCAAATCGAGAACCGACTTCGGATCTAAGGAGGCAAAGAGAGTGCGGTGCTTTTCATCCGCTTACATTTCCATGGTGCCAAGGAAGAATGCTAGGGTAATGATTCTCTTCTTGAGCATGTGAAGCTCTCCTTCTTTGCATAGGAAGCCCGCTCTCGCGAGTTTGCGGTGAGTTGGAGGCGTTCCTTCGGGTAGATATGTAAAGTCCCCATTGTTTAGACTCCGTATTCGAGAACAGACATAAGCATGATGTGTGAAGCCTATCCGGACATGTTGGTCTGGATCGGTGATGTTGCATTGCATAAATGCCGGAGAAGACTCTGTGCGATTATTTGTTTTTCGGGTTTTCTACGTGGTAGATTGCAACAGGGATCTTTGGGGATTAACCCTAAGGTGCACCCGGAAAACTGGGTGGATTCGTGATCTTGCCAACTTGGTGGCCTGGGAGCCAACTTGAAACATAACCGGGTTATGTGAAGTGTGATGGAAACGGGACTTGGGAGAAGTTTGACCCATGCATATGGCTTAAATTTTCGTTGCGATGTGAGCATGGGTTAGATGGAACCGTACCCGTTCTATGTCGTTCATTTAAAGAGACCTAAGGGTACGTGGCACTTGTCGTTGGCATAGATGAGGGTCTTCGGCGGTCTATGGCTTAAATTTATGTGACCCATGCCAAGAAGACAAAATGATCATATGTTTGGCCGTCGAAGTGGCGGTGGTGAGTCTGGAATGTCTATGGCTTAAATTGACGTGACATTGGCCGGTTCACCGAGAATGTGCCCTGAGAGCACGGGGTGTGTGGCCGTACGAGCCAATGTCTGTGATGCAATGTATATTTATATACTACTTGGTTTTGCTAATAAGTGTAGGGAAGGAGCATGGCCGCCCCGAATTGTGGGCGGGATCGTTATAATTTGGTCAACATTGCTGACCGTTGCTTTTGTTTGCCACCGTGCGGTGGTTTGTTGCTTGCAGGTGCTACTGGACCAAGCTGTCAATAGCGGGCTAAAGCCCAAATTGCGAAGCCCGCCCTCGAAGGCCTAATTGGAGTGTTTACTTGCTTTTATTCATGTATGACCGGCATGTATGCCGTGGTATGGAAAACATGTAATATTGAGTAAACCATTTTGTAAGGCCTCAAGGCCTGTACTTGTGTATGTACTACATTCCTATTTGGTGTTTAGTGGACATTCAGGCTTGGTGCTGGGTTATCTTAATTGCAACTTATAAAATTGCTTCCGCTAGAATGCTCTGTGTAGGACGTTGGGTTAGTTGGATGGTTTCCATTGAGTAACCACCCGGTCTGTCTGTGGTATATGGCGTTGGGCCCCGGCTGGACCTACTACTATATGTTATGCGACGGATAGGGGGTGTTACAATTTGGTATCAGACTACTGGTTTTGGTTGGGCTTAAGATGAATTCGTGGTCGAATTCTTTTTAAGGGGTGGTGAGCACATGTGTGTGCGTCATCGTTATAACAACAAAAGAACCCATGAATGTCCACTTAGGAATGAAAATACACGTGTTTGAGGAATCTGCTTGTTCCTATAATTGCTGTTTGCAATTTTATTTGGTCGCTTAATGGTGTTTTGTACCACTATAGGTGACCAGAAGTGGTGCTGGGCCGTCGGAACGTCGAGTTTCTGAGGCTAGCAGTGCACCTAATGATGCTCCTGCAACACCACCATCGGCTGAGACCATACGATTGGTGGCCGAAGCAGTGCTTGCCATGATGAATGCATAGCCTGCAAGGCAAATGCAGCAGCCCGCTCCTGCGATGGAGCAGGTACCGCTGCAAGCGGCTGAGCAGAGACGAGTGGAGTAGGTAGTAGAGAAACCGTTGGTGCCAAGGAGGGAAACCGAGAGACAGCTCAAACATGTCATGAGCATTAATCCTCCGGTATTCTCGGGATTGGGAACCCCATCTCAAGCTGAAGACTGGCTTTCAAGGGTGAAGAGAGTCATGACAGCAACAAAGATGGAGGAGTGGCAAATGACCAACATTGCTACTTTCCTTCTGGACGATGAAGCGAGGTTGTGGTGGGAAGGATTGAAGCTGTATCATTTGAGAGGTAGACAACTTACAGACGTCCCGATGGAAGAGTTCTCGGGATTGTTCTTAGCAAGGTACCTCCCTTCTACTCAGAGGATTTCGATGGAGAATGAGTTCCTGAAGTTGGTTCAAGGGGACAGTAGCGTGGATGAATATCTCCACGAGTTTACTCGTTTGAGTCGATATGCTAGATCCACCATCGCGGATGAGGAGCGCAAGACGAATCGATTCTACGAAGGGTTGAGAGATGAGTTGAGGTTACTACTCTCGGGGCCGATGATGCAGGGTTTCTTGACCTTGGTCTACACGGCCCGGTCCTTGGAGAAGGACATGAAGAATGTACAAGCAAAGAAAAGCTTGGGTCATAAGAAGTCTGAATTCAAAGTGTCGAGTACTTCAAATCCGGCTATCGAAGATTCCATAAGAAGCATAGGACTTCGGTTCCAGCTCCCTCTTCTGGTGCTTCTGGGGTGACTACGGGTCGGACCCCGGGTGCGTGTTTTACTTGTGGGAAGCCGGGAAACTTTGCCCACGATTGTTGGAGCGGACGTCCCAAGCCCGAAAGGAAGCCGGGAGCAACATAAGAAGAGAAGGGCGAGGCGGTGGAGTCAACCGCGTCGCATTATGCTCCGGCCCAACCAAGGGTGTATAATCTTGGCCAACAGGAGGCCATCAAACATGCGGATGTGGTGACAGGTACGGTTTAATTTATAGCAAGTTAATTTCTTTAAATATTTGTTATGCACATGTTACCTTACCACTTCTTCTTTAGGATTTGTTTTGATTTGTGAAAATCCGGCAAGAGCACTCTTCGATACAAGAGCTTCACACTCCTTCTTGTCCGAAGGATTTATATCACGCATCAGAGTACCTTCTTCGATGGCAAAGGATAAGCTGGATGTGTTGTTGCCCAATGGATGTTCGATACGCGCGGATAGAATCTGCAGTGTTAAGATTCGCATTGGGAATCAAAAGTTCGATCTGCAAGCGTCGTTACTACCGTTGGTGGAGTTCGACGTTATTTTTGGCATGGAATGGCTCTCGGAGCAGCAAGCCTATATTGATTGCGGTCACAAGGAAGTCAAGTTGGGAGCAAGTTGATGAGTCCACTTTATATACCTATTTTCGGACTCATCTGGGCTAGTTTTCACGCGGTTGTACTTCACTTTTAGTTCTTTATCGTTCTTATTTCATCTAATCCTTATTTCCATAGGAAGTGCACATTTATGCCTGTGGTTGTGTATTTTGTTATTTTTATAGTTTGTACTCCCTTTTGTGATTGTCTGGAATGTCTGCACAGATTAGTGATTGGTTTTTCCTTTCAGTACAGGGGTCGCGTGTGTGTTCCGGGGTGGTTATGAAACAGGAATACTGCGCACGATCATGGGATCTAATGCGCACGACCACTGGTCGAGCGCCCCTGATCGTGCGCACTACTCTTCGTTTTCCAGAATCAGCCTGGGGTAAGCGCACGACCAATGGACATATTGCGCACGACCACCGGTCGTGCGCCACTGATCGTGTGCATTTATTCCTCTTTTCTAGAGTCCTGTCTGGATAATCGCACGATCATTGGACTTAGTGCGCACGACCACTGGTCGTGCGCCACTTCTCGTGCACATTATCCCAGTTCTTCTTCCTGATATTCCCTGCCAGTGCGCACGAGCATAGGACATAGCGCGCACGACCACTGGTCGTGCGCCTGTGATCGTGCGCATTGTTCATTTCTGCTTTTGTATAAATAGTGCAGGTACTGCCCTAATTCGAGATCGCCCATTTCCTCTGCCGTTTTCATCTCCGGGGAAGGATTCCGCCGTCTTCCTTCATCTTCCACCCTAGGGAGGTGCTTCGGGCAAGCTTTCACCGCCAAATCCGAGCCGGAGCTTCCTCTCGGCCTTCTCCTTCATCCATGAGCTTCAAGTAGGGTTTGACGCCATAGCCATCAAGCAAAGGAAAGCTAGCAAACTTCGTCTGCTATCGTGAGACGAAGAAGACGGGCCATTGGAAGGTGGTGACAGCACTTCTCTATCCCGGACGCAGTTGAGGACCGAGCTTGGACGCGGAATGACAACCCGACGATTCCAACCGTGAATCCTCAGCAAGACTTCGGATTCGGTCGATCTCTTGACTTGTTCTTGCTTTATTGTTGAATATTGGTGTTTAAATTTATTTATATTTGTTGAAGTATTAGACCGGGCGGCTTAGCGGTCTGTTCCAGCGGTTTGGTGACCGGGCGGTCTGGCGGTCTATCTGGTGCCTGGAGACCGGGCGGTCTATCGGTCTACCTCTGCGGCCTGTTCTATCCTGCTGGAGTTGCCGAGCGGTTAGCCCATCTGTCTAACCGCGCGGCCTATGCGGTCTCCATTAGTCTAGCCGCCCAGTACTGTAAATGTTTAGTCCCACATTGTTTGTATACTCTCTTTCTTATCTCCTCCATTCTATATAAGGGAGGCCATACCTTTGTAAATGATATCTTTTTTGGATAATAAAATTTCAATTATTCAAAAGTTTATTCGCTTGTCTTCTACTTTTCGCTTCTTTTCTCTACTTTCTTACATGGTATCAGAGCCAGGTTTCCGAGAGATTTCTGTGCGCTCTCTGTTGTTCGCGGCTTGTTTTCCGCCTTCTGCGACTTTCTTCGCGACTTGGCTTCTCTCTGTCCGCGCGACTTGTTTCTATCCGCACGGCTTGTTTCTGTCTGCTGCCCTGTTCGCGCGGCTTGCTTCTTCTTCTCCTCTCCCTCTGCTCTTTGTCGCAGCGACCTGTTTCCTTGTCGCCGCGCTCCTTGTTCTTTCCTCCCGCTCCGACTTCCTAGTCGTTGCGGTCTGTCCCTATCCGCGTGTGTTATCTATCTCTCGCGGCTTGCTGCTGTGATCTGCCTGACCGTGCGGGCTGTTCCTTTCTCACCCGCATCTTGGTCGCGGTCATCAGCTCTTCTCCTCTTTTTTGTTCGCTCGGCCTTTTTAGTCCGCGCGACCTCTTCCCCGCTGTGCCTATGACTACCTCCGGTCTCACCACTACTCCTGCAGCTCCTTCTCCTCCTCCTCCTTCGGGCAACCTTGGCACTCTGTCCAAGCTTGTTGGCTCCAACTATCCCGATTGGAGTGTTTCTTTCACCTTTCTCCTTCGTTCTCAACGCAAGCGTCATCACCTCACCGATGACCCTCCTCCTCGCACCTCTCCTGAGTTTGATGACTGGGATGCGAGTGATGCTCTTGTTCGCACCTGGCTGGCCAACAGCCTTTCTGATGAGTGCCTTCCCGTCATTCGCCATGATGAGACGGTCAAGGCTGCCTGGCTTCACCTCGCTGCTCTCTATTCTAGACGTGCATCTGCCTCATGAGAGTACGAGCAACATCAAGCAGGTGACGGTTTTTACGCTCCGCCGCCCCATTCTGCTGGGAGGTGTAAACACAAGTCGTTTGATAAAGCAGGCCATGTTGGTGAAAGAAAGAGGAGAACTCATGATTCAGATATTACTTGGCATTATCAGAACGTAAAACTTTAATAGAAGTAGCAAATTGAGTCTGAATCATAAAATAAAATGATTGTCAAACAGAAAAGAGTTCAGGGCGATCTTTTAACAGATACACCCAGGTACAGCGTGAAAAATCATCTATAAAAGTGACAAAATAGGAACTGCCCCGACCAACAGTGAGGGTAGGAGAAGGACTCCATACATCAGAATGAATAAGATCAAACGGGCGAGAGGAGCCACGGCCTTGCTTCGGTGGGAAGGAGGAGCGATGATGTTTGTCAAGCTGACACGCATCACAGTTGAGCGGAGAACTGGTAGGAGGTAAGTGGGGCAGAAGCTGGCGAAGAATCCGAGGAGGAGGATGTCCAAGGCGAAGATGCCATTGAAGGAGATCTGTGGAGGAGGAGTAGGCGGACAGAGCGGAAACATCGTCGAGGAAGTAGAGGCCGCCGCTCTCAGTCCCAGTAGCAATCGTCCGCTGGGTCCTCGGGTCCTGAAAAGAACAAGTAGTGGGAGTGAATAAGACGGAGCACTGAAGTTGCCAGCATAAAGTAGTAACGGATAACAAATTGCACGGGAACTTCGGGACATAGAGGGTGTCCTCCAAGCAAAGCGATGGGGTGAGTTGAACCATGTCCGTCCCATGAACCGGGGACGGTGAACCATCCGCCACACGAACCGGGGGTAAGCAGTCATGTGTCTCAAGACGGGAGAAGCAATAAGGGTTGCCCGTCATATGATTTGTAGCACCGGAGTCAATCAGCGATGAGGCTGCACAATTATGTCTATGTGATTGTATGTTTTCGTTATATTTACTTGAGTTGCGCCATATTCCATCCACCATCCATCCACCCTTGCTGCACTAGCAATTACTAGTGGCGTGTGTAGCGAAGAGGTGCTTACGACCCTCATTCCACCATTCTCACCACCTCATCCGCTAGCCTTCTCGTCCATCCGCCTAGTGATTCGGTGCATAGCGGCCCGACTAGTCTTCTATCCCGCCTGGCAAGCATCGCATAGCGGCGTTGCATAGGAGTAGTTGTTAGCCTTTTATTTTCTGTTTCCGCAACATCAAAACCCCCCATCGTTACCGCCGACTTAAGGACTTCAATCTCAAGTCCTCCTTGAAATTAACTCCACCTTACTGTGTTCCTTGTGAGATCGATACTTGGGAAAACCCCCATTTTATATTACTTGTGCGACCAGTTCACTGCCGTGATCTTACGCATCAAGTTTTTGGCGCCGTTGCCGGGGAACACAGTCGTGTGAGTTTTTGGAGAGGGAGATAATAGATTGAAGCCCTTTTCCATTTGTGCATATCATTTTTTTATTTGCTTTTGTTATTAGAATTTTTATTTTGCTTATTTCTTTTTACCCTTTTCTGATTTTTGATTTAGATAGCAGATCCGTGCTATTTTCATTCTAGATGTGTAGCACTTTTTCAGCAATTATTTTTGTTCGTGATGGATTCTGATGTTGTGTGTCGTATCCTTGACACTTTGCGCCGATCCATCGATGTCATTGCTGATATGAATGCCAAGCATTGCATTCGGTGTCTGTTATGTCAAGGTGTGGGCCACATATTGAAGCATTGCCCTCGTTTGTGCAAGCCTTCTCCCTCTGAGGGCGTGTGCACAACAACCTCCCGTTCACGGAAGACTATTGTGTACATGCCTACCAGGGTGTTGCCTGGCCCATACACTGACATAACGCACATTGCTCATTCTTTACCCGTTGAGATTACTGAAGAATCTCTGGCCGTATACAGCTCTTTCATGGGTCCCTCGATCCCTTTTTACGAGCTTCCCTTGAGTGATGATGATCACTTTGGTGTTAGCCAATAAAAAGAGGAGCAGGAACTCATGGGCGCTCCTGTATTGGACGATGAGATCGTTCCAGTCGTCGACGGGGTGGCGTCAACGAATGATTTTGCGATGGGGGCCTTCTCATTCAGTGCTTGATTTTGAGAGCAGCCTTGCCCCTCCGCAATTTTTGCCGGATTGTGCTATTCCTCTTTTTTTTGAGTCGGCCGATGATGCCGTGATTGTGGATTATTCGGTGCCCGAGGTTGCGCCGAAGTGGGATGATGATTCCTCTATCTCCGACGGAGAATGTGGATCTTCGGAACACTTTTACGCACCCCGGTGGGATGAGGAATACCCTATTTCCGATGCGGAGGTTTGCACCTCCTTATTGGATGAGGCCGTTCTTCTTACCACCGTGGACCTTGAGTTCTTGGGTTCCCCTCGGTACGACTCGTATGATACCGACAGTGATCTCTGCTTGGATCCTGCTGAGAGTGATACCGGGATCACTCTCCCATTTTCTGCTTATTTTAGTTCTTCGTCTCCTTTATTTCTTGATCCCCCTTCCTTATCTGAGCCTGTGCATGATGAGTCTCCACAGGTACGTTGGGATGACGATGAGCTTTGTGCTCATGCCATTGCAATTGCCTCCTGCGGGCCTGTGGTGGACGAAACCTTGCTAGGCAAGGATTTGTTTTGTGGTGAGAAGAGTGAGGACCAGTGCTCCTCCTCTTCTTATTTCCTATTTCCTCTACCTGTGTTGGTCAGGTATTATTATTTAGGTAGAGGGGTAACTGCTCTATCACTGTATCGGTACCTGTTACCGAAACGGATATTAGGCCAGTTACCTGCGCACTTTTTATTTCATAGGCCTATAAGCTAGAACTGTTTAGAATTTAATAAGTCGTGCTGGGATGACAATAACCCCAGTACTTATCTTTCATTTTCTGCATTTTATTTTTCTTGTCTATTTTTAGTTTTAGCATTTCTTTTTGTATATTTTGTTTTGTTTTTGCGGAGCTCACCCCTGCAGATATTCTTGGAAAATTGCATTGGCAGGGCTCTGATTCTTCGTATTGCGGGCCTGCTTCTGTTTCCACGCATCTTCTGGTATGCTCACTAGCTGAGCATGGGGTAAACTCTACCCTTAGCCCTTTATGATTTTAATTTCTCTATCTTATACTTTGTTGCTTAGTTTAAGTCAGGGGGAGAGATTTGTTACCTTTTGCACGCACACATTTCTTGTGCATACTAGAAGCCTTTATTGTTTTATTTTGATTAGTTCATTGCATCACACACCACTGCACCAACATGAGCGCATGCTTAGTTGTTAGTGTGCCGCGAGTTAAACTCATTTCTTCGTTAGATTTGGGAAAATTATGGTGCTGACATAGGATTGTGAGACGGAGTAAAATGTTGGTCTTGTTGTGTTTCTAGTCAACTGCTCTCGTCTCGTGTAGAAATTTGAGTAGATTTAATTTTTCTGTATGCTTATAGTTTTATATCTTTCTATTTGCGTAAATACTTTTTATTCTACTCAAAAGTTGGTGAATCCGGTGTGAATCCGACGGTAGCTTAGGGATGTGTGTAGACGGCAGTTAGGTTCGTATTGCTAGAGTCGGGAGGATGGATAGTCTTTCTCGTTGGCTAAGAACTTGCCCCAAGCTATTCTTGAAGCATGGGTATAGGTTAGTCATGCATGAGTGTGATGTAGGCCATCATTTTGGCCCGGTTGAGCTTTGTACCATTCCTACCACTTTATCCTCGCTAGCCCTGTTGTGTCTACCCCTCCTTTTGATTCAACTCCACCATGATTTCACCAAAGCCTCATAGCCAATCCTAGTCACACACCCAAGTCGAGTTTAGTGTTTGATATTTTCAAGTTGGGATGTGATGTGGTGTTATTACATGTGAAAATGTGGACGTGCTCCAAAGCTTATATTTGCTGAATTTGTGAAAAGAATAGTATTTTGAAAAAGAAAAAGAAAAGTTAAAAAAAATTATGTTAAAGTGAAAAAGTGAAAAGGAAAAGTAAAATTGAAAATCCTATTTGAGATGTGCTTATTTTTGGAGTAGGCGGTGCACACACCCATATGTTAAAAGTTAAGTTTGGGGGTGTGTTGTACCCGCATTTATTTCGGTTAGCTGATGGATTCTTTCTTTGCTAACTCATTTGGGTTTAGTGCATAGCCTTCCTGTTTATCTTTGTTTACCTCACCGAAACTCAAGCCCCATCTCTTCACCTACAGTCCTACCGATTCATGTGTGAACCAAACCAGTGTCGTGGAGAGAATGCGAAAGGGCAAGCATATGGTCACCGACATTGGTGGATTCCTTTGGAGGTTATCCCGAGCCCCGATCTTTAGCAATGCTCGCCTAGCGATTAGTCTACTTTCTCCCTACGCATGACTGGATGATTCACCGTGATTCCATTTTTGAGTAATAATAAAATTTTGATACGCATTGTGAAAAGTATAAACTATTTTGTATACTTAGAAATTTCTTCTATTATATTTTTACGCGCGCGAGCATGCGACTTCGCATGGTACTTCGTTTCGTAATTTCTTTGTTAACTAGTATTTTTCCATATCTGCTTAGATTTTGTTTGCTCGGGACGCGCAAACAGTTAAGTCTGGGGGTGTGATGAGTACACTTTATATACCTATTTTCGGACTCATCTGGGCTAGTTTTCACGTGGTTGCACTTCACTTTTAGTTCTTTATCGTTCTTATTTCTCTAAGTAAAGTCCATTAGGATATTGCTTGCTATTGCTCCATATTATGACTACGAGATCTGGCAGATGGATGTCAAAATGGCTTTCCTTAATGGAAACCTCCTTGAGGAAGTGTATATGACACAACCCGAGGGTTTTGTATCCCCAGATGAAGCCACTAAAATATGCAAGCTGAATAAGTCCATTTATGGACTGAAACAGGCCTCTCGAAGTTGGAATCTTCGTTTTGATGAGAAAATCAAAGAGTTTGGTTTCATCAAGAATGAAGATGAGCCTTGTGTTTACAAGCGAATTAGTGGGAGCATTGTTGTCTTCCTGATATTGTATGTAGATGACATACTGTTGATTGGGAATGACATTCCTACCCTAAAAGTTGTTAAGAACAACCTAGGGAACTGCTTTTCAATGAAGGACTTGGGTGAAGCGACTTATATACTCGGTACTAAGATCTATAGAGATAGATCGAAGAAGTTACTGGGTTTGACCCAGAGTACGTACATCGAAAAGGTGTTGAAGCGGTTCAACATGTTTGAGTCCAAGAAAGGATTTTTGCCCATGTCTCATGGTGTGAATCTCTCTAAGGACCAGTGTCCAAAATCTTGTGAAGATAAGGACCGCATGAAGTGGATTCCATATGCTTCGGCGATTGGATCAATCATGTACGCGATGTTATGTACTCGACCCGATGTCTCCTTTGCTTTGAGCATGACTAGCAGGTATCAGTCAGACCCCAGTAAGTGTCACTGGATTGCATTTAAGAATATCCTGAAGTACTTGAGAAGGACTAAGGACGTGTTCTTGGTGTATGGTGGAGAGGAAGAGCTCGTTGTAAGTGGTTACACGGATGCTAGCTTCCAAACTGATCGAGACGACTCCAAGTCTCAGTCAGGTTTTGTGTTTTGCCTGAATGGAGGAGCTGTGATCTAGAAGAGTTCCAAGCAAGTGACAGTTGCTGATTCTACAATAGAGGCCGAGTATATCGCAGCAGCTAATGCGGCGAAGGAGGCTGTATGGATTAGGAAATTCATCGGCGAGCTTGATGTAGTTCCTAGCATTGTTGGTCCCGTAGTTCTCTACTGTGATAACAATGGTGCAATTGCAAAATCTAAGGAACCTAGATCTCATCAGCGCTCCAAGCACATACTCCGGCGATTTCATCTTATTCGTGAGATTGTCGAAAGAGGAGATGTAAACATTTGCAGAGTGCCGACTGAGGAAAATATTGCGGATCCGCTGACAAAGACTCTCGCGCAGAGAAAGCATGATGGTCATACTAGATCGATGGGTATACGATACCTAAATGATCAACTCTAGCGAGAATCTTGTGGGTTGCATGTAATCTGGTATTTTGTTGGCTGTTCGTTCATATGATGAACTGTGTACCTAATTTTTCTCTTATAATTAATGGCAAGTTCTTTTATTATATCTTTTTCTATATGATAGTTAAATGTTAACATAATAGATACCCTTAGAATGTTCGCTTCCATGGGACATCAAGTACGTGACTTGAACGTGAGAGCCCATGATTTATTTGAAGCTTCATTCTTAAAGGTCTCTGGTCGAGTATCATCATAGAAGCTAAGGGTGATGATGATACATGAAGGCTAGCACGTGCGTTGACTGATGACCGGTTCTCACAGGTCATGATATTGTGATATCAAGTCATCACGTGGGTACTTGTTAGTGAACAAGTTGTACTGGACAGACCCAACCTGAGACTGCTCTGTGGATTGTCATCCAATCGTGTCACGAGTAGGTCTCAATTGACAATGGTGTTGTAGTCCTTTAACCTGAAGTCACAGCATTCATCAAGTGAGGAAGAGCGTGCTTTGATGCCATCTAAAGTCTTCCTTGAGAAAGGTTGATGATAAGGGTGGTTGTTGGGCATGTTACGAATCACTTGGGTGTTTGTGTGTGAGCAGATATGGGATTTGTCCTCCTGTATGACAGGAGTTGCATCCATGGGCCCCTTGATGGAACTGGACTGAGAAATGCATGGCCATGCTTGGTTGAGTCAATATGTGATATTGGACTCACCATTCTCTGGAAGTCCGTCCTGGATCAAGAAACTTGGATTGAGCTATTACGAGGGTGACACGGTCCATGCCTCTAGTTCTTTCTGGATGTAAGGGACAAAGGGACAAAGACAACGCTGATACATTGGTCATAAAGGCTTATGAGTTATGAACTCTTATTGCTTGGGGAGCAATGATGCATTGCTAGATGCCGCTCATTGTTTGTGAGGTTTTTGCTTTGATACTTTCGAGATCAAGTGGGAGTCTGTTGGAGTTACCATGTTGATCTGGAAGTGATCAAACATGTAATCTCACTGCCAACGCGATATGAGCCTGCAGGGTCGCACATAAGAGATGTGGAGAAGTTGGTTGATTGACTATGTTGGTAAAGGTTACCAATCACCGACCTGAATAGGGTTGTAGGCAAAGTGTTACCTTAAAAGGATCGTCGGGTTGGGCAAATGTTGCCTTGGAGGGCTGGTTAGATTGTCGTCCGAGGGTCGATGGCATTCGTCGATAATTGTCTTTCTGATTCCCGCCGATCGGCGAGTATCGTCTCTTTGATTCTCGCCGATCGACGAGAATCGTCGAGAATCAATATGTTGATTCTCGACGATCGACGACTTCGACAAGTATCGTCGACCGCGGCTCGACGGTCGACGAGATTCGACGTGTATCGTCAAGTGATGCTCGACGATCGGCGAGAATCGTCGAGTATTGTACTCTGATTCTCGCCGATCCATGGTGATGCTCGCTGATCGATTCTCGCCGATTCTCGCCGACTCTCGCCGATTGATACTCGCCGATTCTGAACCCTGTTTCGGGGTGGTCTGCGGATAGCGATTTTCCTGGGTTTATTTATACCTTTGGTATAAATAGGACACTTAGGGTTTTCGGGGTTGTGTGCTTTTACTGTCGATCAAATCGATCTTGACGGAAGCTGTTCCACGATCGTTTCCCCGATCCCGTATCCCGCCGTCGACGGAAGCGTTCCGCCGCCGCCGTGATCGCTCCACTGACCTCCTCTTCTCCGGCGACCGTCGCTGGTGCTTCTCTTCCTGACACGGACCTAGCAGTCCGTGGAATAGCAGAGGTGCGGTCTTCTCCATCCCGATCTTCCGTGTGACGGAAAGCCCGGTGTTCTCCCTCTCGTGTGGACTTCTGCAGAAACGTGGATACTATTCCACGTAGAACTCGCCACAGCAGAAATCAAAGTTTGGAGCATCTCCGTTGAGTTGTGACTCAACGCCATCGAGGTAATCTTTGCCTAGTTTTGTAAACTTCTTAATTCAACAGTCATGGCCCGATCCACATCTCTTTGGGTTCTTCTTGATGTTTTGATTTTTCCGCTGCGTGCACAAGCGTTGTGCCATCCTCACAGAGAAACCCAATTGCTTGTCAGCTAGTGAAGGCAGAGTGCAAAAACCCTGCGGGGTTATTGCAACCACTCCCGGTACCAGAGTGGAAGTTCGAAGACATCGCGATGGATTTTATTCACGGACTCCCCCGATCACGAACAGGGAATGACTCAATTTGGGTCATCGTTGATCGGTTGACCAAGGTAGCCAGGTTCATTCCGATCAGGAAGGACGATGCTGTGGGAGTATTAGTACGGAGATTTGTGGAGCAGTTTAGTCGATATCACGGGGTGCCCAAGACGATCGTGTCGGATCGGGGTGGCCGGTTCACTTCGAGGGAGTGGAAATCTGTGCAAGCTTACTTAGGCACGCGATTGACCTTCAGCACTGCATTTCATCCCCAGACGGACGGGCAGACATAAGGCACCAACCGGACGCTGGAAGACCTTTTGAGGCTATGCATTTTGGACCGCGGGGAACCGTGGGAGAAACTCTTACCCCTGGTCGAGTTCTCCTATAACAACAGCTACCAGTCCAGCATCAGGATGGCGCCTTACGAAGCCTTGTACGGAAGGAGATGCCAGACTCCGCTTTCTTGGGTTCAGGGCGAAGATCCGAAGGTGTTGGGATCAGAGTTTGTTGAAGACACCGAGGCCCAGGTGAGGCTGATCAGAGACAGGATGCTAGAGGCGCAGAGTAGACAAGTTAAGTACTATGACGCCCGGCATCGGCAAGTGGAGTTCCAGGTGGGAGACCGGGTGTTTCTGAAGATCCGGCCCATGCATGGAGTCTCGCGGGTGCGTGGTCGGAGGAAGAAGCTCAGCCCTAGGTACATGGGCCCTTACAGGATCCTGGAGTGGATCGGACCCCTAGCCTACAGGCTGGAGTTACCACCAGAGCTGGAAGCGCTGCACGACGTCTTCCATATTTCTTCGCTGAGGAGGGCTCTGCTACGCCCGGAGTAGCAGATTTTGACCACCGAAGGGCCTGTAGCTTCAGACCGGTCGGTTCGTTTGGAGCCGGTGAGGATCGACGACCGAGGAGTACGAGTCTTGCGACGCAAGAAGCTCCCACTAGTCAAGGTCCTGTGGAGGAACCACGGCCAGGAGGAGCATACCTAGGAGCCGCAGGACCTGATGCGGCAAAGATACCCAGATCTGTTCAGTCAGGTATACCTCACAAACCCCTTAAGATGTTTAACTTATTTTCCTGCTTTAAACTACTAAGGGCTGCTCTAGGCAGATAGAGGCTTATCATTTATTTATTGGGGGCTTATCCTTGTTTATTGGGATCTTGGTTTGCCAATTGGGTGAAATGGTCATCGATCTAGGTTTCCCTTTAAACCTAATTTAGCAAACATGGCGTCATGATGGGATGTTACAAGGTTCTTTTCTTCGGTAGTAAGTCCCGTAGGCTCAACCTTGATTTCGGGGACGAAATCTTTGTTTTGTTTATTGGGATTTGTAACATCCCATTTCCAACTAGACCCCTAAGAGTGGTTTTGGCCATGACTAGGTCATGACAAAACCCTAGGAAGCCAGAAATGGACCAAGAGATAGGGGACAAAACGTGGAAGATCATCATGGTCTGCAAATAGTAGAACTCTGAGCAATGGTTTAGGATGACCATGGGCTACACCCTAACCCCAAGACCCTACCACAACACCCCTAATACCTTGGGAGGCCCATTAGAGCCATAAGGACCCATTAGGGTCAACCAAAGAGGCTCAGTTGACCAAGGTCAACCCTAGCCCTAAATGGGTCAAACTAGCCTACTTAGGGTCAATTGACCTTCTCCTATCCTAGAGAACCCCACCTATGCCCTCCTAACCCTAAAGTGAGGTCAGTGGGTCACTAAGGACACATTGGGGCCAGCCCTAGAGGCCAGGTTGACCCAAGTCAACTTAAGCTCCTAATCTGGTCAAAGTACCCTTATTAAGGTTATGTGACCTCCAAGGTGCAGGGTAACCCTACATAACCCTACCTAGACCTTAGGGGAAGCCAATAGGTCACCAGGGACCCATAGCGGTCAACCCAATTGGTCATGTTGACCCAAGTCAACTCTAGCCTTAAAATGGTCAAAGTGCCCTTACCAAGGGACATGTGACCACCAAGATGCCCAACCAACCCTATTCAAGTAATCCTAGACCTTAAGGGAGTTCAATGGGCCACTAAAAACCCAATGGGGTCAACCCATATGTTCAAATTGGACCAGGTCAACCCTCATTTAAGCCAAGTCAAGCCTAGCCCAAAAGGGCTAACCCAAGCCCAAGCCACTTCTTCCTTAGGCTAACTCCATTTCCATGTTCATCATGACCAAGTGGGCTGCATTTAGCTTATGGGGTTGACCAGTCAATCAGGGGTGACTAGGAGAGAGAAGGAAGCTTCCCTCCATGATAATGGAGGAGAGAGAATATGGGGGAGAGGAAGGGGAGAGTGGAAAGCCGCCCAAGGAGATCAACAGCCACCATTTATGGCTGCAATCAACTCCTCTAGGGAAGAGGAGTTGATTCCAGCCATTTCCCGACCACCAAGAGGAGGATTCAACCCCCCCCCCCCCCCCCACTCAACCCGAGCCAAGACTTCAAGGGCATTAATGGCCATTGATGTTTGGCCTCTCCCCTCCCCCAACTGATGATATATACACCATCAGTGACATGAGAGGATCCCTTCCCATCGTTTACCTTAGGAATTCAGGCAACTTGACTGCACAGTTGCAGAAATCCGGCCAGCGGCACCACCACCATGGCAACCCGAAGATCGACTCGCATTCAGGCCGCCAGGAAGGTCCTCCTCCACTCCTTCTCTCATGGATAGTTCTTAGCAATCACTATGTTCAAGGTTCAGGCTCAATTGAGCCTGAATCCATTTCGAATTTTCATGGTTTTTCCATGGAAATCCTCCTCTCGGGATCGCCGGAAAACGGCCCTCCGGCAGCCAAGCCGCCGCCTGGCGACGGCCACCACCTCAACGGAGGTGGTGGTGGCGGTGGCCGGCCGGGGAGGCGGTCGGATCGCCGGCGGTGGCGTTTGGAAGTTGCTCCAGGCGGTAGGAATCCGGACCGTTGGCTGAACGGAGAAGACGATAGGATCCCGTTAATCCCTGCGCCAAGATTCGTGTAGATGGATGAATTAAACTATAGTATATGAAATGTGTGTTATATGAATTCTGTCACACTTATGTCATTTAATGTTTTAATTATTTAAAAATAGTTAGAGGCTCTGTATGAGGAAATGCTCAACATAGGATTTGTATCCCCTTGGGTCTAGTTTATATTAAAATTAGTTTGGACCAATTTGGGTGCCTGGTCTGACCAGGGCACCCATTTTGGTGGGGCCTACACATATGGCTAGGCAGAACTTCAATTGGGTTCTCACACTTTATCTTTGATCCAAATGAGCTGAAATTTTTGGAAGGGAGTCACTATAACCATATCTAGGAGTACACCAAAAATGGGAATTTTTGGGGACAATATTTCTATAGTTTTGGAAATTATGTAATTTCTCTATGATAATTTAATTAGGTGGTCTAATGACCTCCAAACCATCCCAAATTTTGGTGAGTGGTCCTTGGGCTCATGTTATGTATCTGTATAAAGTTTCACCTAATTTAGATGTGTTTTGAATAGGTATTGACCCAACCCTAGCTTTACCTTAATAAGGGTATTTTGGTCAAAAAGTGCACTTTTGATTTTGAGTGAACAAATCATCTCAACAGAGGCTGAAATTTGGGCCACTGACTTGGTATGGCACTTAGCACCTCCCCATAGAATGTGGGGTAGAGTGGAATTGATTTGCCCTAAGTTCCCAGGCCAAACCCTAGGGAGGGACCTTTGTGCCTTGTGAAGGGCATGAGCCCTAAACACCTTGGATGAACATCAAATTTTGTATAGAGGGTCCTAGGGTATATAAAACCCTCTGGTTAAAATGTTAAATAATTTTTAAAAGGGTAGGGTCCACAAAACTCTAACCTTAGCTTAGGACCTAAAACTAGTAGTGTTAGTTTAGGTTAGCTAAACATCTTGAAATTTAACCAAATTTGGGTAGTGAGGGAATAAGGATATTTTGAGCCTCTGGAAATTTATTTGGGAAATTTTGATCAATATTTGTAGCACTTCATTTGTAACAAATAGGATTGCCCTAATTAATAATTAGGCTATTGTGATTCCACTGCCCATTGAAAGGGCATGAAACATTGGCAGAGAAAGTTTTAGACCTTACTGATCATGTATGATTTTTGATAGAATTTTGGATACCTAGTTAGGGCATCTACTTCACAAGTGCATTACTTCAGTTACATACTAAATAATTCTTTCAAGAGCCCAATACTTCTTGAAAAATTATGAAACTTGATACATAGTGTTCCTAGCTCAATATTATCATGTGGGAATTTTTGTGGAAATTTTTGATGGTTAATTAGTATACTTTGTTCATTAACCCAAAAACTTGAAATTTCATGAGAAAATCAAGTATAGCCTTATTATTAAATGATAAATTATGAAACTTTTTCTAGGGTATTTGTAGGCCATCGTAATCATCCCTGAATTTTCTATGAATTTTTGGAGTTAATATTGCTGTAAAATCTTTTATAATGACTTTTATGAGATATCTTTGAAATTAAAATTAAGGGCCTAAATCTTGCTGAAAAATTTGAAGACTTAGGCTTTAGAGTTGATTATGCATTTTGTAATTAACATAAATTTATTGGAATATTATCTTGTCTGAAATTGCTACTTCATATTCAAACTTGTGCTTTTTGAATGCTAAAATAAATAAATTAATTATCTGACAAATTAGGAAAATTATGAATTTCTGGATTTATGCTACAAATGTCATTTTAGCCCTCTAATAATTATCATAGGGGTACTGGATGAGTATTTCATGTACTTCCCTTTTTACGGGTCATGTAACTTAAGTGGTCTGCATATAGCAAAACTGCAGGAAATCATTTTGGATATGAATTAGAGTACGTGTGATGGGTCTTGATGGTTTGCTGGAAGGATAAGTAGAATGGGTTGCATTTATGGAAGATGAGTGAGTAGGGTGTGGTTTTGTCTAGGGTTTAGAGGCGTTCGGGTCCGACGAAAGATCGTCCTACCCAAGGAGAGTTGGAGTCAAATCACCCTAGGATTAGCATATCGGAACATGAGAAAGTAATGGGTAAGGGAATCAACCAATAACAAAATAAGTATCTTGCGAAAGGGAACGCTGGGCGTAATCCCAACACAGTTCCTAGTGCCCCTTGAGAGCCCTTCACAGGGAATACCGGGGGCAGTCCTGGGTTAACGTAAAATGTTTTAACAAGCTGAAAAGAGTAACTTAGTAATTAGGGTTGCACCATTCACAAACACTGTTTGCACCGGAAGTTAGCTGGGAGCTTCGGCTCGGATGGTTAAAAGGCGGACTTTGGGTCCGGGGAGCTTTGGCTCGATTGTTTGAGACGGACGTGTGGTCCGAGGAGCTTCGGCTCGGTTCTTGATTACGCTAAATTTGCATGTGCATAAAAGGAAAGGAAATTAAGGTGGTGGGTCTTCGGTGTTGGAGGGTCGTTGCACCGACACCAATATGTTGACTCGACAAGTGTGGTTAGCACTTCGCCAACAGAAGTCCGGTGCGCTAGCCGGCAAGAGTACGCAGGAGTCCGCTTCGTGCACCAAGCGTTGAGGCATACGATAGGTCTGACCGGTAGTGCTTTACTGGTTTAGAGGTGGGTGATGCCCAACCCACCGCTTCTGTCTGCCACTATGGAGGTATCCTGGGAGGTTACGGCTCCAGAAAGGGGGAACTAAAGGTCTGTGTGCACAGAGTCGGGTGTGTGTGTTGCACTTGCATGTTCCATCATACCCACTTGCATGTCATAGCATAATCGATTCATTTAACCCCTGACACCTAATGTATAAGTGGAATGGGACGCTTATACATTAGGACCTGCAAAATTACCCCTTGGTCTATAAGCTTGTGTGGGCAAGTTTATAAATTAAGGTAAATTTTGATATATAAAAACATATACTATTGTTTGATAACCGACACCCCAACGTATAAATTGGTATGGGACTTTTTATACGATGGGAGTCTTGCAGAAGACCCCTTGGCTTATGTGTTCTCACATAAGTGAAGGTTACTTTTCATATTTCAGCTTATTGTCTATACCTGTTATAAAACTGCTAGTATAGGTCCGCTGCCATCTGTTTTTGATATTCTCCACTTTCAAGTCCTCCCTTTTCTTCCTCTCCGCTCGGTGCCTAGAAGCCGTGGGGGAAGGGGCAGGGGATGATAGGACTTAGTCTTTTAGACTAACGGTTTTCGAACCGCATCATTTAGGGGATCGTGGAGACCAGCATGGAGGAGCAGCCCCAGAGACCGGTGCTCTTGGAGGTGGGGCAGTCTAGCTCCGAAGTTCATACAGCCGGGACCGTGAGTCTCGACCTTGAGTAGTTTTTCTTCTTTTGCTTCAGCATGAGTGATTTTGTAGTGAGGATATGATGTACCGGGCATAAGCCCGTATTTTGCTACTCTGATGTTTTATTCTGTGGACACTCCCTTCGTGGAGTTATATTTATTATGACATGTGAAAATCTGTGGACTGCAATTTGCATTTACATTATTGTGCTACTTTTCTGTGATCGAAATCGGCCGGCAGAATCGGCGCTTTGTGGTGATGACCCTTCAGGGCGTGAAGGAGTCACCGCAAAACGGTGGTTCTGGGCCTAAGACCCCGGTGTCGATAATATAAAAAAAGGGGGGGTCTTACACGCTGTCACGTTGTATCGGCTAGGGGCATGACAATAAAAGTGCACTTTTTATGTAACGGCCCGGCCTAGAGCTCAGAGGTTACTGCACCCCATCATGGGCCGAATAGCTTGTCTCACTCGTAGGCCCGCTACAGGGCTGCAGCCCAGGCACCCAAACCCCTCCCCGGCCTGTTTCTCAGTACGGTAGGTTTTTGAGCATGCCAGGTTTCGAACCCAGCACCTCCTTAACAAGGCACCTTCAACAGCCCTCATCACCAACTGAGCTGCAGCTGAGGTAACAACCCGAAGTCAATTGGATCAATTTGGGTCATTTTGGGTTCAGGCATGGGTGACACGGCCTGGGACACGGGCGTGTCCCAGGGAGTGTCATGCCTGGGTTGTGTCGAGTGTCGAGTGTCGAGTGTCGAGTGTCGAGTGAGGACACGACCTGTTACACGGGCGTGTCACAGGGCATGTCAATTGGTCGACGAACTCAGCTGGACATTTTGAGCTAGGGCATGTTTGAGGGACACGGGTATGTCCAGGTGCACCCGGCCTAGAACACGGGCGTGTGCCAGGGCCGTGTGTGTCTCGGGTACTTTTGCGGGTGTGCAGCCTGATGCACACGGCCTCAGACACGGGCGTGTCTGAGGGCGTGTCAGTGGACACGGTACGTGACACGGGCGTGTCACATGGCCGTGTTTTGGCTGGACTGAGTCGGTTGACTGCCACTTAAGGGGACACGGCCTGTGACACGGGCGTGTCACAGGGCGTGTCAATGCCGAAAATCGACTTTTTCAGTTTTTTTGTGTCGTTAATTTCTCTGATTCTGGATCAAACGGTCCAGCTCTGTCCTGGAGGAAATAAGGCCGAGACAAGAGGTTTCCTCCTCACTTATTCTCTTCTTCATCTTCTTCCCCATTTCAAAGAGAAAGCACGGGAGAAAAGCTAAGGCAAGGGAAGAAAAAGGAAAAAGAGGAGCAGCTGTCGTAGTGTCGTCTCGGTTCAGGCAAGTGGTGTTCTTTGCCCTTGCTAATCTTATCTTTTGTTAGATGATTTTTGCGATGTTTGCCAATCTTGTCTTTGTTCGTTGATTCTTGCAAGTGTAGCTAGTTTCCCCTTTTAAGCTATTGCACCTTTGTATACTATGCTAGCTTTGTTCATCTTGTCTTGACTCTCACCTTTTTTCTATTATGCACCCATGAATAATCTTGTCTTTCAAGAATTTCTCAATCTATATGCTTACCTATTGTTCATCTAATTTTGCCATGTTTTACCTTATATTTCTCTATTCTTTACCTTTCTTGTTCATAAGATTAGAGATGGCGTTGTTACTTGTGGGGTTCGCTTATGGTGAAGTAGAGACCCAAACTCTATCAAGTTTGACATAACTTGGGCAATTTGTGGTCATGAGTGAGGACGATGAAATGAAACGTGTTTAGCTTGGATTATGGTGAGTTTTGCGAGGCGAATTGTGAACCATGGCAGGAGCGTTTGTGTGAGGATTCTGTAAGGGGTGGTGTGGTTTCAGCCTTGGTGGCCACCAGGTTTTGTTTTGTGGTGTAGAGTACCGTTTTGGACCCGATTTGGGCTGGCTTTTATTGGTGCGTTGCACTTTAGGGCCGCCACCAAAAGACCCTTGCGGAATCAAACCTAACCGCTGCTTATGTTTCACTAATCTAGTTGTTTCTTGTTATAAAGATGATGGAATGGGCATATATGTTGCCTTTTTGCTCCTGCGGGTGGAGCAGGACTTGATGAGAATTTCACGCACTTGGTGCGTTTTACACTTTGGGTTGGCAGTGTTTGACACTTATTTTCCACCATGTTCTTTTCACTCGTTTTATATGAAAAATTTCTACGGGGTCGGTAAGCCCCTTCGTCATATTTTATGAACTTAATGTCCTATGTTGTAGCTTTGATGATTGCTGAGGTGTTCTTTCTTGAATGCCTCAGGTGCAGGTTGTAGCCGGTTGAGCGGCTAGGTATTTGGTGGAGTTTACTTGGAGCTAGCCAAGCTTGCTTAGCGAGGTAGTTCTTTACTTTGTTGTACAGACATACAGATGCCCCAGTGGGTTCGTGTCAGCTTGTTGATGCCCATTGGTGGTTTTCTTTAGTGGCTACATATGAATGATATACTGCTATTATGAATCATTGGGATGATATCTACTTGCTCTTGGGACTGTTTTATGCTATGTTGCATTAGATATTTTTAAGCTAAACAAAACCTACTATTGTCTAGCTCGCCTTGGCGCCACCTCCGCCAAAAAGATGAATGCATTGGTGGTCTCCATTAAGCAATAGCAAATGTACATCAGCTCATAGGATAACACATCCGAAGGGTCACCGACAAGCTTGCTGAAGGGCTTGCCGATGAAGGACCTAGAAGGCGGCGAGTCCTCCGCTCCCCCTCCCGCAATGAAGATTGTGGTCCACGAGTCGGTCCTGCCGAATAGCCACCCACTTTTTGTCTTTGGTGGAAAGTCAAAAAGACCCGGCCGGCGAGCCGATGGTGCGGTGGGATGAGCAGACACATAGGGTTTCCATCTCATAACATGTTTTGGTCAACTAATCAAGTATTTTCCAAACAATGTAACAAAGAGGATTTCTTGTATTATGGTAACTCTAGATTGCATATAGGAAATCATCATAATTAAACTAACGTATTTTCCGCCGCGTACAAACACACGTTTTGACCCATAAGGCCGAGGGATACGGCCACCAAACTAAATGGTTTTCTTGCATTTAACTGATGGATTTCAACTAATAAAGTAAGCGTCAAGGTTTTGCCTGAGCGTGTGCAGTTATCCCATGCACGACGTGCCATCATAACACATAGTTCCTGTTACTCTGATACGATGTACTCGTTGAGGAAATGCGGGTTGTGACAGTTGGTATCAGAGGTTGGTTTGCTTGACAATTGGTCGGGCAAACTTTCCTTTTAGAAAAAAAATTATTAATCATCATCATATTATACACACACCGAGGTGTCATCATTACGTCTCGGCCGAAGCACGAACACTACACTCATGGCATGAACAGAAGTATACGGGGCATATTATGTAGTATGGGATGCATAATATGTGGTTGTATATGGATCCACCATAGGGGCAACATGTCAGGGTTATGTAGTATGAGATGCAGAACCACCATAGAGGAAACGACGTGCCAAGCTGATCGTCTGCAGAACCTCTCGCCTGAACTCATCCAGCATCCTCTTCGTCGCTTCCTCTCCCCGGGTGGGGGAGCCTCCAGAACCTGACCCTTCACCTTCACCTCCAGCCATGGGACAAAACTTAAGGCTTTCTTGTATCGGCTACCTTCCACGCTCACCGCACCAGAACTGTTGAAGCCAAATATGACCCCAACTGAAGTTCGAAGAAAAAGGGGTGCAGCCAAAACCTACTTCTCTCAAGTCTCACCCCTTGACTGGATTCTAAGGACCTAACACTGACCCAAAAGCCTCAGTTGGGAGGCCCCACCTCACACCCGGAAGATCTCTGAGAGCTTCCCCTCCAAAGCTAAAGCTGGGCTAGGAGCTCCTCAAAAAGCACTGGAATTTTGGGGGACAATGATCGCTCTCCTTCTAAGGAGCCCTTATGGGTCTATTTATAGCATTTGGTTGTCCTAAAATTACTGAAAAGCCCCTAGTTGATCTGCCAATAGCCAAAACCCGCTGTTTTTCTGAGGGTACTGAAGTAATTTCTCCTGAGGGCAATTAGGACATTCTTTCAAAGACCCTGGGCCCCACTCGGCGAGAGCTGGTGCCGAGACCTTTCGGCCCAGGGCGTGGCGTGAACATTCTCGCCCAGCGTAGGCGAGAACTCTTCGGGATAGAAGCCTGGTTTGGGCGAGAGCGCTTCCGCGCAGGCCGCGCTTGACGCTCTCGGCCTACAGTTTCTCTTTCAATGATCCGGCGAGAGCATTCCCGCCTTCTTTGGGCGAGATCCTCCCTAGGGCGGGAACACTTCGGCTAACCCACCTGTGACCATTGTGCCTCCTTGTCTGGCTCAGCGAATATGGGGTTGTACACAATCCCCGCTCTTTTTGAGCTAGCACCGCGCTCGAAAAGACATGTCCAACCCAAAATATTCGCTGAGCACGTGTCAACGTCAGGGAATCTTTCGGTGGACCGTACGGCGTCTATAAATATGTGTGCCGATAGACGGCCACAATACTTCCCTCGAGTCGTCATTCTCCCCCTGAGCTCTCGCCTTCCCTCGCTATGCCTTCCAAGCGGGCCGACAAACCGCTTCCGCAGGATCTGCAGGATCGTATTAACGCGGCACAGGCGCGAGCCAGGGCTAATAGCGCCCTGGTTGCCCCATGGCTAGCGAGACAATCATCGGTTGCTGAGCCTTCTCTGCCTAAGAATAAGAAGAAGAAGGCGAAGGTGGTGCAGCGGGACCTCTCCCGCGAGAACAGGAGCCCGCCCACCCCGACCCCTAGTCGCGCGGATGGCCCCTCTCCGCGGAAGGTAAGCTCGATATACCAATTACTAAAAACCAGTTGTCCATTTGTTTGACGTGGTACCTCTCGCAGGAGACGGTTCCTGACGCTGCCCCGTCCCCGCGAGAACCTTTGGATCCACCCTCTAGCCATCACGATGATCAACCACAGGTTCCCGAGGCGCCCCCTCCACCAGACCCGAACACCGCTGGTAAAGGTTCCCTTCTCACCTTCGACTGGTATTTTTAAATGCTGACCTGATTCCTCGCAGCATCGGTTTCCGCACCTCCAGACCTCGCCACCCGGGAGAGTGGGGCGAGAACTGCTAATCAGTCTGCCCATGCGGCGGATTCCTCCCTACTGGCGGGAGGAAAGAATGTCGAGATCCCCGAGCCACCGTTAGACGCTAGCCCTCCTGCGGGAGAGGGGACCCGCCTCCCCGCTCCTAACCAAGCTGGGATCACCATCCGCAAAGTTTACCCCCCGGAAAAGGAAAGCCAATCCACCTCCTCTTTGGAGCTGAGGGGGGGGGGGGGGCTGGGCCTTCTCGCCTGCCGTCGACCGGGGGGCCTCGTCACTCTGAAGGTACACGGAAATTTTATCGCGGCTATCATTTAGCTCTCGTTAAAATGGGGATTCTTTTGACAGGGGACATGGACTCGCGGCCTGGCGCTGAGGTAGAGGAAGAAGAAGAAGAAGAAGAAGAAGAAGAAAGAGAGGGAGAAGATGGCGAGAGCTCTCCCTTCCCTTCATCCGACGAGATGGAGGAGATCCTGCCGGGAGCCGGGAGCGCGAGAAGACGGGGGAAGAAGGTCGCCACCGTTCTGTCGAAGATCATCCGGCGAGAACGGGTCCGTGATCTCGCGGCCCAAGAGTTCCGCCTATCAGTGGAGAAGAGGCTAGAGACCCTGGAGCGAGACTACCTTATCGGCGAGATGGATCGGCCGGGGGTAGCTACCGCTGGATCCTCACCTGAGAGGTGCCTCGAGCGCATCCGGGATCTGTCTCGCCGGGTCGACCTGGGATGCAGCGTGCTGTCGTCCTACTTCAACCCACAGGCACCGCCCCGGACCAAGCTGCGGGACCGAGGAAAATGGCGGTGGGAGCAGGGAAAATGGTGCTGGGAGCCATACTAAAGCGCGAGACCTCCCCTCCTCTTCCCCAGGCCTTCCCTTCTCTAATGTACCCTTATTTACTCGCTTAGAGTTGTAACTAATGTTCCTGCACTTTATTCGCTTATTATTTTATCACGTTCCCGCTCAGCGAGAGCAATAGCTCTGTCTTTAATATTTTTGTATGCATACGAGTTATTTTCCCAGGTCTTTGGGGTGGCGAGAGCCACCTCGCTTCCGCCTACCTTGCCGGCCGTATGACATCTCGCAATGTTTGCGCCAGTCACTTAGTTAATCGGTCGCTGTCAGATTCGGGCGGGAAAAACGAAGCGCCGCTGACCTAGGACGCGCCGGCTGTACCCCCGCCGCCTTTCTGAAAACAGCCATCATTACCACGATTTTCTATAAATAGGAGGCTCACCTACCACATTCATTTCTCCGATTCCAGTCTCTCTCTCCTCTCCTGTTGCTCTCGCTGTCTCTCCAAAGCTCTCGCCTGTCTCCGCCTCCTTCTTCCGTTCTCGCGCCGTTTTTTCTCTCGCCTTCTTCTCGTAGATCTCGCCTTCCAACTTTTTCGTGATGCCGGGCGGAAGTGAAGGACGATCCAATTGCGCGGAAGCTTTCCAAAAACATATTTTCCCCTCCTGCACTCTCACCGTGGAAGAGTTCAACCAGATCAAGACCCAGCATGTTCCCACCGGCTTCACCGCGCGGAACCCGGGTAGTCATGACAAAGTAAACACTGCTGGGGAGGGGGAGCTCGCCATCCCTATTGAACACTTCGAGGTGGGCTTTCGCCTCCCGCTGTGGCCTGAGATGCGGCAGGCCCTCCGGTACTACGGGGTGGTTCCCGCGCAGCTGAACCCGAATTCAGTTGCTATTCTCGTGGCATTCATATGCTATATGTGGTCCGAGAGGATCGAGTTCATCTTGTCGATCTTCCGCAAGCTATTTACTTTCCGCGCGAAAGGAGACGTGGTGTTCTTCTCCGGGCAACTGCTGAAGACGATCGGTCTCGCTAACAAGCATCATCACTGGGGCGAGAGATTCATCTACGTCTCCGGCGACTTCGGGAACGTACCCCTAGCCCCCATCCAATACGAAGATGCCGCCTACAAGCCTCCGTCCTTGGGCTCCCACGAGAGCGCCCTCCTTGAGTTTTTCGGAACCAAGGACTTCGACATCCTCTTCCTCCGGCGAGACGTCGATTCTCTTTCCTCTGTACTTCCGGGAGAAGGTAGAGTCTCGCCTTCATTTATCTTTTTCTTGCCTTTTCCAAGGTTGGAACTTATCGCTATTGTTTTCGCAGGAGAGCGCGAGATCCCCCTTCGCCAGCCCTTTGATGAGGCTCGCGCCGGAGGGAGTCAGCCTCCTAGGGACCCGCTGGCTCTTGCGAAAGCCGCTGCTCAAGCCTGTCGAAAAGAGCCGGGCCTCCCCCCCTCAAGCGGCGTCGCGAAGCGAAAGCCTGGTCCCCCCGCGCCTCAGCCAATCAAGAGACCAAAAACCACGGATACCGAGAAGGGCAAGGCTGTTGTGGTACCGCCCGTCCAACCTCTCCCTGCCGGCCGCTCCTTTGAGGAGGTCCTGCAGGCAGTAAGCAAGATTGCGGCCACCAGGGGCGGCCCCGGGACTCCTGCCGAGAACCCTCGGACCCCTGGCGCCGCCGAGAGCGAGGGTGCCGCCGCCGGGACCTCCGGCCAACCCTTGTCTGACGAGGTGCCGCGGGGTCATCGCAACTTTGGTCTCGGCGTGAGGTGTCTGGACGCGGAGAACAAGCCACTGCTGCAATGGGATCCTGACGACAACAAGGTCACGATCTCGTCCCTCTTGCCGAGCTGGGCGGAGCGAGACGAGGTCACCGGCGAAGCTTTCGCCTTAGGCTATTGCCTCTACAGCCGGGAGGACGCTAGCGTCTATGACATGATGTCGACCCGGCTGTTGGCCTACGACTCCACTCGCGCTTTGATGCGTGGGCTGGAGCTTGCGCATATGTGCGCCCGGCGGAGTATTACGATAGACCGCAACTTCCAAGACATGTTCAAGGCCAGGGACGATGCGGTGGCCCAGGCGGCCTCTCTGGCCAAGGAGCTGGCCGAGACCCAGCAAATGTTATCCTCGCGCCAAGCGGAAGGGGTAAGCGAGACCTTTCATAATCACTTGCTCTCGCCTTCCTAACCCTTCTCTTATGCTAACCTTCTGCCGTTCAGGATTCCGCTCAAGCCGCACTTCGCGAGGAGCTGTCTCAGGCCCGATATGACAACGTTCTCCTGCGTGAGCAGATCGCGTGCCTCGAGGCGAGTGCAGCCCCTCCGCTGGACGAGAGATTGAAGAGCCAGTATTACTTGGCTTATGACATCGACAAGCTGCTCCAGGGGAATGCGCAAGCCACCGTAAAGTTGACGCTGAAGACGCTGCGCGACATCGACTGCTGGGACGGGAGGGGCAAAGACATCACCGCTCAACAACTTGTCCCATGGCTCTTCGAGCCCATTCCAAAGCCCCTGGGCGCCCCCGATACCCCTCCCTCGGATGTCTCAAAGTCCCCCGCAGCGGGTGGCGAGACCTCCGGGGGGAGCTCCGGCGGAAGCTCCAGCGGGAGCTCCAGCGAGACTTTCGAGGGGTACAGTTTGTCCCCTTGAGGGTCCCCTTCTCGCTTTTGTTCTTCACCTCTATGTAAAGCGCGAGACGCTATCATTTTGTACCCGTACATAGTATTACTAATGCAAATGTTTTTCTTGCGAACATTTCTTGTTATTTGCGAATGTGTTTGATGTAATTGTCATGGTTGAACGCTTTCGGCGTATGCTTCCGCCAAGGCCCTTGGCCCTCTTAGGAAATCCTTAGCGATGAATCAGCAAGAACCCGCGGTAACTGGCCAGCCGGAAGCGTGACTCTCGAATCCTTAGGACGGGACCGTCCCCTTTAGACTGCGCGAGTCCCCACTGGCCCATCGTATAACGATCTCGCCTGTTTGTTCGAGAACACTGAGAGGAGCCTTTTTGGCGAAAGCCTCCCCACCTCGAGATCCCTTTGATGGGGACTCTCCTACCGAGATCTATTCCTGCCGAGATCTATCCCTGCCGAGATCTATTCCTGCCGAGATCTATCTCTGCTGAGATCTATCTCTTCTTTTTCACTTTTCATTTGGTATTCCCAACGTGCTTCCTACCTTGCACAAATCAAGCCAACCAGACCAAACCTATCCCCCACAGGCGAGCCTTCAGACCTGCCAGCTAGATGAGAGCCTGCGCAGCGGGTCTACCTGGGGCCGAGCCGAGCTTGGGGTGTCGAAGAAGATCTCAAACCAACCAAACCTATCCCCCACAGGCGAGCCTTCGGACCTGCCAGCTAGATGAGAGCCTGCACAGCGGGTCTACCTGGGGCCGAGCCGAGCTCGGGGTGCCGATGAAGATCTCAAACCAACCAAGCCTATCCCCCAAAGGCGAGCCTTCGGACCTGCCAGCTAGATGAGAGCCTGCGCAGCGGGTCTACCTGGGGCCGAGCCGAGCTCGGGGTGCCGAAGAAGATCTCAAACCAACCAAACCTATCCCCCACAGGCGAGCCTTCGGACCTGCCAGCTAGATGAGAGCCTGTGCAGCGGGTCTACCTGGGGCCGAGCCGAGCTCGGGGTGCCGAAGAAGATCTCAAACCAACCAAACCTATCCCCCACAGGCGAGCCTTCGGACCTGCCAGCTAGATGAGAGCCTGCGCAGCGGGTCTACCTGGGGCCGAGCCGAGCTCGGGGTGCCGATGAAGATCTCAAACCAACCAAGCCTATCCCCCACAGGCGAGCCTTCGGACCTGCCAGCTAGATGAGAGCATGCGCAGCGGGTCTACCTGGGGCCGAGCCGAGCTCGGGGTGCCGAAGAAGATCTCAAACCAACCAAACTTATCCCCCACAGGCGAGCCTTCAGACCTGCCAGCTAGATGAGAGCCTGCGCAGCGGGTCTACCTGGGGCCGAGCCGAGCTCGGGGTGCCGATGAAGATCTCAAACCAACCAAGCCTATCCCCCACAGGCGAGCCGTCGGACCTGCCAGCTAGATGAGAGCCTGCGCAGCGGGTCTACCTGGGGCCGAGCTGAGCTCGGGGTGCCGAAGAAGATCTCAAACCAACCAAACCTATCCCCCACAGGCGAGCCTTCGGACCTGCCAGCTAGATGAGAGCCTGCACAGCGGGTCTACCTGGGGCCGAGCCGAGCTCGGGGTGCCGATGAAGATCTCAAACCAATCAAGCCTATCCCCCACAGGCGAGCCTTCGGACCTGCCAGCTAGATCAGAGCCTGCGCTGCGGGTCTACCTGGGGCCGAGCCGAGCTCGGGGTGCCGAAGAAGATCTCAAACCAACCAAACCTATCCCCCACAGGCGAGCCTTCAGACCTGCCAGCTAGATGAGAGCCTGCGCAGCGGGTCTTCCTGGGGCCGAGCCGAGCTCGGGGTGCCGAAGAAGATCTCAAACCAACCAAACCTATCTCCCACAGGCGAGCCTTCGGACCTGTCAGCTAGATGAGAGCCTGCGCAGCGGGTCTACCTGGGGCCGAGCCGAGCTCGGGGTGCCGATGAAGATCTCAAACAAACCAAGCCTATCCCCCACAGGCGAGCCTTCGGACCTGCCAGCTAGATGAGAGCCTGCGCAGCGGGTCTACCTGGGGCCGAGCCGAGCTCGGGGTGCCGAAGAAGATCTCAAACCAACCAAGCCTATCCCCCACAGGCGAGCCTTCGGACCTGCCAGCTAGATGAGAGCCTGCGCAGCGGGTCTACCTGGGGCCGAGCCGAGCTCGGGGTATCACAAAACATTCAACTATGCTATGCCATGAAAAATTTGACACTAGTTAAAGGAGAATCAATCGATATAATATAACAAGTTTATTTTTGAGATACGTGGTTACATCCTTCCCCCCTCTGGGGTAGAAGCGCTTTAGATCATCACCACTCCAAGTGTGGCTCAGGGCCCTTCCCTCCACGTCCTGGAGGTAGTATCCCCCCGTTCCGAGGACTTCTTTCACAATGTATGGACCTTCCCAATTCGGGTGGAGCTTGCCCACGGGAGCCGACCTTCCTGCCGCGTCGACCTTTCTCAGCACCAGATCCCCCTTAGCAAACTGTTTGATCCTGACATGCTTATCAAAATGCTTGGCCATCCGTCGCTTGATCTCTTCTTACCTGATAGCCGCCACGTCTCGCAGTTCCTAAACCATATCTAACGAGAGGCGCTGCCCCTCCTCGTTCCCCACCCTCAATGCCTCGTCTCCTTCGCCCGCGGCTGTGACTCGCGGGGACCAGACCTCAAACTCCACCGGTAGGACGACTTCACACCCATGAGAGAGCTTGAAGGGGGTCTCACCGGTGGCCGTGTTCGGAGTCGTTCGTAGTGCCCACAGGACCGATGGGAGCTGCTCCACCCAATTTCCCTTCAAGTTTTCCACTTTCTTCTTTAGTAGATTTACAATGATTTTGTTTGCTGCTTCCACTTGGCCGTTACTCCGAGGGTGATGGACGGAGGCAAACCGGAGATCTATCCCTAGTTGAGCACAGATGCTTATGAACTCCTCGCTGGCAAACTGGGGGCCGTTATCGGTCACTATTGCTTGGGGCAATCCATGAGTACAAATGATTTCCCCCCAGATGAAATTCCTTATGACCTGCGAGGTGACCTTGGCTAAGGCTTTGACCTCTAGCCACTTTGAGAAATAATCAACCATGACCAAGAGGAACCTCCTTTGCCCACTAGCCGGAGGAAAGGGCCCAACTAAGTCCATTCCCCAGATGGCAAATGGCCATGGTGCCGTGATACTCCGGAGTCTTTGATCTGCCAAGAGTTGAAGGGGGGGCGTAGAGTTGATATTTTGACACCTCCTTGCAAACTCCATGGCATCCTTCCTTAGGGTGGGCCAGAAGTACCCCTGTCTGACCACCCTGGCCTCCAGCGTCCTTCCTCCCGAGTGACTGCCGCACTCGCCTGAATGCACCTCCATTAAAATCTTCGGGATTTCTTCTTCGGTTGCACATCTGGCTAGAAGCCCTGACAACATCTTACGATGCAGACCCCCTCCATCATCAAGTAGTGAGCCGCCTTGCGCTTGAAGCTTCTCCCAACCTTGGTCCCCTCAGGCAGTTCACCGGTGGTTAGGAAGGCCACAAATGGATCTACCCACGAGGGTTGTCGATCCACAAGCATCAACTCTCCTTCCTTGATAGCTGGTCGGAACAGCTCCGTCAAGGTCCCTCCTACCTGAGGTCCGAACTTGGCCAGTCGATCGGCGGCTACACTTTCTTCCCTTGGAACATGTTGAATTGAGAAAGACCGGAATCCTCCGATGATCACCCTTACCTTGGAGAGGTATCTGATGAGGGTTGGCTCCCGAGTTTCAAACTCTCCCCGGATCTGCGATGTCACTAACTTTGAATCGGTGAAAACTTCCACCTCCTGAATCCCCATCTCCTTTGTCAGGCGAAGGCCAGCAATAACGGCCTCATACTCCGCTTGATTGTTGGTCACTGGGAAATGTAAAATGACTGCTTGCTCTATGGTTACCCCCTGGGGACTTGTCAACACCACCCCCGCCCCTAGGGAGTGCCTTCCTGAGGCCCCATCAACCATCAGCTTCCATGCTTCTCGTGGTTGCTGCTCTTCCCCCTCGACCTCAACAACGTAGTCTGCTAGAAAGTCCGCCACTGCTTGTGCCTTGATGGAGAGCCTTGGTACAAAGGAGATGTCGAACTCGCTTAGCTCAATGGACCACATAGCCAGCCTCCTCGAGTGCTCCACTCCTTCGAAGACCTTGCGAAGAGGGTGGTCGGTCACCACCCTAATCGAATGCGCTTGAAAGTACGACCGGAGCTTTCTGGCCGAGATGACCAAGGCATAAGCGAGCTTTTCCAGGATGGGGTAGCGAAGCTCTGCTTTTCTCAATATCCGGCTGACGTAGTAGATGGGAAGCTGCTTCTTTCCTTCTTCCCTTACTAGGACGGAGCTCACCGCCTCCGCCCCTACTCCGAGGTACAAGGTCAGGTCCTCCCCATCCTTTGGGCTCTAAAGGAGGGGAGCCTGAGAGAGTTGTCTTTTCAGCCCTTGGAAGGCCTCTTCGCACTCGGCTGTCCATTCGAACCTTTGATTCCCCCGCAACACCTTAAAGAATGAAGAACACTTGTCTCCTACCCTGGAGAGGAACCTGCTTAGCCCAGCCAGCTTGCCTGTTAAGCGCTGGACCTCCTTGGTGTCACGTGGTGACTCCAGATCCAGGATGGCCTTGACCTTGTCCGGGTTGGGCTCCACTCCTGCCGGAGTCAGAAGATGCCCGAGGAACTTCCCGCGGCTGGCCCCGAAGACACACTTTAAGGGATTCAGCCTCATTTTAAACTTCCTCAGGGTGGCGAATGTTTCCTCGAGGTCTTGCAGGTGCGAAACTATGCACTTGCTTTTGATCATTAGGTCGTCAACGTAGACCTCCAAGTTCCTCCCCCTCTGATCCCGGAAGACCCGATCCATCATGTGCTGATAGGTAGCTCCTGCATTCTTTAATCCAAAGGGCATCATCTTGTAACTGAAGCACCCCTCCCTTGTGATGAAGGAAACATCCTTGTTGTCAGGAGGGTGCATCCGAATCTGGTGATAACCTGAAAAAGCATCTAAAAAACACATGACAGAAAAACCGACGGCTGAATCAACCAGCGCGTCGATCCGAGGCAGGGGATAGCAATCCTTAGGGCATGATTTATTCAACAAAGAAAAGTCAACACACATCCTCCATTTACCACCTCCTTTCTTCACCATTACCACATTGGAGATCCAGCCTGGATACTGGATCTCTGAGATGAAGCCCGCCTCCAGGAGCTTCTTGACCTCCTCGCGAATGGGTTCCTCCAGCTTGGTGGCGATGGCTCTCATCTTCTGACGGATGGGGCGGGCGCGGGGATCCAGGTTCAGGCGGTGGCAGGCTACATCGGCGTCGATGCCCGGCATGTCCGCCGCGCTCCAAGCGAAGACGTCAACGTTGCTTTGAATGCAAGCTCGCACCTGCTCCCGGGCCTCGAGACTCAACCCCCCGCTGACCCGCACCCTTTGCACCTTTCCCGTTCTGGTGAAGACCTCCATCTCCACCACTTCTTCAGCCGGTTCCAGCCGCGACTGCTCCCAACCGGTTCTTGCCTCTTCCTCCAGCTCTCCTTTTTCCTCCTCCTCAATCTCCATCGCTTCTACCCCCCTCTGCTGCTGCTGCTCGGCTTCTACGCCCCCCCGGGACCTCTCCCTCGACTTCTCCTGCCGCCTGCTCTTCTACTTCCATTGCCCCTTCCAGGCTTTCCTGCCCCTCGTTCCTCCGTACCACCTGCACATCCCCTCGCATCTTCTCTGCCTCTTCCTCTCCGGCTTCCTCTCCAGCTATCTTTCTTACCTCCTCTAGGACCATCTCCTCTTCTTCAACAATCTCCTCTAGGGCCGCCATCTCTATCTCCAACTCTTCCGCCTCCGCCATCCACGAAATGGTGTTGACTGCTGTAACGTAACATTGCCTTGCCACCTTCGGGTCTCCCCTGACCCTGACCTGCACCCCCCCATTGTTGAACTTGAGGCACTGATGAAATGAGGAGGGGACGCAGCGAAAGGCGATGATGAGGGGACGCCCAAAGATGGCATTATAGCTGCTTGGGGCGTCCACGATCACGAACCTGCAGTTCCGCGACACGCCCCCCAACCTTACGTGCAACCCTACCCCTCCTTCTACCTCCTTCCTCTCCCCGGAGAACCCGAACAGAGGTCCATCCGATGCCAAGACCCTCTTCCCTTCAACCCTCATCTCATCAAAAGCTTTCTTGAAGATGACATTAACCGAGCTCCCGTTATCTACCAGTATCCTCGAGACCGTATAGTTTTCCACCGTCGTCTGGATCACCAGGGCGTCGCAGAATGGATCTTCATAGTCTGGCATGTCTGCTGATGAAAAAGTGATCTTTTCTTCTGGTGGGGGAACCTGGGAGGTCGAGGCCACTCCTCTCCGGTACATGGTCTGCAGGCTCCCCTTACGGGTTGCCTCAATCCCCACTCCTCCGTGAATTACCCCGATTCCTCCCCGGGTCCCTACATCCACCCGGTCTTCGCACCTGTCTTCCGCTTCGCCTTGCTGCACCTCCACTATCCTCATCGGTGGATCCTGCCTCCCTGCTCCTCTGGCCTCCCTCAGCTCTAAGAACTCTGGGCAGGTGGTCGTTGCGTGACCCTCCTCCTGGTGGAAGTCACAAAAGAGCAACGCCTCCCCGCCCCTTCTTCCTTCTCCCCTTCCTCTTCTACCTCCTCGAGCTCCCCTGGCTGCTCCTCTCCCTCTTCCTACTTCCATGGCCTCCTGCGGTGGTGCGGGACGACCCCTCGGCTCCTGCCTCCATGCCGGTCGGTCGAACCTCCGGGGCTCCCGCAGGTTATCTCTCCCCTGATAGCCTTCTCCTGGGCCCTGGGGGCGACCCTCCTGGGGCCTCCAACCTAACCGGTTGTTCGGCTCCCGGGCCCCCATCCCTGCTGCTGCGCAAACCTTCGGGGCTCCTCCCTTCTCCTTTCTTCCCTTTGCTCCCTCTGTTCCCTCGGCTCCTTCTGTCTTCCCGCTGCTGGTTCCTTCCCGTCATCCTCTGCTAGCTTGGCCAACTTCCTGGCGAATGCTGGGTTTGCTCTCTCGAAGTCAATCTCCTTTGCCGCCCTCTCCATGAGCTCCTCAAAGGAGAGGGGGGGCATCCTCTTCAACTCCATGCTAAAAAATCCTGGTCTCAGCCCCAGGGTGAAGGCCAGCATCAGTACGTACCCTGGAACCTCCTGGACCAGAAGGATCTCCTCCTGAAACCGGTCGACATAGTGACCCAGCGTCTCATCCGGCCTCTGCCTCACCGTAAACAGACACTCCGCTTCCTTCTTCCGCTTCTTTGAGGTTGAGAACCTTAACAGGAAACTTCTCCGCAGATCTTCAAAACAGTAGATTGACCTTGCTGGCAACTGGTGGAACCAGTCCCGAGCCTTCTCTTTCAACGTGATGGCGAACAGCCAGCACTTGAAGGCATCTGTCATCTGCCTTATTGACACAACGTCTTCAAACCACTGTACGTGCTGTACCGGGTCATCATTCCCTGAGTAGTAGGACCATGTCGGGCTCCCGGAACCCCTCCGGTACCGGAGCCGAGATGATGAGCTCGCTAAATGGGCTCTCGCCTCCTGCCTGCCGAGAAGGCACGTCTCGCGGCCTCGGCTGGCTTGCCCGATCCGCGAGACCGTGCCCTGGGAAGAGTTCCCGCACCGCCGCCACCTTCTCGCCTGGCTCTGTCAGCGCCTCCTTGCCCGGGCGCTGGCTCTGGCCCGGGGATAGCTCCCGCGCCGCCATATCTCTCTCGCCAGCCTCGCCCGGGACCTCCTTTCCTGCGCGCTGCCCTGGGGCGTTCTCGCCCAAGAGCGGAACCTCTTCTATCGGGACCTGAGGGGTGGCCCACTCGCCTCTCGCTGAGAAGGCCAAGCTGATCGTCTGCAGAACCTCTCGCCTGAACTCATCCAGCATCCTCTTCGTCGCTTCCTCTCCCCGGGTGGGGGAGCCTCCAGAACCTGACCCTTCACCTTCACCTCTAGCCATGGGACAAAACTTAAGGCTTTCTTGTATCGGCTACCTTCCACGCTCACCGCACCAGAACTGTTGAAGCCAAATATGACCCCAACTGAAGTTCAAAGAAAAAGGGGTGCAGCCAAAACCTACTTCTCTCAAGTCTCACCCCTTGACTGGATTCTAAGGACCTAACACTGACCCAAAAGCCTCAGCTGGGAGGCCCCACCTCACACCCGGAAGATCTCTGAGAGCTTCCCCTCCAAAGCTAAAGCTGGGCTAGGAGCTCCTCAAAAAGCACTGGAATTTTGGGGGACAATGATCGCTCTCCTTCTAAGGAGCCCTTATGGGTCTATTTATAGCATTTGGTTGTCCTGAAATTACTGAAAAGCCCCTAGTTGATCTGCCAATAGCCAAAACCCGCTGTTTTTCTGAGGGTACTGAAGTAATTTCTCCTGAGGGCAATTAGGACATTCTTCCAAAGACCCTGGGCCCCACTCGGCGAGAGCTGGTGCCGAGACCTTTCGGCCCAGGGCGTGGCGTGAACGTTCTCTCCCAGCGTAGGCGAGAACTCTTCGGGATAGAAGCCTGGTTTGGGCGAGAGCGCTTCCGCGCAGTCCGCGCTTGACGCTCTCGGCCTATAGTTTCTCTTTCAACGATCCGGCGAGAGCATTCCCGCCTTCTTTGGGCGAGATCCTCCCTAGGGCGGGAACACTTCGGCTAACCCACCTGTGACCATTGTGCCTCCTTGTCTGGCTCAGCGAATATGGGGTTGTACAAGTGGGATGACGGTGAGTCATCGTAGGCTAGGCATAACATCATTCTTAAACTCTCAGAGCAAGTTAGCAGTTGATGTTCATATTTATATATGTATTGTTTGTACATAGTAGTTGTGTGTTTTTGTTGGGTTTGAGCTTGATGAGGGTGAATGTGTTTATAGGATGTCGAAGCATCCAGTGACAAGGCAGACTCCCCAATCAGAGGGCGAGTCTTCGGGCGCACAAAATAATGCCCTGATGGATAGCCTACGACAAAGTAATGAGGCTTTGACTAGGCTGGTGCAGGATGTGTAGTCCCAGCTCCAAGCTATGTCATCAGTGATGTCTGGGCTGGCACCCAGAGTGCAGGAGCCTGTCGTGGGTACAGCTGTTTCTACTCCTTTCGTGGCGTTGATACCCCCAGTTGTGGTTCCTCCTATGATGACTTTTATCTCGCAGTTTCAGCGACTTGGACCACCTACCTATGATGGAAAATCGGACTTTGTGATCTTGGATGATTGGGTGATCACGTTGGAAGAGATGTTTGTCAATTCTGGCATTACCGAGGACCAGAATGTGATGCTTGCCGCCTACCAACTAAAAGGACTGGCAAAAAGTTGGTGGTTGCGAGAAAAGGAAAGCTTAGTGGCGGGATGTTCATGGGAAGTCTTCAAAGAAATGCTACAACGCAAATTTCTGCCGTCGGTCGAAAGGGACCGCCTGATGAATGACTTCTTGTACCTGAAGCAGAGGAAACTCACAATTAGTGAGTATGAAATTGAGTTTAGCAAGCTAAGTCGGTTCTCTTCGGGCTTGGTGACTACGGAAGCTGACCGAGTGAAGAGATTTCTTGGCGGACTCCGGAGCGATGTTCAGCAGTTTGCAAGCGCTTATGGAGCGACGAGTTACACCAGTGTGGTTGAGGCTGCTTTGAAGATTGAAGCTATAGAAAATGCAAAACAAAGAGGGCAGCTGATGAGGAAGGACAAGAGAAAGCTGGTGGGAGGGAAAAGCTCCCAAGAATCTGACGTAAGGAAGAAGAATAAGGAGATGTGTAGCTTTTGTGGCCGGTCAGGCCACTCGGTTGAGAAATGTTTCAAGCGGTTGGGAATGCAGAAGAAGGAGCAGGTGCACACAATTCAGGGTGCGCTGACCAGAGACTTGGAGTGCATAGGTTGTGGGGGAAGAGGTCATGATGTGGGCCGCTGCTGGGTCAAAGACAAGGTGTGCTTTCAGTGTGGCAAGCAGGGACATCTCAAGGCAAGGTGCCCACAAAACCAGCCCATGCTGCAGCTAATGCCACTCCAGGCTTTGCCTCCGCCTCCGCGTTTGGACAAAGGCAAGGGGAAGTTGAATGTGATCTCGTTAGAGGAAGCTCAGATGTCACCTCAGGTTATCTCAGGTTCGATTCCTTCCTCTGGTCCATGTTTTGTTTATGACTCTTAAGCGTAGTTCTTAGATACATATGTACCCTTATAGGAAAATAAGGTAAAGAACCGTTGGGCGCGTGTTCTCTTCGATTCTGGTGCGACCCATTCATTTGTGGCTCGAACCTTTGTGGATCGGTATCATTTGCCACCAGATCGAGTGGGGAATGCCTTTTTGGTGAAGTTTCCTTTTGGTGCTTCTGTGGTTGCAGATTGGGGTCTTCCTGATTGTCCCATTTTGTTGGGGGACGTCTTAGCGAAGGCTGATTTGAAGGTGATCGATTTGGAAGATTTTGACGTTATCTTGGGCATGGATTAGTTATCCCGCTATGACGATGTTATCCAGTGCAAAGGCAAGCGCTTGGACTTTATCAAGGACAATGGTCAGCCGGGAAGTTTTTATGGTGATTCATGCCTGGACTCTCCAGGGATTTCAGCGGTATGTGTTCGGACGTTGTTTGTTTCCGACTGCTTTGCTTGTCTAGTCTCAGTTGTGGGGACTAGTTCTCTTTTGCCGCGTTTGGAGGAGATCCCTGTTGTGTGTGAATTTCCAGATCTTTTTCCTGCTGATCTTCCTAGTCTTCCACCTGATCGTGATGTCGAGTTTGTCATTGATTTGGAGCCGGGTATGCGGCCTATTGCGAAAGCGCCGTATAGAATGGCCCCGCGTGAGCTGGCAGAGTTGCGTACCCAGCTGGATGACTTATTGGCAAAGGGGTTTATCAGGCCAAGTTCATCACCTTAGGGTGCACCTGTGTTGTTTGTGAAGAAGAAAGATAGGTTGATGCGGCTTTGCATCGATTGTCGAGAATTAAATAAGGTGACGATTAAGAACAAGTACCCACTGCCACGGATTGACGATTTGTTTGATCAACTGCATGGTTGTTCAGTATTTTCGAAGATTGATCTTCGTTCTGGCTATCATCAGCTAAAGGTTCGGGAGTCTGATATTCCGCAGACTGCATATCGATCGAGACATGGCCATTTTGAATTTCTTGTGATGTCGTTTGGTTTGACCAACGCACCATCAGCCTTCATGGATATGATGAACCGGGTGTTCAAGGACTACTTGGATAGGTTTGTTGTGGTTTTTATTGACGACGTTCCCGTCTACTCCTGCAATGCTGAGGAGCATGAACAACATCTGCAATTGGTGTTGACCACTTTGCGAGACCAAAATTTGTTCACCAAGCTAAGCAAATGCGAGTTTTGGTTACCTCAGGTTGCATTTCTGGGTCATGTTATTAATCAACATGGGATTTCAGTGGATCCCGAAAAGATTGCTGCAGTCATGGAGTGGAGGAGACCGGAGACACCCAAGGAGATTCGGAGCTTCTTGGGATTGGCCGGCTATTATTGCAGATTTGTAGAAGGTTCTGCTACATTGGCTACACCTTTGACTCGCTTAACCCAGAGAAATGTGGCGTTTGATTGAAATGATAAGTGTGAAGCATCATTCCTTGAACTCAAGAACAAGTTTTGTACCGCTCCTGTGTTGATCTTGCCGACAGAAGGGATAGATTATGATGTTTTTGTGGATGCATCGCACGTTGGACTTGGATGTGTTTTAATGCAATACAAAAAGGTGATTGTGTATGGGTCTCGGCAGTTGAAAAGTCATGAAAAGAACTACCTGACGCATGATTTGGAGTTTGCAGCGGTGATGTTTGCATTGAAGTTGTGGAGACACTTCCTTTACGGCGCGCAGTGTAAAATCTTTACGGATCATAAAAGTTTGAAGTACGTGTTCACGCAAAAGGAACTCAATTTGCGCCAACGGTGATGGCTTGAATTTGTAGCTGATTATGATGTGGAAATTCAGTATCATCCCGGGAAAGCGAATGTTGTGGCCGATGCTTTGAGTCGGAAGACAGGTACATTATTCAATCTTTCGGCCGACCGTCTAGTGGAGGAATTTCTATTGATGGATATTGCCGGGAGAAGATATGAACCGCGAAGTCATTCGGCGGTAGAAGAACCTTCATGGATGGTGCCTGCAAGACAACATCAAAAGGATGATTCTGATCTTTTACATTTATTTCTTCGGACTGAAAAGGGTGAATTACCGGATTTTGCTATTGATGATGAGGGCACGTTAAAGTACCGCGGTCGATTTTGTATCCCCGCCATTGGAGACATCCGAGATATGGTGTGCAGGGAAGCACATGGCTCAAGTATGGCCTACCATCCAGGATCAACAAAAATGTACCGTTATTTGAAGCAAATTGTCTGGTGGTATGTAATGAAAAGAAATATAGCGCAATTTGTATCTGAATGTCATACCTGCAAGCGGGTGAAAGCTGATCATGGGAGGCCTGGTGGCAAGTTGACGCCCTTGGAGATTCCAACATGGAAGTGGGAAAGCATTTAAATGGATTTTATTACAGGCATACCAAGATCTCTACGAGGACATGACTCCGTATGGGTGATCGTGGATAGGTTGACCAAGTGTGCTCACTTTATACCATTTAAGATCAACTACCCGATGAAGACAATAGGGGAGCTATATTTGAACGAGATCATCCGACTGCATGGTGTGCCAGTTAATATCATTTCGGACCGGGATTCCCGATTTACTTCTCGTTTCTGGAAGAGTCTACAAGAGGGTTTGGGAACTGATTTGAGGTATTTCACTGCTTACCACCCTCAGACGAATGGCCAAACGGAACGGGTAAACCAAATCGTGGAAGATATGATTCGATGCTACATTCTTGAGTATGGCGGATCATGGGATGAGCGTTTGCGGCTTATGGAATTCGCATATAATAACAGCTATCAAGAAAGCTTGCAAATGGCTCCGTTCGAAGCTTTATATGGGCGACGTTGTCGGACTCCCTTATTTTGGGCTGAGATTGGCGAGCGACCTTTGTTGGGCCCAGAGGCGCTCGAGGACATGGAAGTTGCCGTACGGCTTATCCGGGAGAAGCTTCGGATCGCCCAAGAGCGATATGAAAAGTACGCCCACCGGCGAAGGTTGGAGTTAGAGTTTGCTATGGGGGATTTCATCTTCCTGAAAGTCTCCCCAATGGTTGGAATCAAGAGGTTTGGAAAAGAGCGCAAATTAGACCCAAGATTTGTGGGTCCTTTCAAGATTCGTGCGCGGGTTGGTGCATCCACTTACAAAGTAGAATTACCCGTGAACTTTCCTGGTGTTTACAATGTGTTTCATGTCAGCCAACTTCGAAAGTGTGTGCGGAATGATAAGCAAGTTTTGGATATTGTGCCGTAGTTGGCGCCGAACCTTTCTTATGTGGAGATGCCCATCCGTATTTTGGACTCCCAAGATCGTATGTTGCGGAAAAAAGAAGATTCCTATCGTCAAGGTGCTATGGAAAAATCAGAAAGTGGAAAGCGCGACGTGGGAGCTCGAGTCAACGATGAGGGCGGCTCACACTCATTTGTTCCCATAAGAAAGTTGGTATGTGCATTGGTGTTTTTGTTTGATTACTCCTTTGATTTATATAATAATTATTGACAAGTTTCGAGGCGAAACTTGTTGTTAGGGGGAGTGACTGTAATGCCCCGGATTTTTTAGTTGAATGATTGCATACGCTTGATGGGCGTTATGTTGGCTCGCAAATGTGCGTAATCAATTGTTTTGTGACTGATTGGCTGATTGGAGTCAAATTTCGAGGATGACATTATTTGAAGGAGGGGAGGATTGTAAAACCCCAAAGTCAATTGGATCAATTTGGGTCACATTGGGTTCAGGCATGGGTGACACGGCCTGGGATACGGGCGTGTCCCAGGGCGTGTCATGCCTGGGTTGTGTCGAGTGTCGAGTGTCGAGTGAGGACACGGCCTGTGATACGGGCGTGTTACAGGGCGTGTCAATTGGTCGACAAACTCAGCTCGACTTTTTGAGCTAGGGCGTGTTTGCGGGACACGGGTGTGTCCAGGTGCACACGGCCTGGAACACGGGCCTGTGCCAGGGCCGAGTGAGTCTCGGGTACTCTTGCGGTTGTGCAGCCTGATGCACACGGCCTTAGACACGGGAATGTCTGAGGGCGTGTCAGTGGACACGGTACGTGACACGGGCGTGTCACACGGCCGTGTTTTGGCTGGACTGAGTCGGTTGACTGCCGCTTAAGGGGACACAGCCTGTGACACGGGCGTGTCACAGGGCGTGTCAGTGTCGAAAATCGACTTTTTCAGTTTTTTTGTGCCGTTCGTTTCTCTGATTCTGGATCAAACGGTCCAGCTCTGTCCTGGAGGAAATAAGGCCGAGACAAGAGGTTTCCTCCTCAGTTATTCTCTTCTTCATCTTCTTCCCCATTTCAAAGAGAAAGCAAGGGAGAAAAGCTGAGGCAAGGGAAGAAAAAGGAAGAAAAGGAGCAGCCATCGCACTGTTGTCTCGGTTCAGGCAAGCGGTGTTCTTCGCCCTTGCTAATCTTATCTTTTGTTAGATGATTTTTGTGATGTTTGCCAATCTTGTCTTTGTTCGTTGATTCTTGCAAGTGTAGCTAGTTTCCCCTTTTAAGCTATTGCATCATATGAATGATATACTGCTATTATGAATCATTGGGATGATATCTACTTGCTCTTGGGACTGTTTTATGCTAGGTTGCATTAGGTATTTTTAAGCTAAAAAAAACCTACTGTTGTATATCATTCATAACATGTTTTGGTCAACTAATCAAGTATTTTTCAAACAACGTAACAAAGAGGATTTCATGTATTATGGTAACTCTAGATTGCATATAGGAAATCGTCATAATTAAACTAACGTATTTTTCGCCGCATACAAACACACGTTTTGATCCATAAGGCCGAGGGATACAGCCATCAAACTAAACGGTTTTCTTGCATTTAACTGATGAATTTCAACTAATAAAGTAAGCGTCAAGGTTTTGCCTAAGCGTGTGCAGTTATCCCCTGCACGACATGGCATCATAACACATAGTTCCTCTTACTCTGATACGATGTACTCGTTGAGGAAATGCGGGTTGTGACATCAAGCTGGGAGCAGGTCGTGAGACGACTTTCACGGGCTTGAAGGGGTTGAGCAAGACGTTGATGTCTGCTCTTCAGGTGGTGAAGGCGGTTCGTGCCGGTGCAGAACTGTTCTTTACAATATTGGAGGTTGCAAAGCCTAAGCCTGTGTTGGACAGTATTTCAGAGGTATCGGAGTACCCTGATGTGTTCCCTAGCGATCTTCCTGGAGCCCCGCCGTAGCGGGAGATAGATTTTACGATAGAGCTCGTACCAGGTGCAAAGCCTGTGTCACGCTCTCCATATCGGCTAGCGCCTAAGGAAATGGCGGAGTTGAAGGTTCAACTGCAAGAGTTGTTGGAGCAAGGGTATGTGCGTCCAAGTTCTTCGCCTTGGAGCGCGCCGGTCCTCTTTGTTAAGAAGAAGGACGGAAGCTGGAGGCTATGTATTGATTATCGGGAGCTCAACAAGTTGACGGAAAAGAACAAGTACTTGATCCCCCAGATTGATGATTTATTCGATCAGCTAGTCAGGTCGACGGTGTACTCAAAGTTGGACCACAAGTCTGGGTACTATCAGGTGCGAATATGAGAGAGTGATATCCTGAAGACAGGGTTCAGTACGAGATACGAGCATTACGAGTTTACGGTCATGCCATTTGGGCTGACTAATGTGCCGCCAGTGTTCATGGATTTGATGAACAGGACCTTCAGGGAGTACTTGGACCATTTTGTGATCATCTTCATCGACGATATTTTGGTGTACTCGCAGAGTGAGGAAGATCACTTCAGGCATCTTCATTTGGTTTTGGAGACGCTTAGGAGGAATTAATTTTATGCCAAGTTCTCGAAGTGCGAGTTTTGGTTGTCCTCAGTGGCGTTCCTCGGTCATATAGTGAGTAGGGAAGGTATTGCAGTGGATCCGGCGAAGATTGTTGCGATATGAGAGTGGCCTGAGCTTTCTACGGTAGCGGAAGTCCGGATCTTTCTGGGGCTTGTCGGCTATTATTGGCGCTTTGTAGAGAACTTCTCGCGGATAGCGTTACCTCTCACTACTTTGACGAGGAAGGAGCAGAAGTTCGTTTGGACGCCGGAGTGCGCGCGAGCTTTTGAGGAGTTTAAATATCGGTTGACCACGGCGCATGTGCTGAGTTCGCCGAGTGGGACCGAAGGTTATGAGATTTATAACGATACTTCGGGCAGTGGTTTGGGTTGTGTGCTGTTACAGCATGGAAGCATTATAGCATATGGCTCGAGACAGCTGAAGGTGCACGAGAGGAACTATCCGATACATGACTTGGAGTTAGCGGCCGTGATTTTTGCCTTGAATCTGTGGAGGTATTATTTGTACGGTGTGAAGATTGATATCTACACCGATCATAAAAGCCTGAAGTATTTGATTGATCAGAAAGATCTGAATATGCGGCAGCGTAGATGGATGGAGTTCCTGGGGGACTATACATTCAAGATCCATTACGTGTCGGGTAAGGGCAATGCGGTTGCGGATGCGTTGAGTCGCCGGGCCCCAGCTCAACCAATTGGCTGTCGGCCCATGACGAGCGGTTTGTTCGGGAGTTGGAGGCGTTGGAGATTTCTTGCGTGGATAAGCAGTCAAGTGCTGAAGTATTATTGAATTGGACTGAAGTTCAATATGACCTGGCCGATCGGATTCGGCAGGTGTTTAAGCAACTCATGATAGAGGCTCTGGATGGGTCAAATTCCCAATATGAAGTGGTGGATGGATTACTTTTGAAAGACGGTCATCTTTGTGTCCCAAGCGTGGGCAGTTTGCGGGTGGATTCGTTGTACGAGGCGCACCATACCAAGTACTCGATTCACCCGGGGAGCACAAAGATGTACCCCGACGTTAAGAAACTGTTTTGGTGGACGGGTTTGAAGAAGGATGTGGCGCTCTACGTGGCGAAGTGCCAAACTTGCGCCTTGGTGAAGGCAGAGTGTCAAAAGTCGGGAGGATTTCTTAAGTCCTTGCCTATTCCTGAGTGGAAATTCGACGACATCACTATGTGACTTTGTGCACGGTTTGCCAAGGTCGCAAAAGGGGAACTACGTCATCTGGGTGGTCGTAGATCGGCTAACGAAGGTGTCGCATTTCATTCCACATAGGAAGGATGATCTGGTGGAGAAGTTGGCAAAGTTATATGTGGATAATATTGTACGGCTTCATGGTGTGCCCCGCAACATCGTGAGTGACCGAGATGGGCGGTTCATGTCCAATGATTGGAGGCTTGTGCAGCAAATGTTGGGAACAAAGCTGAGTTTTAGCACAGCCTTCCATCCGCAGACAGATGGGCAGACCGAGAGGGTCAATAGGACTATGGATGATGTTGGAACACCCTATTACTAATTTGGGTCAGGATCACTATGTCTCTAGGAATCTGTGTTTGACCTTCTGTATAGCTTAATAGGTCAATTAGAATTGAGTCTAAGGGTTAGAAGTCTAGGATTGGAAGATGCCCTGAAGACCAAGTTTTTCTGAAGACTAAGTCTAATCGTCGAGCTCAGCACGACGATTCGTCGAACTCCGGTCGACGATCGTCTAGCTCAACTTCGACAGATCGTCGAGCTCCATTCGACGATCGCTGAGCTCAACCTCATAATATCGTCGAGCTCCACTCGACGATCGCTGAGCTCAACTTCGCAATATCGTCGAACTCTATTCGACGATCGCTGAGCTCATGTCGACGATTTTAACTCTGCATTGGATCCTTATCTCTGAGCTCAGTTCGACGATCTTTGAGCTCAGATCGACGATTATCTTGCTACTTGGATTTTCCAGTTCGCTGAGCTCAGCTCGACGATAGCAGAGCTCAGTTCGACGATTTCAGTTATCTTTCAGAATTCAAATTTAAATCAGATAGAAGTTATTCTGCATTTAATTCAGAAGATCTGCCAGCCGTTTTCATTTACTTCTGGAGCAAGTTTCAAGGGATTTTTCAAGGAACAATTCAGTGGACTTTCCTTCAGAAGAAATTATGCAATTAAGGCTGTAATCAATGCAGACCAACGGCTATCTTTGACAGAGTGATATTCTATTCTGGCACAAAGAATAAAAGACAGAATGTTTTTTGAATCAAGACAGAGAAGAACAAACAAAAAAAGTGATTGACAAGAAGAGGACAAACAACTCAGAATACAGAGACTCTTTCAAAATATTCTGTCAACAAGAATTCTGAAGAACACTCATCAGAGAGATCAAGCTTTCAAAAATCTTCAGATCTCTTCAGCTCTCAAAGTGTTCAAGGCCAATATCACTTCAAGACTCCAGACACTCAACATTTCAGCTTGCTGAAATCATCTTTTGCTGGAGATCTATCTTTGAAGGCCTATCACCCTCAGCAAAGCTCATCTTCCTGAAGATCAAGGACTCATGGGGAGCTTTGACATCAATCCACTTAGTCTTCTCAGTTGATTGAGAAAGAGAAGACTGCCATCACTCTCTCACCCCCACTCTGTAAAGGGTTTTTCAAACTCCCTTCAAAAGTTTGAATCTGGTTTTTGAGCATCTTGTCAAAAGCTCATTGGTGGCAAGACACCTGATCAAAAAATCTGATTTGGTTTTTGAGCACCTTATCAAAAGCTCATTGGTGCCCAGGACACCTGATCAACTCATCCTGCAGTGGATTCCTACCTAGGGTGGTAGAAGAGTGGATGTACCCAAGTTTGGGGAACCACTATAATTCCTTGTGTCATCTGGTTCTGCATGTTTTCTTTTTGTTTCTGGCCTAGATTTTCTTGTGCTTAGTCTCTGCATAGCTTAGTTTTGTGATTAGTTTTATTTCTGCTTCCCTGCTCACACTCATTACAACAATTGTTGTAAAGCTTTGCAAAAGTTTTTCTTTGTGTTCAAAAAGCACCATATACTCTATTCACCCCCCTCTAGAGTATATCAGATCTAGTTTCCCCTTTCAATTGGTATCAGAGGCAGGTTAGTTAAACATACCATATCTGTTTGGTTGTACAGGCTAACACCTGAACCCCAAGATCCCAAACTAGATCCTTCTGTTATATTTTATTATTATATTTAGTTTGCACAAATCATGGCTCAAAACAAAGATTATGCTAGCACCAGACCTCCAGTGTGCAATCTATCAAAGTTTGCACTTTGGAAAGCAAGGATTAGACTCTACATGAATTCTATTGACGAAGATATTTTTAATTCTATTTTGACAGTGTGTCCAAGACCCCCAGAAAGCACAAGCACAAATGCTGTTCCACCTCCATCAGGAACAGATGCTGACATCAAAAAGTGGAAAGTAGCTGATGCCAAGGCAATGAACATTCTAGCTCAGACAATGTCAGATGATATTTTTCAAAAGGTATCTGAATGTAATTCAGCCAAGAAGATTTGGGACAAGCTCTCAGAAATAGTTTCATGTTCAGATGATGAGAGAAAGGACAGAAGATCCCATCTCATCTCCCAATATGAGAACTTCAAGAAGGGAGAAACTGAGTCAGTGGGAGACATGTACAACAGACTGAGTCTAATTGTCAGTGAACTGAGGACATTAGACAAAGAGATCTCACTGACAGAACTTAATGACAAGATCCTAATGTGCTTTCCCAGCACTTGGGATTCAAGAATCTGGCCAATTAAAGATGCCAGAAGTCTGAATGAGATCACCACTGAAGCCTTGTTGGGTAAGCTCAAATCTTATGAGCTACTCATCAAGAACAGAGAGGAAGAACAGAAGGCTGCTTCACCAGCCACAAGAAAGGAGAAGACTATAGCATTCAAGGCAACTGAGGATCTGCCTGAAGAAAAAGCCACAGGCAATGATGAACTTCTCAGCTTGTTGGCCAAAAGATTCTATAAGATGGCCAGAAAGGACTTCAGAAGAAGATCATACAAGGAGCAGGATAAGCCAAGGTATGACAAGTCCATTGGCAATAACAAAGACATTATTTGCTTTGGTTGCAGGAAATCAGGGCATATAGTTCCTGACTGTCCAGAGAACAAGAACAAGGACAGAAGGGAAAGAAAAGAGAGAAGAAAGGAGAAAGACTCCAAAAGGAGTGGCAATAGCAAACCCTCTTCCAGCAAAAATAAGCATACAAGGAAAGGATTTGTTGCTGAATCCTGGAGTGAGACTGAAGAGGAGTCAGAAGCCTCTTCCAGCTCCAGTGATGATGAGGATGATGCAGAGGAAAAGGAGTTCTGCATGATGGCAATCAATGCCTCACAACACAACTCAGAGGAAGAGGAGTCAGAGTCAGACTCAGAGATTCAACCTGAAGAAGATCAGGTAATCAGCTCTTTTGATTTTACTTCAGAAGATTTTAAATCTGAATTTAAAGCACTATGTTTAGACCTGCTAAAGTCTGAGAAAGAGATCATCTCTCTCAGAAATCAATTATCTGAACAAAGTGTTTTAAAATCAGAAAACCTCAAACTCTCTCAGGAGTTGGAGAACTATAGGGAATAGATAGCTACACTGAAAAGTGATCTCTCTGAGGCCAAGAAGCTTGAAGAATCTCTCAATGGGAGAAGCCTCAAGCTGATGGACATCACAAGCACAGTGAACTCAAGATTCAACAGTACACTGGGCTTGGGTGCCTCATCCAGCCAACCTATTGTTCTAACAACTTCTATCAAGTTCATTTCTGACAAGGGAAAGGGAGTTGTAGAGGTTGCCAGGAAAAATTCTGATCTGCCTCAGAAAACTAAAGTCCAGCACAAATCGTCGAACGGCGATCGACGATCGCCGAATGAAGATCGACGATCGCCGAACGCAGCTCGACGATCTCAGGACAAATCGTCGAACGCTGATCGACGATCTCAGCCAAGATCGTCGAACACTGGTCGACGATCCCATATACCTGACCTCAGCCATAGTCGACCGTCGAACGGAGCTCGACGATCTGACCCACGATCGTCGAACGCAGCTCCAAGATCGTCGAACAGAGGTCAGAGCTCTGGAAATTTTTTCAAAGGCAAGTCAAAATTGAATCCTGAGGGTTTTTCATCCCAAACCTTTAACCCTTATACTGAATGGATTATACCTTCAAGGAGATATCATCCTGAAGGATATAAGAGTCAGCCAGGGATGTCCTTCATTTCTGAATTTAGAGGTTATCAACCTAGGCCCAAGGTAAACTGGGTCAAAAACAAGTAAATTGATTTATGTGCAGGTGAAGACCTATCCAACATCTAACCAGCAATGGTATTTGGATAGTGGGTGGTCTAAGCACATGACAGGGAACAAGGACAACCTCAATTCCTTTAGAGCCAAGCTTGGACCCAAAGTTATCTTTGGTGATTCCAACTTTGGACAAACTAAAGGATATGGTGCAGTCCAGATTGGTTCAGTAACCTTCAAGAAGGTAGCATATGTGGAAGGACTGAAGCACAACCTAATCAGCATCAGTCAGCTATGTGATGAAGGCTACCAGGTGACCTTCAGCAGAACCTTATGCAAAATCAAGTCAAAGGACAACACAACTATGTTGACAGGTAAAAGGAAAGGTAACATCTACCTAGTAGATTTTCTTTCAACTTCTATAGATATCTGTTTATTTAATTCAGTATGTAGACCAAATGTTTTATGGCATAAGAGATTAGGACACCTAAACCTTAGAACTATTGCTAGGCTCTCCAAGGACAACCTTGTTAGAGGACTACCTTCTGGCCCCTACAAGAAGGAAGGACTATGCAAGCCTTGTCAATTAGGCAAGCAAACTAAAAACAGTTTTAAGTCACTTAATAAGAGTGATTCACCTAGGATATTGTATCTGTTACACATGGATCTATTTGGACCCATCACAGTACAAAGCCTAGGAGGGAAATCCTACACTTTAGTAATTGTAGATGACTTCTCTAGATTCACTTGGGTGTTCTTTCTAAGGAAGAAGTCTGATAACTTTAAGTGTCTGACAGAGTTTCTCAAATGTATACAGATTGAGTTCAATACTCACATTGCCCTGATCAGAAGTGATCATGGGACAGAGTTTGATTCTCTTCTTATGCAAGAGTTCTGTCAGAGTGAAGGGATCAGGCACACTTTCTCAGCTCCTAGAACTCCTCAACAAAATGGGGTAGCTGAAAGGAAAAATAGAACCCTTATTGAATCTGCCACTACATTGTTGTCAGATGCTCATCTACCTCTATCCTTTTGGGCAGAGGCAGTGAACACCTCCAACTATGTGCTGAACAGAAGTCTGATACATAAACTGAAGGAAAAAACTCCCTATGAATTACTCAAAGGGAAGAAACCTAAAGTTGACTATTTCAGAATTTTTGGTTGCATTTGCTATATTCACAATAATGATAAGAAATATTTAGCAAAATTTCAAGCCAAAGCTGATGAAGGAGTGTTTCTGGGATACTCCATGATCAGCAAGGCCTATAGGGTCTATAATAAATCATCATTGAAAATTGAGGAATCTGTTCATGTTTCTTTTGATGAAACTAACATGTCTTTCAAGGAGAAGATTACTTCTACCATAGAACCTTTGCAGGAACACTCTCTAGTTGAAGATATGAACAAGTTACAGGTTGCTCAAGAGGATGAAAGCAGTGAAGATGAAGGGAATGCTCAACACATTGAAGCTCAGCTTGAAGAGCCAGTTGTTGTACCACAAGAGGAAACAACAACACAGGTTGGTGAACAATCAACACCCCCTGTTGATTTAGTAACATCTAGAGACCATCCAATTTCCCAGATAATTGGAGAAATCTCAGCTGGTGTGCAAACCAGAAATCAGGTCAACCAAAACCTGTTGCACACCTGCTTCCTTTCTCAAATTGAATCTCAGTCCATTCAAGATGCAGAGCAAGATCCACACTAGGATCATTGCCATGCAAGAGGAGTTGCATCAATTTGAGAGGAACAAAGTATGGGAACTAGTGCCAAAGCCTAAGGATCATTCCATTGTTGGAACAAAATGGGTATTCAGGAACAAACTGGATGATCAAGGAGTAATAATAAGGAACAAGACAAGGCTAGTTGCCCAAGGATATTCTCAAGAAGAAGGAATTGACTACGAGCAGACCTTTGCACCTATTGCAAGATTAGAAGCCATCAGGATATTTTTAGCTTATGCAGCTCACAAAGGCTTCAAGGTTTATCAGATGGATGTCAAGAGTGCCTTCTTAAATGGAGACATCAAAGAGGAAGTCTATGTCAGACAACCTCCAGGTTTTATCTCTCCAACTTATCCTGATTATGTTTTTAGATTAAATAAAGCATTATATGGTCTCAAGCAAGCTCCTAGAGCATGGTATGAGACCCTAGCATGCTTTCTCTTGGAAAATGGTTTTATCAGGGGTAGAGTAGACCAAACTCTTTTTATTAGAACCCATAAGTCCCATACCCTACTAGTACAGATTTATATAGACGATATCATTTTTGGTTCTACTGACTCAAAATTGTGCAGAAGGTTTTCTAACTTAATGCATTCTAAATTTGAGATGAGTAGCATGGGTGAGCTATCCTTCTTCCTAGGATTGCAAGTCAAACAACATGCTGAAGGCATCTTTATTTCTCAAACCAAATATGCTAATGAGCTGGTTAAGAAATTTGGCATGTCTGAGGCATCTTGTATGAAAACACCCATGCCTACCAATGCTGTATTGGATGCTGATGAACATGGGAAACCTGTTGATCAGACAACATATAGAGCAATGATTGGCTCTTTACTGTATCTTACAGCTAGTAGACCAGATATAATGTTTGCTACATGTATATGTGCTAGGTTCCATGTTAGCCCTAGAGAGTCACACCTCACATTAGTAAAGAGGATTCTTAGGTATGTTAAAAATTGTCCAAATCTAGGTCTCTGGTATCCAAAAGATTCAACATTTGAGTTAACTGGATTCTCTGATGCTGATTATGCTGGATGCAGAATTGACAGGAAAAGCACCAGTGGAACTTGTCAGTTCCTTGGTGATAGACTTGTCTCCTGGTTTTGCAAGAAACAAACATCTGTGTCAACTTCAACTGCTGAAGCTGAATATATGGCTGCAGGTAGTTGTTGTTCACAAATACTGTGGATTCAAAATCAACTCCTAGACTATGGTTACAACTTAGAGAAGTCAAAAATCTTTTGTGACAATACAAGTGCTATTTCCATAGTTCAAAATCCAGTCCTCCATAGTAGGACAAAACACATAGAGATTAGGCATCACTTCTTAAGGGACAATGTTGAAAAGAATAAAATTGAACTGCAATATATCCCAACTGATTTACAAAGGGGAGATATTTTCACCAAGCCTTTGGATGAAAAGAAACACACTTTCTTCCTAAATCAGTTAGGAATGTTAGATGGAGGAAGTCTTAATTAATACCCAAGATTTTGAAAGCTAAAAATTGACCAAGACTAGGCAAAATTCTGATTTTTCTTAATGTCTAGGATTTTCTGATCTCTGAACTGTGCTCGATGATTTCCCCAAAGATCGTCGAACGGAGTTCGACGATTTCCAGAATCGTCGAACTGAGTTCAGCGCCCCTCAGATAGTATGAACTATCTCTTCCGGTCAACGATCGTCGAACGGCACTCGACGATTTTGTTCCCTGAACGATCGTCGAACGGAGCTCGACGCCTTCCAAGATCGTCGAACGGAGATCGACGATATTGGAGTCTCTTCAGATTCCTTTAGAAGCCTAGATCGTCGAACTGAGTTCAATGATCTTTCCATTTCTGTGTCGAACCCTAATATAAAACTCATTTTTCGCCGTCGTTCTCTCTTGCGCTTTCAATTTCTCTGCAAGAATTTTCTTCCCTCCAAACAGTTCTACGCTTGTTCGGTTTGTTTGTTAAGTTTTTGCAGGTACCATGGCCGTCTCAGTTGCTGTCCTCGCCGCAATGAAGTTTGATGCAGGATTTGACATTGATCTGGACTCGTTCAACACCACTGATCAAATCTTCCAGGACATCCTGAGTTTATTCAAGGATCAGCATTTGTCTGCCCTCATGACCACAAGAATCAAACTTGCCTCAGATGAAATAAAAGAATGGGTCTATACTGCTCACAATCTAGACAACAACACCATAGTTGGATCTATTGCTGGAACCCAGGTACCTCTGACCCCAACAGTTTTAACAGAGGTTTTTGGCTTGAGAAATGGTGAAGACACTGCTGAACTATCTGGAGAAGAATTTTCTGATATACTTGCCAGGATGGGTCATCCAGAGGGAAACCCTAGCAAGTTGTTTAAGAGGAACTTGTCAGTTGAATACAGGTTTCTAGCAGATGTTGTAGGCAAGGTGCTGTTGGCAAAGCATTCTGCACATGATACTATCTCCAGACATCAGCTCTGCCTCATGGGAGCTCTGGTAGATAAGAAAAGTTTGAATTGGGGAGAGGTCTTCTTTGACCTGATAAAGAAAAAGATTAACAAAAGCTTTGTAAATTTTGGAAGAATTCTTGGAATTTTCCTTCAGGCAAGGTGCCCTGCTCTGCTGGTCTCCTCTGGAGTGCACATCAATGCCTCCAAGAGACTCACCTGTGCCCTATTTGGGAAGTGGGACAGGCAAATTAGCAAACCCAGCAGGCCCTCTTCAACTGCTCCTTCAGGCACCAGGACTCAAAAAGTCACTCCCCCCCAGGTCTCTGCTCCTGCAGGAGACCTGCCTGCTGCTAGTGCTGCTTCTCCTCCTCCTCCAAGTCCAACCCTACCTATTCCATCCACCACTCCAGCTCCATCCACCATTACAATCTCCAGCCCATCTCCAACATTTATTCCATCTCCAGCAACAATTTCATCACCTCCAGTAGACCAATTCCACCCATTATTCTCATATCCACCACCAGATGTCACCTCATCTCCATCCCTACCATCATTCACCCTTCTGGATGAATCCTACATGGATGATTCCCCCTCTTCTCCTCCAGAATTACCATCCTCTTCAACATCTTTCCAAGATCTTCTCCACCACATCATTGACCAACCCACATTCACTCCCTCCATATCCATCCCCTTGTCCTCCATCTCCACAATCCCCTCTCCTGAGCCATTCATTCCACCATTCAGCCCTCCACTTCCAGCTTCCTCAGCCATCCCAATACCATCTACCTCTGCTCCTCTTCTTGAGCAAGTAGATCTCTCAGCCCTTGCTGACAAGTTGTATGAGCTCATTGCCCCCAGGCTCTCCCTCCTCTTGGAGGCCTCTTTGGCTCCTCTACACTTGTCAGTGGCAGCCCTCTCTGCCAGGCTTTCCTCTCTCCTTCCTCAAGCAGCACCTCCAGCAGTGTGCCTTGATACAGAGGTATCTGCATCCAGGCAGGGGGAGATGCCCTATGAAGCCAGCCTTCATGCTGCTGCTTCTGCTCCTGCTGTTGTTACTGCTGCTGCTGCTGCTGTGTTTGTATCTGCTGCTCCTGTTGCTGCTGCTCTAGTTCAGGCTCCTACTCCAGTCTTAGCAATAGACCTAAGGTCTTTGCTCTCTGCTTTTGATACTGCATATTACAGCTACCTCCCAGAGCCAAATGCTGTCCAGCCCCCAGAAGATCTGTCCAAGGCTCTGGTGCCTCTCTCTGGCTGTGACCCCAACATTCTTTCCTCTTTTGTACTCTCAGTGATGACTGCTGCTGATGCTGATGAAGAAAAGGCTGTATCTGCTTCTGAAACTGTCTTTGCTGCTGCTGAAGAAAATGTTCCAACTGCTGCTGAAATTCAAATTGTTTCTGATGAGCCCACATCCCAGGATTCTCTGATGACAGAGGCTGCTATTTTTGAGCATGCTGAAGATTTTGTTGTTGTTTCTGAAGCTGCTGCTGCCATCATTCCTGAAGTAACCAGTGTTGTTTCTGCTGTTGCTCCTATATCTATTGTTACATCTGCTGCTGTTCAACTGAAAGAAGATTTGATGAAGAGGATTGATGCTTTATATGATGCTCAGAGCTCTGAATCTGATGACTACAACACTGTCTCTGATGATTCTTCTGCCACCATTGCAAGTAAAAGGAAGGCAAGAAGTAAGGCAATGAAAAGGGTTCCACCTGCCAAAGTAAAAGATGATAATGATATTCCATACTATATTCTGCACAACTACTCAATTACTGAACATTGGATGCAGTTCTCTAAAAATCAGCTAAAAGCAATGAAGAAGAAAAGGAAGTATGAGAAGGGCTCCTCCCAGTTCAAGCACCCTCATCCTCCTCCACCACCTCCACCTGATGCAGGTGCAGGTGGCAGCTCTGCAAGTTCAGCCCCAGCTAGAAGCCAGGCTCCCTATCAACCCCATGCTAGAACCTATCAAAGGGAAAGCCAGCCTAGGGGTTCTTACTCTAGGAGAGGAGGATATAGGGGAAATCAAAGAGAGTCAAGTTTATTCTAAAGGGCATTCCAGGCAGCACCCTTACTCCATGGGAGGACATGTTTCTTCTGATACATCTTCTGGTTCATTCCCCTATAAGCTCAAAGAGAGAGTGTCTGCTAGGTCTCCTCAAGATAATTCTTCCAACAGGTATGAGCCACCTGTGCCATTTGAGGATCCTGAAAAGAACCCAGCCTCTTGGACTGCCAGAATGAAAGAGTTGGCTGCATTAGACCAGATAAAGAAAGCCAAAGAACAAGGCCTAGACACTTCCAATATTTCTACTATATCAGAACAAAGACAGAAGGAATTAGAGAGATATGCCTCCAGCAAATTCTTTGATGCAGACAGATATATGGAGTTGCATCCTGCTGCTGTAGTTCCCAGGACTTCAAAGCAAATTTATTTAGGTGCAGCTGATGATACCAGATCCAAACAAGAAGCCCTGAATCCTAACAGAGAAATCAAAATGGTAAAAGGCAAAGAGAAAAAGTAACTCTGTAAGGTGACAATCCTTGGTTTTTCTGACTGCTGTCTGGATATCATGTTATATATATTTCTCTGTGATGTTTCTGCATTGTGTCTAGCTGCTATTGTTTTCATGTTTTTCTGACTGTATGATGTTATTTGATTTTTCCAAAGTCTGTAAATAGTAATCCTAACCCAAATTGGGGGAGATTGTTGGAACACCCTATTACTAATTTGGGTCAGGATCACTATGTCTCTAGGAATCTGTGTTTGACCTTCTGTATAGCTTAATAGGTCAATTAGAATTGAGTCTAAGGGTTAGAAGTCTAGGATTGGAAGCTGCCCTGAAGACCAAGTTTTTCTGGAGACTAAGTCTAATCGTCGAGCTCAGCACGACGATTCGTCGAACTCCGGTCGACGATCGTCTAGCTCAACTTCGACAGATCGTCGAGCTCCATTCGACGATCGCTGAGCTCAACCTCATAATATCGTCGAGCTCCACTCGACGATCGCTGAGCTCAACTTCGCAATATCATCGAACTCCATTCGACGATCGCTGAGCTCAGGTCGACGATTTTAACTCTGCATTGGATCCTTATCTCTGAGCTCAGTTCGACGATCTTTGAGCTCAGATCGACGATTATCTTGCTACTTGGATTTTCCAGTTCGCTGAGCTCAGCTCGACGATAGCAGAGCTCAGTTCGACGATTTCAGTTATCTTTCAGAATTCAAATTTAAATCAGATAGAAGTTATTCTGCATTTAATTCAGAAGATCTGCCAGCCGTTTTCATTTACTTCTGGAGCAAGTTTCAAGGGATTTTTCAAGGAACAATTCAGTGGACTTTCCTTCAGAAGAAATTATGCAATTAAGGTTGTAATCAATGCAGACCAACGGCTATCTTTGACAGAGTGATATTCTATTCTGGCACAGAGAATAAAAGACAGAATGTTTTTTGAATCAAGACAGAGAAGAACAAACAAAAAAAGAGATTGACAAGAAGAGGACACACAACTCAGAATACAGAGACTCTTTCAAAATATTCTGTCAACAAGAATTCTGAAGAATACTCATCAGAGAGATCAAGCTTTCAAAAATCTTCAGCTCTCAAAGTGTTCAAGGCCAATATCACTTCAAGACTCCAGACACTCAACATTTCAGCTTGCTGAAATCATCTTTTGCTGGAGATCTATCTTTGAAGGCCTATCACCCTCAGCAAAGCTCATCTTCCTGAAGATCAAGGACTCAGGGGGAGCTTTGACATCAATCCACTTAGTCTTCTCAGTTGATTGAGAAAGAGAAGACTGTCATCACTCTCTCACCCCCACTCTGTAAAGGGTTTTTCAAACTCCCTTCAAAAGTTTGAATCTGGTTTTTGAGCACCTTGTCAAAAGCTCATTGGTGGCAAGACACCTGATCAAAAAATCTGATTTGGTTTTTGAGCACCTTATCAAAAGCTCATTGGTGCCCAGGACACCTGATCAACTCATCCTGTAGTGGATTCCTACCTAGGGTGGTAGAAGAGTGGATGTACCCAAGTTTGGCGAACCACTATAATTCCTTGTGTCATCTGGTTCTGCATGTTTTCTTTTTGTTTCTGGCCTAGATTTTCTTGTGCTTAGTCTCTGCATAGCTTAGTTTTGTGATTAGTTTTATTTCTGCTTCCCTGCTCACACTCATTACAACAATTGTTGTAAAGCTTTGCAAAAGTTTTTCTTTGTGTTCAAAAAGCACCATATACTCTATTCACCCCCCTCTAGAGTATATCAGATCTAGTTTCCCCTTTCAGATGACATGCTCTGCATGTGTGTCTTGGACTTTGGAAAGCAATGGGAAGACCATCTTTACTTGGTGGAATTTGCGTACAACAATAGATACCAAGCGAGTATTCAAATGGCGCCCTTCGAGGCCCTTTATGGTAGAAAATGTCGCACGTTGTTGTCTTGGTTATAAACGGGTGAGTCAAAGTTTTACAAGCACCAAGAGGTGGAAGATGCTACGTCTTTGGTTCGTACCATTCGGGAGAGATTGCTTATCGCTTAGGACCGGCAAGAGAAGTACTATAATGCCAAGCATAGGAACGTGGAGTTCGTTGTGGGCGACTGAATGTACTTAAAGATCATGCCATTCAAGGGTGTCTCGTGGGTGCGGCGCTTGAAAAAGCTAAGCCCGAGGTACCTTGGGCCGTTTGATGTTCTGGAGCGGATTGGCGAAGCGGCTTATCCATTGAAGCTATCGGTATAGCTTAGTGGTCTACATGATGTATTCCATATATCAGGGCTGCGGAAGGCGGTGCAAGAGCCTACGCAAGTGATCGCGGTCAATCAAGTGCTGATTGATAGTGGGTTGACAATAAAGGTCAAGCTCCTGCATATTGAAGACTCGGAAGTCAAGCGGCTACGCAATAAAGAGATCAGGATGGTCAAGGTCCGTTGGGACAATTACGGTCGAGAAGATCTCTCTTGGGAGCGAGAGCAGACTATACTTGACGAGTACCCGGAGTTGTTCCGCTCAGGTACAATTTTAGTTTTGTGCTTATCTTTCCTTTATGAAATTTCGTGGACGAAATTCTTTTAAGAGGGAGAGAGCTGTAATGCCACGAAACTCAAAAGAGCGACGGGTGTTGTTTCTGTACCAAATTTGGAATTTGGCAGGGGTACACGGCCTGGGACACAAGCGTGTCCCAGGGCATGTCGGGGTCGTTCAAAGATCTAGCAACGATCAGGCAGAAATATGGGTTCGACAATCATCGAGCAGCGGTCGACGATCTGGTCGCAATGCTACGGTCGACGATCTGTCGATATTCTATGTTCGACGATCGGGTCGTGGGTTCAACGATCGGGGCGTGGGTTCGACGATCGGGCTGTGTGTTTGACGATCGGGCCAGCGATCTCCGTTCGACGATCGGGTCGTGGGTTTGACGATTGGGTCGTGTGTTTGTCGATCAGGCAGTTTTCTGGGTTCGATGATCGGGTCGTGGGTTCGACTACTGGGTCGTGCGTTCGACGATTTGGCCAGAGATCTCCGTTCGACAATTTGGCTGCATTCGACGATTGGGCCAGAGATCTCCGTTCGACGATCGTCGAGCGCGGGGCGGATTGTGGCGTGTTTGACTCGGTCGACGCGGAGTGTCGACATAGGTGTTTTGGCATGAGTTGACTAAATGTTCCGACACTATTTTGACGCGGACGTGTCCTACTCCTATTGGTGAACTGTGCGGTGCTTAGCCCCATTTGTCCAGGTCAGACCTGGATCGTGTCCGTTCATCCCTTTTTGTGGGATCCGACGGCTGTGGTTATTTCCCGATGGGGTTATACCCGTGTACAGGGTTTCAAAACCATTATTTTCTATCGTGGTTCTCTGTCTAAATCTTAGAGAGAGGGGAGAGCAAAGGAGGAAGAAGAAGTCTAGATCCAGTCATTGGAGGAGTTTCAGAGCTCCAAATCGCGAGCCGACTTCGGATCTACGAAGGCAAGGAGATTGCAGTGCTTTACATCCGCGTACATTTCCATGGCGCCAAAGAAGAACGCTAGGGTAACGATTCTCTACTTGAGCATGTGAAGCTCTCCTTCTTTTACATAGGAAGCCCGCTCTCGCGAGTTTGCGGTGAGTTGGAGGCGTTCCTTCGGGTAGATATGTGAAGTCCCCGTTGTGTAGAGTCCGTAATCGAGAACGGACATAGGCATGATGTGTGAAGCATATCCGGACATGTTGGTCTGGATCGGTGATGTTGCATTGCATAAAGGTCGGAGAATACTCCGCGCGAATGTTTGTTTTTCGGATTTTCTACGTGGTAGATTGCAACAGGGAGTCTTGGGGATTAACCCTAAGGTGCACCCGGAAAACTGGGAGGATGCGTGATCTTGCCAACTTGGTGGCCTGGGAGCCAACTTAAACATAACCGGGTTATGTGAAGTATGTGATGGAAACGGGAGTCGGAGAAGTTTGACCTGCGTATATAGCTTAAATTATCGTTACGATGTGATCATGGGTTAGATGGAACTGTACCCGGTCTATGTCATTCGGTTAGAGCCGTTGGCATAGATGAGGGTCTTCGGCGGTCTATGGCTTAAATTGACGTGACCCATGCCGGGAAGACAAAATGCTCATATGTTTGGCCGTCAAAGTGGCGGTGGTGAGACCGAGGTGTCTATGGCTTAAATTGATGTGACATTGACCGGTTCATCGAGAATGTGCCCTGAGTGCACGAGGTGTGTGGTCGTGCGTGCCAACGCCTGTGATGCAATGTATATATATATACTGCTTGGTCGTGCTAATAAAATGCAGGGAAGGAGCATCGCCGCCCCGAATTGGGGGCGGGATTGTTATAATTTGGTCAGCATTGCTGACCGTTGCTTTTGTTTGCCACTGTGTGGTGGTTTGTTGCTTGCAGGTGCTGCTGGACCAAGCGGTCAATAGCGGCCTAAAGCCCGAATTGCGAAGCTGGCCCTCGAAGGCCTAATTGGAGTGTTTACTTGCTTTTGTTCATGTATGACCGGCCTGCGTGCCGTGGTATGGAAAACATGTAATATGAGTAAACCATTTGTAAGGCCTTAAGTCCAGTACTTGTGTATGTACTTCATTCCTTTGGGTTTGTTTAGTGGACATTCATGAATGTTGCTGGGTTCTTTTAATTGCAACTATTTAAACTACTTCCGCTAGAATGCTATGTATAGGACGTTGGATTGGTTGGATGGTTTCTATTGAGTAACCACTCAGTCTGTCTATGGTATATGGCGTCGGGCCCCGACCGGACCTACTGCTATATGCTACGCGACGGATAGGGGGTGTTACACAAATGGACATCAAATACAGTTGATGTGTGTGACATTGACCTGTTTGACTTCTCACAAATCCGGGACATTGGGAATAATGGACCCAACAAATATCAAAGACTACTCGCACCCTAACTCAAAGCATTCTAGCGGAAGCTTTATGGGTTACTTGAACTCATACCCATTTGAATGTCCACAATATATAAACCACCATTTATATATATAACAGGAATGTCACGGTACAAATACACAAAAGTTACGGCCTTAAGACCTTACAGTTACATTTCAATAGTGTAGATTACAAACATCGGCACGCAGGCCGTCCACACATGAAAAGAGTAAACTTTCTTCATTTGTCCTTCGAGGGCCAGCATAGCAGCAGCAAGGGCCTCAGCCCGCTATTTCCCGCTCGGCTCTCCAGCACCTGCACAAGGAAAATCCACCGCGATGGTGGCAAACAAGGTAGCAGTCAGCATTTAGCTGACCAATTAATAACGACCCTACCCCTTTCCCGTGGCAGTGATATTCCTTCCCTGCAGGCATATCAATTTTTACAAGTAGAGATATCACAAGCATGTGCACTCACGCACACTCCTACATATCACAAATGAATGCCTCAATGTCCAAACATTCTGTGAACTTAGGGCACATTTTAGTGTGCAGATGTTTCAGACCCCACCACCATTCTTTGTCCCAAACTTAATGGTAATTCTTGAGCATTTCTAGTCTCCAAGGCCCCCGACCTGAGACTTTAGTCTTTACGATGTACAGCCTCATACTCTCGTTATGTGATCCTAACAAAGCCAATAACTTAGGCACTCAAGTTAGACTACCATAACACAGATACAGTTCAGCTTTTTCTCGTTGCTCAAATCATCAATTCAATGTCTATACTGACGCGGGTCGGCTCCCTCTTGTCCGTTCGGCTCACTGGCCTTTAGGAGCTCGTAGCTCACACAATATACTCACAGTCTCCCAGAGACAGGCTTTAACATCAAAAGGGTATCTGGCTGCTATCGTCAGCAATACTCACTATCGCCATGTGTTAACCACAGAACTCACTTTTTGTACCAAACAAAGCCAAAACCCTACAGTAACCTGCAGTGCCAGAAACACTGGACTTTCACAGCACAAATAACCCACCAAGAGCTATCGCTGATGGTGACACTAATTGTCGCCCGACGACATCCATCAGTCCTTCAAACTATGGTATTTCATGGGTATTTTCCTGAAGTGCACCTCCAGTACTTCCTGCTACTTCTAGTTCACAGGTACAACTCTGCAGACCCTGTAACCTACTCGTTTATTCTCAGAGTCTTCTCGGTATGCAAAATAAACATCACCAATTCAGACCAACCTGTCCATATGGGCTTCACACAACATGTCTATTCCGTACTACACATTTCCTGATTTATATTCAAAACTCACTGGGGATTTCACGAATTGACCCAAAGGAATTCCCTAGATTCTCCACCCGTTGGTGGGGGATTCCATGCATATGCCAAAAAAGGACTTCGCATGTCCAAGAAGGAAGATTGTTACCCTTGTAGTTTACTTCTGAGCCATGACCTTGACTTTTGATCCGGATGGAATTGATTGTCACCACTTCCACTACGCAGATCTAGCGTCGACTCGCGATTCCAAACACAAGCACGTCTTGGACAAAATCTCCCCTTGAGCTCCTAGGATTTTCCTCCTCTTCCCTCTCCAGAACTGAGCAAGGGTGTTTGTGAGAGAGAATGAGAATAAAATCTCAAGTCCAGCCTTTATCTGAAAGCTACCGCCGCGCGGTAACTACTACAATCGCGCGGTATTACAGGCGATAACCACTTTGAACAGCCGGCGCCGCTATCCAGAGTTATAGCTCCGCGATAAAATCTATCGCCTTACGATAGATCTGTTTCTCGAGAAATCCTTCTCTACATTCGTCGAGATGCTAGCGCTATGCGGTAACAGCTATCGTCTGGCGATAGCTCGGTTACTCGAGAAATCCTTCTCGATATTTGTCGAGAGGCTAGCGCTATACGGTAACAGCTATCGCCTGGTGGCAGATCTGTTTCTCGAGAAATCCTTGTCAACATTCGTCGAGAGGCTAGCGCTATACAGTAACAGCTATCACCTGGCGATAGCTCGGTTACTCGAGAAATCCTTCTCAATATTTGTCGAAAGACTATCGTCGCGCGATAACCTCCAATGACCACTTCTCCGTTTTGGGGTCTTACAGTAGCGGCCTAAGGTTGGAAGCTAGACCGTGCTTCTAAGGTAGGATTCCTTGCCAGAAATCTAAGTTGCAGGAGACGTGGTCTCTGAGGCATTTGCTTGGTTCCAAGTTGTAGGATCTACAGATCTGAGATTGGAGGACTTTGCGGAAGCTAGCACACTGCTAGATAGGCGTGGGGAGAAATTGGATGTACCCAAATCGGGGTACCAATATAAAAGTACTGTGTGCTTGTGGTGTGTGTGACTATTCTTGCACCTTAGTTTTAAATGACGCAAATAACTCTATAAATTTCAATCACCTATCCACCCCCTCTAGGTGTTTAATGACATCCCATGACTTACAAGTTATGAGTGAAGTGTCGAATGCAAGCAGGTACATGAGAGGGAGAAGAGAGAAAAGACGGCGAGAACCAAACTTTGTGTCCACACCTACAAACTGGGTAGGTTCCGGCCTCTATTCGCTGCCCCCATTTGTGAGCCCCTGGCCCCTTTTTATGCCGAGGGTTGGCCTCCCAAACGATTACAAAAACACCAGTCATTAAATGCCTTATTTAATGCAGAATTAAATGTGCAACCACCTAGGGTACATGATGAGTAAGGAGGCAGAGAGTCGAAAGAAGTGACTGCGCAAGCAGTTGCGGAGGCAAGGAGTTCAGGGATGCACCACGCGAGAATCTGCCGCGACCTCACAAATTACACTTGAGCGAGCTTTCTTGGAAGACGTGTGTCAGGCCAGTCACCCGTGGATGTGACCGCGACCTCCTGAGGAGTTCCCGTGGATGCCTGGAGTATCCACCCGCCTATTGTATCTGGCTCAGTCTGATGTTGTCCCTTCATCACAGGATTTGGGTTAACACTTGTCATATTCTTGAGCAAGGCAGATTAGCCATCTGATACATGACGAAGCGATCTCAACATATGCGCATATTTGTGTTTGCAACAGATGTTTTTGTTCATCAATAAATTTTTAGACCTTTCAGTTCTTACCTTCTTCATCGATAGTGAAGATTAAGCAAGCCAAGCATTTCGTGCGAGTATCAAGATGGTGGAATTTCATTTGCACGCCAATGTATGACTTGGAAATCTCAAAACAAGCTTTAGAACAAGATACTCTTGTCTCTTAATGATCCTGGTACGGGTCTAGTAGAATATATGTTGTTTTTGGACACTAAATCCACAATTTCTATCATAGTCTGAGTGCATTGTATAAACTTCCTCATTAGAATAAAATGTAGGAAAACCTACAACCTCCTTGTTCAGCTGCATAGAGTTGGTTGAAGATTCAGACATTTAAATTATAAATGAGGTCGTATCATAGTAAAAGCGATCGTATTTATGAAATCTAGCAGTATGTTGACAACATCTTATAATATTGACCTCCTCCTTCACATTCCCAAATGGCAGACCATTCTTTGACATAGTAAAAGATTAACTTCTTTGCAACCCTGAAAAATCCTTCAACAGAGCTGATAAATCCTTCGAGGTTTGAAAAAAGAGACTCCGACATTATGTTTTATTATAAATGAGACCATGTTATAGTAAAAACTATCGTATTTACAAAAATTCGACAGTATGCTGACAAGATCTTATAATATTTATCTCCTCCTCCTTCGCATTTCCAGATGGCAGGTCGTTCTTCGACATACTACAAGGTTAACTTCTTAGCAGTCTTAGAAATCCTTCAACAGAAGTTAATGCTGACCGTTGCTTTGTTTACCATCTTTGGGGTGGATGTCCAACTGCAGGTGCTGACGGGCTGAATTGGATTGAGCGGATTGAAGCTCTTGCTGCTTAAAGGCCCTTGAAGATCATGTGAAATCTTATAATTCATGTGTGGTCGTCCTGCGTGGCGTTTGTCTTGATGTCTTCAACAATTACGCATCATACAGTTAGAATATAATAAATACAGTCATAACATCTTTCGAAATAATTATGTCCTTGTTAATCACACCTAAATTTTAACTTGGTTGACTAAAAGACAACTTAGTTTATCGTGATAATTTTTTTTGGATTTTAGGGTGCGGATGATGAAAAATTGAAGTATGATTAACAATCGCCTCTATAATATTCAAAAATATTAAAAACAATGGCCTATTCGCCTGTACAATAACATCGACCCTATAATAAATATTGGAAATGCTTGATATTTATTAAGCTTCATATGGCTATTCGCCTATTCCTATCTCCCGTACATACAATTTTCTTCCGATCTCACGATTTTTTAAGGTCGAGTTACGTCCGGGGTCAATGAGAAAAATGCATAGCTCACACCCCACTATTCATGACTGGACTCACTTTATGGGTATTTTTGATGTTCTCATTGGTCCCCACTCCCCCGGACATAAGAATCTCCCCCCATCTCACGGCAACTTAGGGCCCAGCTCGAATATAATAATATGCGGCACACTGAGCTGTAATGACCAGCTCAACACCACAGTGTCTGTTTGTTTGGAAAGTTGCCAACCGTTGCTTTCTTTAGGGGTCTGTTTGACTAAGTTGTGACGGTGCAGGAAGCATTGGTGGAAAACAGTGGTGCATGAATCAGCTGTTTTGCAGTAGTGGAAAAATTTATGAAACTATTTCGAAAACTGTATTTGCATTATTGTATGAAACTGTGGTGTAGAATTAAACAGTATAGTAATAATTAAACAACTCGTAGAATTTACTAAATCTAAAAATAAATAAATAATTTGCTCGATATTAATTCTATTTAATTATAAAAAAAAATATTAATATTGATGAGATTCCCCAAAATATGTTCGGAGGAGCTCGACTCGAGTGACCCGCTCCGCTCGAATCACGTATGCGCGCTCGACTCGCTCACGAGCTAAGACGATTCATTTTGGACCGATTTACTAACGCCTCGAGTGACCTACAACAAAAATTATTAAACATTAAAACATTATTAATTATTGTATATAAGTTTTATTTATTAAATGATGAGGGTCACCATAGAGATTTTCAAACTAAACATGTTCCGACTCGGGGTTACGGCAATCCGATTTTCAAGTCGGGCGTCCATCAACAATAATAATAAAATATTAACATATATTAATTAAAACGTTAATACATAAATCATTTAATTATATAATTTAGTTATGATTAATTAAATGTTAATATTTAAATTAATTAGCATTAATAATTGAGAGTTGATACCCGCACCACAGTTTTGGCTAGTCGCAGCGCACTTTCTCCTAATCTTTCGTCCCTTTTGGAAATACGTCTTGTACATGCAATGAGCACAATCTCGCAAAATTTCGAGGTCGATCGATCTTTCAAAGGACATCAGAACACACAAATTCGTGCTCGAGTCGTTCCCGAGATAGGATGGTTTGTATTTATAAAAATTGCAGCAAAGATTAATTAATTATGTTATTAATATTAAAGATATAAATTATAAATTTAAATAAGTATTACTATTTTAATATTATAAAAGTTAATTATTTAATTAAAATTAATATATTAAAACTTAATTATAAAAATTAATATATCAATTAAAATTAATTATATTATTACAGTTAATAATATATTAATTTTGCCACTCTCCGAATATACTATTAATTTATGAATTATATATATATATTAATTATATATATATATATATAATTATATAATGTTAATATAATATATTAATTATATATACATATATTATAAATTTAAATATTATTTTTTTAAAAAAATTGCAGCGCTGCAGCCTTTTCAATGTTTGCAGCGCTGCTGCGGGCGGTGGCAAGAATCTTTCCACCGCCCGTATGCTCTTCCTGTTTGGCGGGGCGGCAGCAAAATCAGCGGCATGTTGTTGTGCTGCCGCTCCGCCAAACAGGCCCTAGGTTCCCACCAATCACAAATTTCAGAAGCTTGTAATTTTGCGGGGCCTGCTGTTGTAACGCCCCGAAACTCAAAAGGAGCGAAGGGGAACGTTTTGGGCCAGTTTGGGTTCTGGCTGCGGGCACACGGCCTGCGACACGGGCGTGTCGCAGGGCGTGTCGACCCGTGTCGACACTTAGCCGCGAAGTCGTCGAGTTATACTCGACGATTCGTCGAGAATGTGTCGCGGGCGTGTCGCAGGGCGTGTCGACCCGTGTCGACGATCGTCCCGAGGAGTCGTCGAGATGCGCTCGACGATCGTCGAGACAAGGCACACGACCTAGGACACGGGCGTGTCCGAGGCCGTGTCATCAAGTCGTCGATCTTCACGCGACGAAATGTCGAGACCGTGTACACGGCCTGGGGTCCAGGCGTGTCAAAGTGACACGGGCAAGGACACGGGCGTGTCCTAGAACCCGTGCAGTGCTCGGGTTGAAAAAGGGGAAAAATCATGGGGTACACGGCCGGCCTCACGGCCGTGTCAGGTGCAACACGGGCGTGTCAGCTCGAACACGGGCGTGTTCGATACCCGTGTGAGGTTCCAGGTGATTCGATTTTGACGGCGAATGCGGCACACGGCCCTGGACACGGGCGTGTGCCAGGCCGTGTTCGGTCCAGATTGGGCATTTCAGCCCCGAATCAAAGCCGTTCGTTTCCTTGTTTTGAGATCCAACGGCTGGGGGATGTTCCTGAAGGGATATACCCGTGAGTTGACTTGGAAAACCCTCACTTTTCATACCTTATTCTCTTTCTAAATCCTTGGAGAGAGAGGAGAGCTAAGGGAAGAAGAAGGAGCTAGATCCGCCATTGGAGGAGCTTCGGAGCTCCGAATCGCGAGCCGACTCCGGATCCACGGAGGCAACGCTAGTGCGGTGGTTTTCATCCGATTACTTTTCAATGGCGCCAAAGAGGAACTCAAGGGTAACGATCCTCATCTTGAGCATGAATAGCTCTCTTTCTTAGCATAGGAAGCCCGCTCTCGCGAGTTTGCAGAGAGTTGGAGGCGTTCCTTCGGGTAGATATGTGAAGTCCCCGTTGTTTAGAGTCCGTATGCGAGAACGGACATAGGCATGATGTGTGAAGCCTACCCGGACATGTTGGTCTGGATCGGTGATGTTGCATTGCATAAGGCCGGAGAAGACTCTGTGCTATTGGTTGTTTTTCGGATTTTCTACGCGGTAGACTGCAGCAGGGAGCCTTGGGGACTAACCCAAAGGTGCACCCGGAAAACTGGGCGGATACGAGATCTTGCCAACTTGGTGGCCTGAGAGCCAACTTGAACATAACCGGGTTATGTGACTTGTGATAGAATGGGACTCGGTGGAAGTTTGACCCGCGCAAATGGCTTAAATTGTCGTTGCGATGTGAGCACGGGTTAGATGGAACCGTACCCGCTTTATGTCGTTCGGTTAAAGAGACCTAAGTTTACGTGACACTTGCCGTTGGCATAGATGTGAGTCTTCGGCGGTCAATGGCTTAAATTGACGTGACCCATGCCGGCAAGACAAATTGCTCATAAGTTTGGCCGTCTAAGTGGAGGTGGTGAGTCCGGAATGTTAATGGCTTTAATTGACGTGACATCGACCGGTTCCCCGAGAATGCGCCCTGAGTGCACGAGGCGTGTGGCCGTGCGAGCCAACGTCTGTGATGAAATGGCTATGGATATATACATTGCTCACTTATGCTAATGAAATGCAGGGAAGGAGCATCGCCGCCCCGAGTTGGGGGCGGGATCGTTATAATTTGGTCAGCATTGCTGACCGTTGCCTTGTTTTGCCACCGTGCGGTGGTTTGTTGCTTGCAGGTGCAGCTGGACCAAGCGGTCAATAGCGGGCTAAAGCCCTTTTTGCGAAGCTGGCCCTCGAAGGCCCAAGTAGAAGTGTTTACTGCTTTATTCATATATGACCGGCCTGCGTGCCGTGGTTTGTAAAACAAGTAATATTCAAGTGAAACATTTTGTAAGGTCATAAGGCCGGTTTTGGGTATTTTTGTATAACATTCCTAATTTGTACTAGTGGACATTCGTGCTTTAATGCTGGGTTCTTGTTTACAACTTTTATAAACTGCTTCCGCTAGAATGCTCTGTGTAGGACGTTGAGATTGGTTGGATGGTTTCCATACGTAACCACCCGGTCTGTCTGTGGTATATGGCGTCGGGCCCCGACCGGACCTACTGCTATATGCTATGCGACGGATAGGGGGTGTTACAATTTGGTATCAGACTACTGGTTTTTGTCGGGCTTAAAGTGAATTCGTGGGCGAATTCTTTTTAAGGGGTGATGAGCACATTGTGTGTGTCATCGTTATAATGGTAAAAGAACCCATGAATGTCCACTTAGGAATGAAAATACTCGTGTTTGAGGATCCTGCGTGTTCCTATAATTGTTGTTTGCAATTTATTTGGTCGCTTAACGGTGTTTTGTACCACTATAGGTGACCCGAAGTGGTGTTGGGCCGTCAGAACGCCGAGTTTCTGAGGCTAGTAGTGCACCGGATGTTGCTCCTGCAACACCTCTGTCGGCTGAAAATATACGATTGGTGGCTGAAGCGGTGTTGGCCGTGATAAATGCGCAGCTTGGAAGGCAAGCGCAGCAGCCCGCTCCTGTGATGGAGCAAGTACCTCTTCAAGAGGCTGAGCCGAGGAGGGTGGAGCAAGTGGTTGTGGAACCAATAGTGCCAAGGAGGGAAACTGAGAGGCAGCTGAAGCATGTAATGATCTTTAACCCTCCGTTATTCTCGGGGTTGGGAACCCCATCTCAGGCTGAAGACTGGCTCTCCAGGGTGAAGAGAGTCATGACAGCGACGGAGACAGAGGAGTGGCAAATGACCACCATCGCTACGTTCCTTTTGGACGGAGAAGCGAGGATGTGGTGGGAAGGATTGGAGTTGCATCATTTGAGAGGTAGACAACTGATAGACGTTCCGATGGAAGAATTCTCGGGATTGTTCTTAGCAAGATACCTCCCTTCTACTCAGAGGATTTCGATGGAGAACGAATTTCTGAAGTTGGTTCAGGGTGAGAAGAGCGTGGATGAATATCTCCATGAGTTCACTCGTCTGAGTCGATATGCTAGCTCCACCATCATGGATGAGGAGCGCAAGACTAATCGATTCTACGAAGGCTTGAGGGATGAGTTGAGACTACTACTGTCGGGGCCGATGATGCAGAGTTTCTTAACCTTGGTCAATAATGCCCGGTCCTTGGATAAGGACATGAAGAATGTGCAAGCGAAGAAAGGCTTGGTTGATAGAAAATCTGAATTTAAAGTGCCGACTACTTCAAAGTCCAGCTATCGGAGGGCTTTCAAGAAGCATAGGACTTCGGGTCCAGCTCCTTCTGGCGCTTCTGGGGCGACTGCGAGTCGGACCCCGGGCGCGTGTTTTAATTGTGGAAAGACGGGGCATTTCTCCCGTGATTGTTGGAGCAGACGTCCTAAGTCCGAGAGAAGGCCGGGAGCTACTTATGAAGAGAAGGGAAAGGCGGTGGAGTCGACCACATCCCATTATGCTCCGGCCCAACCAAGGGTATACAATCTTGGCCAACAGGAGGCCATTAAACAAGCCGATGTGGTGACAAGTACGATTTAATTTATAGCAAGTCACTTTCTTTATATGCTTGTTATGCACATGTTACCTTACCACTACTTGTTTAGGATTTGTATTGATTTGTGAAAATCCGGCACGAGCACTCTTCGATACGGGAGCTTCACACTCCTTCTTGTCCGAAGGATTTATATTACGCATCGGAGTCCCTTCTTCGATGGCGAAGGATAAGTTGGATGTGTTGTTGCCCAATGGGTGTTCGATGCGAGCGGTTAGGATCTGCGATGTTAAGATTCGTATTGGGGAGCAGGAGTTTGACCTGCAGGCGTCTTTACTTCTGTTAGTGGAGTTCGACGTCATATTTGGCATGGACTGGCTCTCGGAGCAGCATGCCCATATAGATTGCGGTAGCAAGGAAGTCAAGCTGGGAGCAAGTCGTGAAACGACTTTTACGGGCTTAAAGGGGTCGAGCAAGACGTTGATGTCTGCTCTTCAGGTGGTGAAGGCGGTTCGTGCCGGAGCCGAACTGTTCTTTACACTAGTGGAGGTTGCAATGCCGAAGCCCGCGTTGGATTGTATTTCAGTGGTATCGGAATACCCTGATGTGTTCCCCGCAGATCTTCCAGGAGCCCCGCCTCAGCGGGAGATAGACTTTACGATCGAGCTAGTGCCAGGTGCAAAGCCTGTGTCACGTTCTCCGTATCGGCTAGCGCCTAAGGAAATGGCGGAGCTGAAAGTTCAACTGCAAGAGTTGTTGGAGCAAGGGTATGTGCGCCCGAGTTCTTCGCCTTGGAGCGCACCGATCCTCTTTGTTAAGAAGAAGGACGGGAGCTTGAGGCTATGTATTGATTATCGGGAGCTAAACAAGCTGACGGAGAAGAACAAGTACCCGATCCCCCGGATTGATGATCTCTTTGATCAGTTAGTCGGGTCGACGGTGTACTCGAAGTTGGATCTCAAGGCTGGGTACTATCAGCTGCGTATAAGGGAGAGTGATATCCCGAAGACAGCGTTTAGTACGAGATACGAGGCATTATGAGTTTACGGTCATGCCGTTTGGGCTGACTAATGCGCCGTCAGTGTTCATGGATTTGATGAACAGGACGTTCAGGGAGTACTTAGACCATTTTGTGATCGTCTTCATCGACGATATTTTGGTGTACTCGCAAAGTGAGGAAGATCACTTCAAGCATCTTCATTTGGTGTTGGAGACGCTAAGGAGAAATCAGTTGTAATGCCAAGTTCTCGAAGTGCGAGTTTTGGCTATCCTCAGTGGCGTTCCTCGGTCACATAGTGAGTGGAGAGGGTATTGCTGTGGATCCGGCGAAGATTGTTGCGATACGGGAGTGGCCTGAGCTTGCTACGGTAGCAGAAGTCTGGAGCTTTTTGGGGCTTGCCGGCTATTATAGGCGCTTCGTAGAGAACTTCTCGCGGTTAGCATTACCTCTCACTACTTTGACGAGGAAGGAGCATAAGTTCGTTTGGACGCCGGAGTGCGCGCGAGCTTTTGAGGAATTGAAGTGTCGGTTGACCACAGCGCCTGTGCTGAGTTCGCCATGTGGAACCGAATGCTATGCGATATATAGTGATGCTTCGGGCAGCGGTTTGGGTTGCGTGCTACTGCAGCACGGAAGCGTGATAGCTTATGGCTCGAGATAGCTAAAAGTGCACGAGAGGAATTATCCGGTCCATGACTTGGAGTTAGCGGCCGTGATTTTTTCCTTGAAGTTGTGGAGACACTATTTGTACGGTGTGAAGATTGATATCTACACCGATCACAAGAGCCTAAAGTACCTGATTGATCAGAAGGATCTGAATATGCGGCAGCGTAGATGGATGGAGTTCCTGGGGGACTATACATTCAAGATCCACTACGTGCCTGGCAAAGGGAATGCGGTTGCGGACGCGTTGAGTCGCCGAGCCCCAGCTCAAGCTAATTGGCTATCGGTGCACGATGAGCGGTTGGTGCAGGAGTTGGAGGCGTTGGAGATTGTTTGTGTGGACAGGCAATCAAGTGCTGAAGCAGTTCTGAATTGGACTGAAGTCCAATATGACCTGGCTGATCGGATTCGGCAGGCTTTGGATATGGATGCTCATATGAAGCAGTTCATGATAGAGGCTCTGGATGGGTCAAATTCCCAATTCGTCGTGGAGGACGGATTGCTGTGGAAAGACGGTCGTTTGTGCGTCCCAAGTGTGGGCAATTTACGGGTGGAGTTGTTGTACGAGGCGCACCATACCAAGTACTCGATTCACCCGGGGAGCACAAAGATGTACCGTGATGTGAAGAAACTGTTTTGGTGGCCGGGTTTAAAGAAGGATGTGGCGCTATACGTAGCGAAGTGCCAAACTTGCGCCTTGGTAAAGGCGGAGTGCCAAAAGCCGGGAGGATTTCTTAAGTCCTTGCCTATTCCGGAGTGGAAATTCGACGACATCTCTATGGACTTTGTGCATGGTTTGTCAATGTCGCAAAAGGGGAACGACGCCATTTGGGTGGTCGTGGATCGATTAACGAAGGTGTCGCATTTTATTCCGCATAGGAAGGATGATCCGGTGGAGAAGCTGGCAAAGCTTTATGTGGATAACATAGTACGGCTTCATGGTGTGCCCCGCAGCATCGTGAGTGACCGAGATGGGCGGTTCACGTCCAATGATTGGAGGCTTGTGCAGCAAATGTTGGGAACAAAGCTGAAATTCAGCACAGCCTTCCATCCACAAACGGATGGGCAGACCGAGAGGGTTAATAGAACAATGGAAGACATGCTACGCATGTGTGTCTTGGATTTCGGAAAGCAATGGGAAGACCACCTTTATTTGGTGGAGTTCGCATACAACAACATCTACCAAGCGAGTATTCAGATGGCGCCCTTCGAGGCCCTATATGGTAGAAGATGTCGCACGCCGTTGTCTTGGTTAGAAACGGGTGAGTCAAAGTTGTATAAGCGATCGGAAGTGGAGGATGCTACTTCTTTGGTGAGAACCATTCGGGAGAGGTTGCTTATCGCTCAGGACCGGCAAGCAAAGTACTATAATGCCAAGCACAGGAACATGGAGTTCGCTGTGGGCGATTATGTATACCTAAAGATCAAGCCGTTCAAGGGTGTCTCGCGGGTGCGGCGATTGAAAAAGCTAAGCTCGAGGTACCTTGGACCGTTTGAGGTTCTGGAGAGAGTTGGTGAAGCGGCCTATAGGTTGAAGCTTTCAGTGGAGCTAAGTGGTTTACATGATGTATTCCATATTTCGGTGCTTCGGAAGGCGGTGCAAGAGCCTACGCAAGGTGATCGCGGTTGATCAAGTGCCGGTGGAGAGTGGGCTAATGACAAAGGCCAAGCCCGTGCGGATTGAGGACTCGGAGGTCAAGCGGCTACGCAATAAAGAGACCAGGATGGTCAAGGTCCGGTGGGACAATTGCGGTCGTGAGGAGCTCTCTTGGGAGCGAGAGCAGACTATGCTTGACGAGTATCCGGAGTTGTTCCGCTCAGGTACAAATTTTGTTTTGTAAGTCTTTCCTTTATGTAATTTCGTGGGCGAAATTCTTTTAAGAGGGGTAGAGTTGTAACGCCCCGAAACTCAAAAGGAGCGAAGGGGGACGTTTTGGGCCAGTTTGGGTTCTGGCTGCGGGCACACGGCCTGCGACACGGGCGTGTCGCAGGGCGTGTCGACCCGTGTCGACACTTAGCCGCGGAGTCGTCGAGTTATACTCGAAGATTCATCGAGAATGGGCACACGGCCCGCGACACGGGCGTGTCGCAGGGCGTGTCGACCCGTGTCGACGATCATCCCGGGGAGTCGTCGAGATGCGCTCGACGATCGTCGAGACAAGGCACACGGCCTAGGACACGGGCGTGTCCGAGGCCGTGTCATCAAGTCGTCGATCTTCACGCGACGAAATGTCGAGACCGTGTACACGGCCTGGGGTCCAGGCGTGTCAAAGTGACACGGGCAAGGACACGGGCGTGTCCTAGAACCCGTGCAGTGCTCGGGTTGAAAAAGGGGAAAAATCATGGGGTACACGGCCGGCCTCACGGCCGTGTCAGGTGGAACACGGGCGTGTCAGCTCGAACACGGGCGTGTTCGATACCCGTGTGAGGTTCCAGGTGATTCGATTTTGACGGCGAATGCGGCACACGGCCCTGGACACGGGCGTGTGCCAGGCCGTGTTCGGTCCAGATTGGGCATTTCAGCCCCGAATCACCGTTCGTTTCCTTGTTTTGAGATCCAACGGCTGGGGGATGTTCATGAAGGGATATACCCGTGAGTTGACTTGGAAAACCCTCACTTTTCATACCTTATTCTCTTTCTAAATCCTTGGAGAGAGAGGAGAGCTAAGGGAAGAAGAAGGAGCTAGATCCGCCATTGGAGGAGCTTCGGAGCTCCGAATCGCGAGCCGACTCCGGATCCACGGAGGCAACGCTAGTGCGGTGGTTTTCATCCGATTACTTTTCAATGGCGCCAAAGAGGAACTCAAGGGTAACGATCCTCATCTTGAGCATGAATAGCTCTCTTTCTTAGCATAGGAAGCCCGCTCTCGTGAGTTTGCGGAGAGTTGGAGGCGTTCCTTCGGGTAGATATGTGAAGTCCCCGTTGTTTAGAGTCCGTATGCGAGAACGGACATAGGCATGATGTGTGAAGCCTACCCGGACATGTTGGTCTGGATCGGTGATGTTGCATTGCATAAGGCCGGAGAAGACTCCGTGCTATTGGTTGTTTTTCGGGTTTTCTACGCGGTAGATTGCAGCAGGGAGCCTTGGGGACTAACCCAAAGGTGCACCCAGAAAACTGGGCGGATACGAGATCTTGCCAACTTGGTGGCCTGAGAGCCAACTTGAACATAACCGGGTTATGTGACTTGTGATAGAATGGGACTCGATGGAAGTTTGACCCGCGCAAATGGCTTAAATTGTCGTTGCGATGGGAGCACGGGTTAGATGGAACCGTACCCACTTTATGTCGTTCGGTTAAAGAGACCTAAGGTTACGTGGCACTTGCCGTTGGCATAGATGTGAGTCTTCGGCGGTCAATGGCTTAAATTGACGTGACCCATGCCGGCAAGACAAATTGCTCATAGGTTTGGTCGTCTAAGTGGCGGTGGTGAGTCCGGAATGTTAATGGCTTTAATTGGCGTGACATCAACCGGTTCACCGAGAATGTGCCCTGAGTGCACGGGGTGTGTGGCCGTGCGAGCCAACGTCTGTGATGAAATGGCTATGGATATATACATTGCTCGCTTATGCTAATGAAATGCAGGGAAGGAGCATCGCCGCCCCGAGTTGGGGGCGGGATCGTTATAATTTGGTCAGCATTGCTGACCGTTGCCTTGTTTTGCCACCGTGCGGTGGTTTGTTGCTTGCAGGTGCAGCTGGACCAAGCGGTCAATAGCGGGCTAAAGCCCTTTTTGCGAAGCTGGCCCTAGAAGGCTCAAGTAGAAGTGTTTACTGCTTTATTCATGTATGACCGGCCTGCGTGCCGTGGTTTGTAAAACATGTAATATTCAAGTGAAACATTTTGTAAGGCCATAAGGCCGGTTTTGGGTATTTTTGTATAACATTCCTAATTTGTACTAGTGGACATTCGTGCTTTAATGCTGGGTTCTTGTTTACAACTTTTATAAACTGCTTCCGCTAGAATGCTCTGTGTAGGACATTGAGATTGGTTGGATGGTTTCCATACGTAACCACCCGGTCTGTCTGTGGTGTATGGCGTCGGGCCCCGGCCGGACCTACTGCTATATGCTATGCGACGGATAGGGGGTGTTACAGCTGTGTACTGTGCACTGTGGCCCCACTTGCTCATGCATTTTTATTGGGCGAGCGGCTCTTACTTTAGGTCCGCTCAGTGGACGAAAACATCCCCCGGGCCACGAAAAATTTTTAGGTGCGTTACTCTCACCTATTTCTAAGTGCTGAAGTAAATACTGACTGTTGATCTGATATCCTACGACTCATACGGTATTAAAAATTGACCGTTTATCAGTATTTGAATTAATCATGATATTTCTGCAGAAAATCGACGACAAATATTTATTTATTTCTAGATGAGAGCAAGGTACACATTATTTTTGGGAATTGTTATTGACACCTCATAAATGGATATTTGTACTCATATTTGATATTTGTACTCATACATAATAATATTAAGAAAAACGATCAGGTCTCCTGAGAGACGTTAACTGCGCCCGCACACCATGCACGAGGTATGGATATCCGAACCTTCCCCGACGTAACCAAAATCGTCGTCGCGACTCGCCACAAATCGCCTTCGCCGCCGCCGTGCCAACTACCATCATCGTCGCCGCTGCGCCAACAACCATCATCGCCGCCGCCTCGCCAAACGTCATCGCCGTCCCCGCAAACCGTCATAGCCGTCGTCGCAAACCTTCATCTTCGACGGTGCACCGAAACCGTCGTCGCCGTAAACCGTCATCGTCGTAAACCGCCAACACGGTCGCCGCAAACCATCAGCGCTGACGCTGCACCGCCATCGCCGTCGCCGCAAAACGTCATCGTTGTCGCTGCAAAACGCCAACGCCGTCCCCGCAAACCACCATCGTCTACGCTGCACCGAAACCGTCGCCATTGCCGACTGTAACGCTCCCGATTTTTCGATGATTTTATTTGTTTTGGTATCGTCATATTTATGACGTCGCGACGTTACTTTTAACGTCGAGTTGAAAGCGCAGCGCCGTTAAAGCATTTTCGCGTCTGTGCAGTCGTTTCGGTCGAATTCTTGTTGTTATTGAAAATTTTTGCATTTGGAAATTAAGTTAAGTAATTTTGGACTTACTCGTCAAGTTTCGTCGCGATCCGAGCGATATTCGGGCCTCGGCGATTTTCTGAAGTTTTGTATTGTCTATGTTCGTCGTAGACTTTGAAAATTTTTATCTCGGGAATGACTCGTCGGATTTAGGTTTTGTTTTCGTCGTTGGGTTCGTAGCGTCAGCTTTCGTCTACGATGTGGGTTTCGTTTAATTCGGAGTGCGTTTGGGCCTCCGTTTTGAACTCGTGTTTTCCTGTTCAAAATATGAATATATGATTATTATAATATTAAGGCACTATTCAAAAATGTAAATTCATATTCATCTCTATAGTTTAATTTTTGGGTATTTTTGTAAAAAACACTATTCACGGAGGACAAAAGGCAACTGTTTTTTTAATTGTTTGCACGTTTCTTCTCGAGTGGTCCTAGTATTCTCGAATGTTTCTCATGTGCATCTCTCGAGTGGGTCTGCCTTCTCTCGAGTGAGTCTACTTCTTCTCGAGTGAAATTTTTTTCCTCTTCTCGAGTACTGCTCTCGAGTGCTTTTACTCTTCATTCTCGAGTAAATCCATTTCTCCAGAGTGCTAGCTTTTCGCCTCTCGAGTGCTTGCTTTTCGCCTCTCGAGTGCTTGCTTTTCACCTCTAGAGTTCTGCTCTAATTCTTCTTGAGTTGTCCTGTACAGTTTAAGTTCGGACGCCATTTTGAGGGTCAAAACAGTGTCGGATGAAAAAAATAGTTGACATGGAATTTGTTCGTCTCAACAAGATATACAACTTTCATGTTGCGCACTTTTTTATTTGAAACCATTTTAAGCCTCTATTTTCGGTTTTCCCGTACCAGCTCATAAACAATATGTTTTTTATATATATTTAGACAAAACATTTTATAAGTACTTATATATATATACTCTTATACTTGGGTTATTAGAAATCAGAAATAAAACTTCATCTTCTTCTTCTCCGGACATTTTCCTCCCGAACCAGAGCGGCGTGAGCGAGAGAGAGAAATATTTTCATGAATCTTCCGGTGGCCGCCTACGGTGCTCCGGTGCTCCAAATCTTCGACCGAGTATAGATCTGGAAAGCTCTCGGTGAGGGCTTCGTCATCGTGGTAAAATTTTCCCCATTCCTTATTTTTCTCGCTAGGATTTTCGGTCCTAACTCCGATTTTTTGGTCATTCTTGTTAGATTTTGATTTCTCTCATCGTCCTTGGTCCCGATCTACGCCGAGGTGCGATTTTGTGATATTCTCCGGTAAAACCAAGGCAAGTGGCTCCATTCCTCCCCTTTTTTTCTTTTCTCCTTAAGTTCTCATGGTAAGACTTTCATCATATATTATTGTCCTCGTTTTTTAGAGTATAGATGTTAAATCTTATAGGTTTGCGCTTAGGGTAAAATTTTTTTTCGATGCCGCTGAGTGTAGGACGCGTTGCGCTGAGTGTAGGATGCGTTGCGCTTAGTTTTAGGTCAATTGTAGGTTTGGTCTTCGAGTTAGTGTTGAAATCCTTAGGTGTTGTGCTGATTTTGGATGATGATGTTGGGGATGTGAGGGTTGGTGTGGATAATAGCCCACCCAACCGGGAGCCCCTTCTTTCTGTGGATCATCACAGTGGGGGTATGCTTCAGTTCTCCTGTTCTGGACTGTTGGGTCTGCTTAGCCCGGTTTGGACATGTTGTTGACCACAGTGCTGCTTGTGAGACATTTGAGGATCCGGAGTTGGGCTTTAGGGCGCTTGAGGTCATCGCCCTCTCCGTCCTGCAATGTAGTCATACCACGTGTTGATGATCCACCCTCTTCCGAGCCGTTAGTGCTCAGTTGGTTCCTAGTGGATTATGCTACAGTTTGCTAAATCTTGTTGTTTATACTCAGACTCGTTCACTTTCGCACTTGGTGCATTTTAATTAAGATGTATTTTATTTGTTAACCTTTCTTTACTCGATCAAATTTGGCTAATGGTTGCTGTGTTTTTTTTTTCAGTTTTCTGTTACTCTTGGGTTGGGTTTGGTATACCGTCCTTTGTTAAATTCTTTTCATACTTGTTTACTTATACTCTTGCCGCTTGTACTTTTGTTTGCTGATGTGTTCTTATTTTGAATGCCTCTGATGTAGGGTTGTAGCCGGGTGTGCGGCTGAGTGGTGTTGTTGGTGTGTGTGCCTCGTACTTGCGAGGTAGCTTTTGGTACTCTTGTTATTTGGTTCAGACTTGAGAACTTTTGGTGGGTTCGTGTCAGGTGTTTGACGCCCACTGATTGTTTATTATTATTCTTGGATATTTTGCTAATAGCTAGTGTCTACTCTAATGGTAGTAGTTCTTGCTCTCTGGGAAGGATTTATGCTAGGATGTCTATAGATATTTTCAAATATAAAACAAACTAAGATTATTTCATGTATAACACGATTTAAAACTCTAAGTCACTTTGTTTAATAACGTACCAAATACTTTGATATTATTATTATAAATTTAGAGTACTGCATGTCATGAGTTTTCCTTTTGGGGATAAAAGACTAATGTAGGATGTCCAATTTGATTACTATAGTATTTTTCCGCTGCGTTCAACTACTTTCTCCCTGGTGGACTAGTGAGCCACAAATTCGAGGGATACGGCCGATTGTCTAACCCAAACTAAACTTCTTCAATTCATCATTTAAATCTTATGTTTGTGTTAATTTGGAGTGTTGCCTGAGCGTCTGCAGTTATCCCCTGCTGACGTGACATCATGATGTGCATTTCCCCTTACTCTAATATTCCGCCATTGTGGGAGAAATGTGGGTTGTGACGGTTGGTACCAAAGACAGGTTCTGCATGAGGGGCATTGGTTTGGCAAGTTGGTCGAACAACTTGCCCTTAGGCAATACTCTCGTCGTGTCATTCATTGTATACACACACCGATATGTCATTAGTAGATCTTGATGGAAGCATGAACACGACACTCATAGCACAAAAGAAGAAGTATATGGGGCATATTATGTAGTATGAGATGCATAATATGTGTTTGTATATAGATCCACCATAGGTGGTGACATGTGACGGTTATGTGGTATGAGATACATAATCACCATCACATGGATGCCCATTAGTACGTTTTACCTTTTTCGTTACATACAATATTATGTAGTATGAGATGCATAATATTGTATGTGTACGCCGTTCATACAATCATTAAGGCTTTTCTTTAGAATACATAACACTGCATACATATCATACCATTGCATAAGTGATGCTAAAGATCACGACAGTGAACCAGTCGCACAAGTAATATAAAATGGGCGAGTTTTCCCAAGTATCGATCTCTCAAGGAACACAGTAAGGTGGAGTTAATTTCGAGGAGGACTTGAGATTGAATTCCTTAGGTCGGAGTTAACTAAGGGGGATTTTGATATTTGCGGAAAAAGAAAATAAAAGGCTAACAACAACTCCTATGCAACGCCGCTATGCGATGCTTCGTCAGGCGGGATGGAAGACTAGTCGGGCCGCTATGCACCGAATCGTTGGGCGGATGGACGAGTAGGCTTGCGGATGAGGTGGTTAGAACGGCAAAATGAGGGTAATGAGCACCTCTTCGCTATGCACGCCACTATCAATTGCTAGTGTGGTAAGGGTGGATGGTGGTGGATGGAATATGGCGCACCTCAAGTAAATATAACGAAAATACAAATCACAAAGACATGATTTAATATAAGTGTTTTACAACTAAGCGCACATCTTCTATAAATAAAGTTTACAACAATACATAAACAACAATAAAGGAAGAATAAGGCAAGAGATCGACCGAATCCGAAGTCTTGTTGAGAATTCACGGTTGGAATCGTCGGGTTGTCAATACGCGTCCAATCTCGGTCCTCAACTACGTCCGGGGTAGAGAAGGGTTGTCACCACCTTCCAATGACCCGTCTTCTTCGTTTCACGAGAGCGGACGAAAATTGCAAGCTTTCCTTTGCTTGATGGCTATGGCGTTGAAGCTTGAAATGAGCCCAAAAGATGATAGAGGAGGGCGAGAGGAAGCTACGGCTTGGATTTGGCAGTGAAAGCTTGCCCGGAGCACCTCCCTAGGGTGGAGATTGAAGGAGGACGGCGGAATCCCTCCTCGGAGACGAAAACAGCGGAGAAAAAATGAGCTCTCCGGAATTAGGGCGGCACCTGCATATTTATAGAAAGCAAAATTGAACAATGCGTACGATCACGTGCACACGACTAGTGGTCGTGCGCACTATGTCCAGTGATCGTGCGCACTGGCATGGCAGATTAGGAAGAAGAACTGGGGTACTGCGCACGAGCAATGGCACACGACCGGTGGTCGTGCGCACTATGTCCAATGGTCGTGCGATTACCCTAGACAGAACTCCAGGAAAAGAGGAATCAATGCACACGATCAGTGGCGCACGACCGGTGGTCGTGCGCACTGTGTCCAGTGGTCGTGCGTATGCCCAGGCAAAACTTAGAAAAGGAAGGCAAGTGCGCACGATCAGCGACGCACGACCAGTGGTCGTGCGTAGTAGATCCGATGATCGTGCACAGTATTCCTGTTTCCGAACACTCCCGGAACACGTACACTACCCCTGTACCAATAGGAAAAATAAATCACTGATATGTGCAGACATTCCAGGCAATCATAATAAGGAGTACAAATAATAAAAGTACAAAAATACACCACATGTGCCAAAGTGTGCACTTCATATGGAAATATAGATAAGAAGAAATATGAATAATATAGAACTAAAAGTGAAGTGCAAACACGTGAAAACTAGCCCAGATGAGTCCGAAAAACCTTATATAAATCGGACTCATTAATAAGCACACGTGCCAAGTTAATGATCTACAGGATGACATATATACACACATGATTTGAAATGAAAATGTAATCATTCATGCACTCATATAATAGGCACATGAGTCTTAAGGATGAGGTTGTTTCACCCTAAGTACGACATGCCATCATTTATTTTAAATCCAGAGCAAGCTAGCAGCATGAGCAAGTATCTAAGTTTGTATATCTGAACTAAGTTGTATGTCTAGTAGGTTACGCTAGGTGTTGATAGATCGTTGGTTGTTTGTTTAGAATGCCGCTTAAATGTCCGGTGACGAGGACTACTCCCCAGTCAGAGGAAGAATCTTCTGGTGCCCAGAGTGAGGTCGTAATAGAGGGATTTGCGATAGAGCAATGAGGCCCTGTCGAGGCAGATGCTGGAGATGCAGTCGCAGATTCAGTCGTAGTTGTCATTCGTGGCGAGTCAGTGGCAGAGAGCGCAAGAGCCCGCCGTGGATCTAGCTATTCTCATCCCCCCCGCTCCTCTGGTGCCCCCGACGGTGTTGTCACCAGAGATTACTTTCATTTCGCACTTTCAAAGGTTAGGACCCCCTACGTATGATGGCAAGGCAGATTTTATGGCATTAGATGACTCGATGATTGCCATCGAGGAGATGTTCACCTACTCTGGTATCTCTGCGGACCAGAGAGTGATGGTTGCCGCTTATCAACTCAAGGGCATGGCCAAGAGTTGGTGGTTGAGAGAGAAAGAAAGCTAAAGGATGGATGCTCGTGGGAGTCCTTCAAGGAGTTGTTGTTGAAGAAGTTCTTGCCGTCTGTGGAAAGAGATCGGTTGATGAATGATTTCCTTTATTTATAGTAGAGGCAGCTTACCGTTAGTGAATACGAGGTGGAGTTCAGTAAGCTGAGCCGCTTTGCTCCTAACTTGGTATCTATACAATCCAACCGAGTCAAGCGATTTCTGGGTGGTCTTCGGAATGACATCCAGCAGCTTGTCAGTGCCTACGGATCTAGAACTTATATTGAGGTGGTAGAGGGTGCTCTGAAGGTGGAATCCATTGACAATGCCAAGGTCAGAGGTCAGTAGATGAGGAAGGATAAGAGGAAGTCTGTTGAAGGTAAGGAATCACAGGAATTTGGGACTATTAAGAAGAAAAGAGGAAAGGAAGTGTGCATTTTCTGTGGTCGGGCAGACCACCCATTTGAGAGATGTTACCAGAGACTGGGAGCTCGGAAGCAAGAGCAGGTGCACGCGATTCAGGGCGCTCCCAAAGATAGATCAGTTTGTTCCAGTTGCAATAAGACGGGGCATGGTGCAGCCCATTGCTGGAAGGACAAGAACTGTTATCTATGTGGGCGGAAGGGGCATGTCAAGTCCCATTGCCCGCAGGCTCAGCCCCCGTTGCAGTCAGTGATACTTCAGGCCTTGCCGCCACCGCAACTCATGGACAAAGGGAAGGGCAAGTTGAACGTGGTGTCCGCGGATGAAGCTCAGACGTCGACCCAAGTTATTTCAGGTTAGATTCTAACCTAGTTTTATTTTCTAGCTGTGATCTAAATGTCAACGTTCTTTTCCCTTAGTCACATATTTAATCTTATAGGAAAGTTTAAGGTAAGTAAACGCTGTGTTGGGTACATTGGAATAAATGTACCTGATTTGAAGAAGCCTCACCCTACTCAATGATATACATCAAAATGTATTTGATGTGTTTTGAGTTTAGTTGTGCAGGTTAAGTAATTGCAGGGAAAGCATGAAAAGTTTCTAAGTCCAGGTGTCAACACCCAGAAGAAAAGTGTCGACACTTAAGAAGACTTGTGTCGACACCCAGAGAAGCTGTGTCGACACTTGGAGTAATTGTGTCGACACCAGGAATGCAGAGTCGACACTAGAAGGAAAGTGTCGACACATTCAGGCTGTGTCGACACTCAATGAAGAAATGTCCAGAGAAGCAGTGTCGACACTTAAGAAGACTTGTGTCGACACCCAGAGAAGCTGTGTCGACACTAGGAGGCTGTGTAGACACTCAGCAAACTTCAACAGAGTTTAAGTGCAAGTGTCGACATAATGAAGAATGTGTCGACACACAGCAAAAGTCTCAACACATGAAGAAAGTGTCGACACTAGGAGCCTGTGTCGACACTCAGCAAATTTCAATGAAGTCTAAGTACAAGTGTCGACACAAAGGAAATGTGTCGACACTCAGCAAGTATCAACACAGAAGGCATGTGTCGACACTAAGAAAATGTGTCGACACTCAGCGAGTATCAACACAAGAAGATATGTCGACACAAAGGAGTTGTGTCGACACTTATAAGAATTCAACTAAGTACTAAAGAACAAGGAGTTGTGTCGACACACAATATCAGTGTCGACACATGTTGAAGAAACAGTGCCGAGAAGCAGATTCTACAACACAAGAAGTTGTGTCGACACCATGAATGCTAGTGTCGACACTTAGTCTACTTGTGTCGACACTTAGTCTATAAGTGTCGACACTTGAAGACTGACTGTCTCGACACTTTCAGACAGTTACAGAGAATTCAAGAAGGGACTGGATGACTTGACAGCTGCCATTCCAGCCGGTCTACTGCAACTGTCAGAGCTGTCAGAAAGCTGTTAGAAACCGGATCAGACGGTCACCATTAAGGAAGCCTATATAAACGCTTATTCTATCAACAGAAAAAGATGATTAACAACAATCAACTGAAGTGATCAGAAGATCTAAGAATTTGGAGAGAGAGAGCTCCTTCCAAGAAGATAGCTGTTGAACCAGGCTGTGAAGAAAGTTTCAGATTGAGATCTGATTCTTAAGTTAGCAGTGATTGAAGATCAGTTACATAGAGACTCAACCCTACTGTGTTCTAAATTCAAGAAGCTTTGAAGGAAGCCAAGGGAGGTTGATCTCAGCAGAGTTCTTCCAAGAACTCATCAAGAAACCTGTCAAATCTTCTCTCTTATTCTGAGTTGTGGGTATATATATTGTAATTTTAATTTCTTGTAGGATCCTTAGGGATCTGAGTTGTAAGCCTGAAATTATAAAGGCTGAGTGGTAGGGCCTGTGTGCCTGAGTGTAGGAGATCTATTTTTCTGAGTGTAGGCCTGTTGTAGGCTGAGTGTAGGCCTTGTTGAAGGCTGAGTGTAGGTCTTTGTAAAGACTGAGTGGTAGGGCTTCTGAGCCTGAGTTGTAAGAGTGGGATCACTCTGAGCTGTAGGAACCTATTTGGGGTTCTGAGTGTAAGATCTGAGGATCTGAGGAATAGTGGAGAAGTTGGGCCGAATTTAATATACTACTAGATAGGCGAAGGGGGAAAGTTGATGTACCCAGACCTTGGGGAACCACTATAAAACTGTGTGTACTCTGTGTGTGCTTGATTCTGTGATTGCTGTGTTGTATTGCTGTGAAGAATTGTTTATAATTCTGTGATTCTGCCTAAAAGTTTAAAAAGATTAAAGTCACCTATTCACCCCCCTTTAGGTGATTAGGTACAATTTCTTTCAAGTGGTATCAGATCCAGGTTACTCAAAAAGGACATAATAGTCTGAGTAAAAGATCATGTAGGCAGTCTTAGTATAATCAAGAAAATCAAGAAAATGGGTTCAACGGAGAATCACAAAGAACTTGGATCCATGAAGTTGCCAATCTGCAGAAAGGAGATTTTTGGCATCTGGAAAGAAAGGGTTAGACTATTTATGAAAGCCTCTGACCCCAGAATCTATATCACAGTCAAAGAAGGGCCATATGTGCCAATGAAAGTATCAGTTCTGGATGCAAATCAGAGAACTCCTAAGGACTATTCTGAAATGCCCAAGGATGAGATTATTCTGGCCACTATGGACAAGAGGGCTCAGAATATTATTGTAAGTGCAATAGATGATGCCACATTTCAGAATTTGATACACTGTAAAACATCAAAGGAAATGTGGGACACACTGATAGTGTACATGGAGGGTTCAGAAGAAGTTAGACAGGACAGGAAGTCTTTGTTGAATCAAGAATATGAGAGCTTCAGACAAGGAAGGTCTGATAGGATAACTGAGTGCTACAAGAAATTCTATAGGATAGTTAATGAGTTAATGTCCTATGGAAGAGAATTCAGCAATTATGAGCTGAATGATAAGTTCTTGAGATCCCTAACTAAAGAATGGGATACTAAGATTTGTGTCAAAAGGGAAATGACCAAATTAGCAGACATTCCCCCTCCAACATTGTTTGGCAAACTGTTATCCTATGAGATGTAGTTAATGGTAAGGAAGGAGGAGGAGAAGACTACCAGAGTTGAGCATAAAGAAAGAGTTATGGCTTTCAAGTCAGAAGTCACTTGGAAATATAAGAGCAAGTCTCCATCTCCACCTCCAAAAGTTGCTGAGACAGAGACAGATGAGTCAGAAGGCAAGAATTCTGAAAGCAGTGAGAGTGATGAGGACTTTGCAGCTTTCACAAGACATTTTCAGAAGTTTCTTAAGAAGAAACAGTGGAGGTCTAAGCCAGCCACTTCACAGAAGTCATCAAAGTATGACAAGAGAAAGCCCAAGACAAGTAAAACAACATCTTCAAAGATAGTCTGTTATTGTTGTAACAAACAGGGACATGTTGTTGCTGACTGTCCAGAAAAGAGGAAAGAGTCAACTGATAAGAAGAAGACTCAGATCAAAGGCAAAAAGGAAAGGTCCTTTGTTGCTAAGAAGGACAAAAGTCTGTCTGATATGTCATCTTCAGAATCAGATTCAGAAGCTGAAGCTTACATTGGACTGTTTGCTAAAGAAGAGGAAGAGGAGTTCATCCAGTTAATGAACTCTATATATGAGCATGAGGACAATCAGTTCCAGGTACTGATGGCCTTATCAGAAGGAGACAAAATCCAGGATCAGCCTGGACCTAGTCAGGTACAAAATTGTTCTGCTGATTCAATTTCTAGTACTGAGTCAGATTCAGATACATCATCATCAAGTGATGAGAGTGGATCTGAATCTGAAGGAGACATTCATCAATTAATTGATGAATATAGAGTAGTGTTGCAAGCTTTAAAGAAAAGCAAATCCTTGGCCAAGAGTCAGGCTAAGAAGATTGCCAGTCTTAAAGTTGCTGCAACAGATTTTTATAAGTTGATTGATCAGAAATTAAATGAAATAACCAGACTGAAGCACATAACTGTTATTCAGATGGGGACTATAACATTTAAAAATGATCAAATCAGAAATCTAGAGATTAGTCTTCAGAAAGAGATAGATATAGTAGCAAGGTTTTCTAAACCAAAGTCTATTCTACCTTTGATAGATGAGTTCATTTCTCAAAAAGGTAAAACTGGATTGGGGTTTACTAAACGTGTCAGGACTGTTCAGTCCAAGTCTAAGGGTAAAGCCCCAGTACTCAACAAGCCTGCTGTAGATAAAACAGCTAGGGTTGTACCTAAGCAAAGGTACAATAGATTTGAGTGCTGGTGTTGTGGCAAGGTAGACCACTTTGCCATAAACTTTTGTTACAATTCAAGTGGCAAGGTGAGTAGCAATCTACCTGCTAGAAAAGCTACAGGTAGTTTTGTTAAGAGGCAAACTAACCAGCACCAAGGACCCAAGAATTCATTGGGTTCTAAGGTTAACTAATCTGTTTTGCAGGTGAGTCCAAATGACCATGCCCCAATATGGTACTTGGACAGTGGATGTTCCAGGCACATGACTGGAACTAGGGGATTGCTAAAGGACTACACACCAATCAAGGATGGTCCTAAAGTCACCTTTGGTGGTTCTGAAAAAGGAATCATCAAAGGTTTTGGTAACATTTCTAGCAACCTTATAACAATTACTCAAGTGGCTTATGTTAAAGGTTTGGAACACAACCTCATTAGTATAAGTCAGCTGAGTGATTTAGGATATGACATCTCATTTGTCAAAGATGGTTGTCATATCAGGAGATCAAATGATCAAGAGATCATTCTGACTGGTTATAGGAAGAGAAATGTCTATTGTATAGACATTATGTGTGAGAACAATGGTTCTCCTGTGTGTCTTGTAGCTGATGAGAAAGTCTCTCATTGTGTCAAATGGCATAAGTGGCTAGCCCATCTTAACTACAAGACAATTGACCAACTCTATAGCAAAGAGTTAGTGAGGAATGGTCCTCAGGTTAAGTGTATTAAAGATGGGATATGCTCAGCTTGTCAAAAGGGCAAGCAGACTAGATCCACCTTTAATAGCATTGAAAACAAAGATGCTGTGAGGTGCTTATACCTCTTGCATATGGATCTTTTTGGTCCTATTCCAGTTCACAGCCTAGGTAGGAAGGTCTACACATTTGTAGTTGTAGATGACTACTCAAGGTTTGTAGTTGTAGATGACTACTCAAGGTTTTCCTGGGTGTTCTTCTTTAGACAGAAATCTGAAACTCCTAGTATCTTTTATAGTTTTGTCAAACAAATTCAGAATGAGTTAGACAGTACAGTGGTCAAAATAAGAAGTGACCATGGTACTGAATTCCAGTCTGACAGTATGACAAAGTTATGTGAAGAATTTGGGATATTTCAGGAATTTTCTTCACCAAGAACACCTCAGCAAAATGGCATTGCTGAAAGGAAAAATAGAACCTTGATTGAGACTGGTAGAACCCTATTAAGTGACACATCTCTCCCAGAATATTTCTGGGCTGAGGCAGTTAATACTGCATGCCATGAAATTAATAGGGCTACTATCACCAAGAGCCACAATAAGACCCCCTATGAGATTGTGAAGGGCAGAAAACCAAATCTATCCTACTTCAGGATCTTTGGTTGTAAATGCTATATACTTAACAATGGTAAGTCTTACTTAACCAAGTTTGCTGCCAAATCCCAAGAGGGGATCTTTGTTGGGTACATCAACAACATTAAGGCTTATAGGGTCTAGAACTTGACTACTCAAGTTGTAGAAGAGTCAGTACATGTAGTGTTTGATGAAGCTAGACTCATTAACAATGAATTGTCTAGAAGTATTTGCAGCTCCACAGGTGTGACTAAGAAGATGGACAAGCTTACTATTGAAGAAGGATCTACTGCAAGTCAGCATGTGGATGATAGTGGCTGTTTTCCAGGGGGAGTAATAGATGCACCTGATGCAGAAGAAGACCAAGGAGTGCAGCAAGTTGAAGAAGCTGAAGGAGCACAAACAGAAGACAGGCTGCCTCCAGCAAATAGACATCTAAAAGATCATCCAGCCAATCAAATTATTGGTGATCTCAGACAAGGGGTACAAACAAGGAGCAGAAATCTAAGTTCAGTACTCTACTCCAGTTTTTTATCCCAAGTAGAGCCAAAGAAATTTGAAGTAGCCATCCTAGAACCTCATTGGATTGAGGCAATGCAAGAGGAGCTAAACCAGTTCAAAAGATGCAATGTCTGGGAGCTAGTTCCTAAACCAAAATACCACAACATTATTGGAACCAAGTGGATCTTTAGGAACAAGATGGATGAACATGGAATTATTGTAAAGAACAAAGCAAGACTGGTTGCAAAAGGATATAGGCAGGAAGAAGGTATCGACTTTGATCAGACCTTTGCTCCAGTAGCCAGACTAGATGCAATAAGGATGTTCTTGGCCTATGCAACCTTTCAAGGGTTTAAAGTATACCAAATGGATGTTAAGTCAGCCTTTCTGAATGGAAATCTGAAGGAAGAAGTCTATGTGGAACATCCATCACGGTGCAAGGAAGATAGGAAAAGTACAACTGGAACCTGTCAATTCCTAGGTGGAAAGCTGATATCATGGAGTAGCAAGAAGCAAATAAGTGTGGCTATCTCCACACCAGAATCAGAGTATGTGGCTGCAGGAAGTTGTTGTGCTCAACTTCTATGGATACAACATCAACTTGAAGATTATGGTATACAAGTAAGTAGAACACCTCTATTTTGTGATTCTACTAGTGTTATTTCTATTGCAAACAATCCTGTCTCCCATAGTAGGGCTAAGCACATAGAAATAAAATACCATTTTATAAGAGAACATGTGGAAAAAGGAGATATTTCCCTAGAGTATGTTAATACAGAAAATCAGCTAGCTGACATGTATACTAAGCCCTTAGATGAAACCAAATTCAATAAATTTAAAATTGAATTAGGGATGATAAACTTAGAATAAGTTTTCAAAATTGGCTAAGTAAAATGGTGTCGACACACAGAGTTGTCTGTGTCGACACATAGATGTGGTGTCGACATTTCAGAGAAATGGTGTCGACACATCTAGAAAGTCTGTGTCGACACTTCAGAGAATTAGTGTCGACACATGCAGTATAGGTGTCGACACATCCAAGGTGGTGTCGACACTTAGGCTTTATACAGATTTAGTCTAGTAGAGTCTCGACTAAGTGTCAAGCTAAGTGGTGTCGACACATATACAAGTGTCGACATATATATTCTTTCAACACAACTTAAGTATTTTGACGCGCCCTTTCATCTTCGATTCTAGAAAGGTATAAATAGGTTTTCGTCATTGTCTGTCGACACGCTCACCAAAGTTTAGAGACCAAACTTGTGTGTCGACACCTCTCTTCTCTAAATTCAAATTTCTTCAAACCCTAATGGCACCCAAGCTAGAAGAGAATGTGAATGAAGGATATGAACTCGTGCGACACGCATTTGATGACGCAGAACCCGAGATCAAAGGCGTGATAACCCTAATCGCAGAGACTGGATTAGAATTTCTTGTTTCAGAACCGATCAAGATCTGGAAGAAGGAGGTTCTGGAGTTTCTGAATGCAACATCACTAGATGAATCAGGACTTAAGATTAAGTCAAGAGTTCATGGAACCAAGGTCAAAGTCTCTCCTAAGAGTCTGAGAAAGGTACTTCAACTACCAAGGACTAAGGAAGAAGAAGATGTTTCTGCTTCTAAGACTAGAGAAGCACTAACATGGTGTGGACTGGACTCCAACATGAAAATTGGATCTGTTTTCAACAGAAAGGGAATGAATATGCAGGGCAAGTTTCTATCTGAGATTGTTGGCAAGGTTATCCTGAGCAAACCTGGAGGACATGATAGAATATCTGCTTATATGTTCAGTCTAATGACAAGAATTATCCTCAAACTAGAAACTGATTGGTCTGCAGTTGTGTTTGAAAAGATAAAAGAGATTATGAAGAAGCCAAATCTGGGTAGAATACTAAGTCTTTACCTAGCTGGAAGTATTCCAGATGTAATGAACCAAGCTGCAGGTTCAAAGATTAACCATATGAGGAAGATGGATATGAGACTCTTCTCTAGGTGGGACAGAGTATTGACCAAGGAAATGCCAACTCTAGTAAAGGACACAGCCCTAAAGAAGAAGAAGACAGCCCCTATGGCTCAAGAATCCTCAAGCAGTTCTGAGGAGCAAGTAGTGTTCACTCCAGATGATGAAGAAACTGGAAATGCTGGACAGTCTCCAGCAAGACAAGAAGATGCACCAAGACAGGGGGAGCTACCACAAGCTAGCCCAGTTCACCTGGATCCACTCCAGGGGGAGCCCTTACTTGTGGATGAGCCAACTCCACTAGAAAGTGAACAGGCTACCCAAACTATACTTGAGGTAATAAATGAAATCAACCAATTAAATTTCCCTATTGAGAATGAAGTAATGACTGACACATTATCTGATGTTAATCAACAACCTCAGAATCTAAGTCAACCTCAGGATGTTGTCATGGAAGACACATCTGTTGTAGATAAAGTGGTTGATGAGATTAGAGATTCTCCACCCCATCCTCAACAGGAATTTACTTTAGAAGAACTGCTCCCTGACCTTCTACAAACAGATTTTGAGAAAGAGAAAGCTGTTGCTGAGGGGGAGAAAGTAATTTTTGAGGGGGAGCATGTGGAGATTGAAGAAGAAATTACAGGCAAAGAAACTGAGAAGCCCGAGGATGGTGAGCAGGTTCCTAAGACTGACAAGGATTTACCTTCAAGCCCTTAGGACAGGGTTGATATTGCTAGCACATCTGCTTTAGAAGATGAAGAGGCTACAAGAGCCAAAAAGAGGAAATTTCAAGTCTTCAAGAGGAGGAGCCAAACATATAAAAAGGCACTGCAAACAATTGCACCACAGCCTGCCCCATCTACTGACTACAGTTCATTTATGGTGACTATGCAGATTAAGCTGGATGAGCAAAGACAAGCTCTAGAAAAGTATGTGGATGAGGGGCATAAGTCACTGCAATTTGATCTGGCCCAAGACATCAAGTCAATCAGATTTGAAATGAATCTGAACAAGAAAGAGATGACTGACTGCTTCTATAAAGGAGGGAATGTTGTTGTCTATCTAGCCACACATCAAGAGAAAATAATGACAAAACTTGATGAGCTAGAAGTGAAGCAAGGCTATGTTCTGGAAAATCAGATAAGGATGAATGACAATTTGACTACTTCACATAATGCAATAATTACAGAAATGAATAATATAGCTACTGGTCAGACTACAGCAAGTGCTACTGCCAAGGCTGAAATTGACAAGCAATTGCAAGAAAGTCTCACTGCTGTTAAAACTGCTATAGAAGACTCTCAAAACGCTAAAACTGACAAGCTCCAAAGGTTGAAACCTTTCTATAAGGATGGAGTAAACTATTTGAATGCACAGATAAGGTTTCAAAAAGATGATCTGAGGGATCACATTGAAAGAGAAGTCATAAAGGGGGAGAGGGTGTTAGTCAAAGCAGGCTCTGATCATGCAAAGTGGATTTCAAATTCCATCAGAGCCACCCTTGGATATCCTCCATTATGTGATGATGACAATGTTGCAGAGTCTGGTATAAATCATGCATATCTTGGAGGGGAGCAAGCTGAAGTGGCTCAAGTAATATACCCTCCACCAGACTTTGATATGGTATATCAAGAGATACAGTCAATGTATAGTCCTCCTGATGGAAATCAAACTGTCATCATAGAGAAAGTTGTTCAACCTGTGCTAGAGGCTATACTGAAAGAAAAAGAGGCTTTGCAAAAAGAATAAGAAGCCCAATTGTCTAAGAAGAGATTCAGGGAGAAAGCTGAATTGAGGCCTGACTTTGAACAAGAGACTTTGCAGAAAGAACAAGAAGCCCAATTGTCTAAGAAGAGATTCAGGGAGCAAGCTGAATTGAGGCCTGACTTTGAATAATGGAGCCCCACTTCCAGGAATATAATTTTGACTACATGGAAGGCTGCCAAGGACAATATCCAGGATAGAAACAAGTGGTATTCTGAACTGGAGTGGAGGAAGTATGAGAACAGGCAAGAGGCCATTGTGCAATATAGAAGAAAGGCTAAGATGAGAAAGCTACCTCCTACTGCACAGGAGCCTAGCAAGTACTTTCCTAAGCCATATCATTACTTTGAAAGGAAAAGATCAAAGCTGAAGAATTGAAAAAGAAGGATTTTAAAGGAAAGAAGCCTGCTGCTACTGAAGATGCTGAAGCCCCAGTCCAAGCAAAGATACAATCAGGAAAGGGCATTGTGATCAAGGAGTCTAAGCAGCAATATGATAGAATTTTTCTTTAGTTTATAGTTGTAATCATTTGATTTTAAACTCTCTATAAACTTTTGGATAATGAATATGTTAAAGTTGCTAGAACAATGTGATATGTGTTAAATCTATTATATTACTGTTCTGAGATATTTGTGCATACATGTTTTGTTTATACATGTTTATGTACTTACCCTGTTATATAATCCTGTTTTACATCATACTGTAAATTTTTTATGTATGGTGTATATCATTGACTAAGGGTTATGACTTCTCCAAATAAGGGGAGATTGTTGGGTACATTGGAATAAATGTACCTGATTTGAAGAAGCCTCACCCTACTCAATGATATACATCAAAATGTATTTGATTTGTTTTGAGTTTAGTTGTGCAGGTTAAGTAATTGCAGGGAAAGCATGAAAAGTTTCTAAGTCCATGTGTCGACACCCAGAAGAAAAGTGTCGACACTTAAGAAGACTTGTGTCGACACCCAGAGAAGCTGTGTCGACACTTGGAGTAATTGTGTCGACACCAGGAATGTAGAGTCGACATCAGAAGGAAAGTGTCGACACATACAGGCTGTGTCAACACTCAATTAAGAAATGTCCAGAGAAGTAGTGTCGACACTTAAGAAAACTTGTGTCGACACCCAGAGAAGCTGTATCGACACTAGGAGGCTGTGTCGACACTCAGCAAACTTCAACAGAGTTTAAGTGCAAGTGTCGACATAATGAAGAATGTGTCGACACACAGCAAAAGTCTCAACACATGAAGAAAGTGTCGACACTAGGAGCCTGTGTCGACACTCAGCAAATTTCAATGAAGTCTAAGTACAAGTGTCGACACAAAGGAAATGTGTCGACACTCAACAAGTATCAACATAAAAGACATGTGTCGACACTAAGAAAATGTGTCGACACTCAGCGAGTATCAACACAAGAAGATGTGTCGACACAAAGGAGTTGTGTCGACACTTACAAGAATTCAACTAAGTACTAAAGAACAAGTAGTTGTGTCGACACGCAATATCAGTGTCGACACATGTTGAAGAAGCAGTGCCGAGAAGCAGATTCTACAACACAAGGAGTTGTGTCGACACCATGAAGGCTAGTGTCGACACTTAGTCTACTTGTGTCGACACTTAGTCTATAAGTGTCGACACTTGAAGACTGACTGTCTCGACACTTTCAGACAGTTACAGAAAATTCAAGAATTGACTGGATGACTTGACAGCTGTCATTCCAGCCGGTCTACTGCAACTGTCATAGCTGTCAGAAAGCTGTTAGAAAATGGATCAGCCGGTCACCATGAAGGAAGCCTATATAAACGCTTATTCTGTCAACAGAAAAAGATGATTAACAACAATCAACTGAAGTGATCAGAAGATCTAAGAAGTTGGAGAGAGAGAGCTCCTTCTAAGAAGACAGCTGTTGAACCAGGCAGTGAAGAAAGTTTCAGATTGAGATCTGATTCTTAAGTTAGCAGTGATTGAAGATCAGCTGCATAGAGACTCAACCCTACTGTGTTCTAAATTCAAGAAGCTTTGAAGGAAGCCAAGGGAGGTTGATCTCAGCATAGTTCTTCCAAGAACTCATCAAGAAACCTGTCAACTCTTCTCTCTTATTCTGAGTTGTGGGTATATACATTGTAATTTTAATTTCTTGTAGGATCCTTAGGGATCTGAGTTGTAAGCCTGAAAATATAAAGGCTGAGTGGTAGGGCCTGTGTGCCTTAGTGTAGGAGATCTATTTCTCTGAGTGTAGGCCTGTTGTAGGCTGAGTGTAGGCCTTGTTGAAGGCTGAGTGTAGGTCTTTGTGAAGACTGAGTGGTAGGGCTTCTGAGCCTGAGTTGTAAGAGTGGGATCACTCTGAGCTGTAGGAACCTATTTGGGGTTCTGAGTGTAAGATCTGAGGATCCGAGGAATAGTGGAGAAGTTGGGCCGAATCTAGTACACTACTAGATAGGCGAAGGGGGAAAGTGGATGTACCCAGACCTTGGGGAACCACTTTAAAACTGTGTGTACTCTGTGTGTGCTTGATTCTGTGATTGCTGTGTCGTATTGCTGTGAAGAATTGTTTATAATTCTGTGATTCTGCCTAAAGTTTGAAAAGATTAAAGTCACCTATTCACCACCCCCCTCTAGGTGATTATTTAAAATTTCTTTCACGCTGGGCGAGTGTCCTTTTCGATTCTGGTGCTACCCACTCGTTCGTGGCTAGATCTTTTGTGGAGCGTCATCGTTTGACCCTCAATCCTGTTGGCGACCCATTCTGTGTCAAGTTCCCCTCAGGTGATTCAGTGGTGTCAGATTAGGGAATTCAGGGTTGTTCAGTCCAGTTGGGAGATTTTCTCGTGGTTGCTGATCTAAAGGTTATAGACATGGAAGATTTTGATGTAATCCTGGGCATGGATTAACTATTGAAGTACGATGCAGTAATCCACTGCAAGGTCAAGCGCTTGGACTTCAAGTTGGATGACGGTCAACATAGGAGCATTTATGGTTATTCGCACCAAGATTCTCTGATCATTTCTGCGGTAAGTGCTCGAAAGATTTTGAATTCAGGATGCTTTGCCTGTTTGGTTTCAGTGTTGGCGAGCGTTGTTAGTTTGCCGCTTGTGGAGGAGATTGCTATAGTGCGCGAGATTTCTGACGTGTTTCCTGATAATCTTTCTGGTCTTCCTCCTGAGAGAGATGTTGAGTTTATCATAGATTTAGAACCGTGTACCCTTCCTATCGCTAAGGCTCCGTACTGTATGACTCCGCGTGAGTTGGGAGAGCTGCGTACCCAGTTAGACGAGCTGTTGCAGAACAGTTTCATTATGCCAGGTTCGTCACTGTGGGGTGCTCCCGTTCTGTTTGTAAAGAAGAAAGATGGATCAATGAGGCTGTGTATTGATTACATATAATTAAATAAGGTGACCATCACAAACAGATATCCCTTAGCGAGAATCGATAATTTGTTCGATCAGTTGCGTAGTAGCTCTGTATTTTTCAAGATTGACCTGCGTTCAGGTTATCATCAGTTGAGGATTCGTGAGGCAGACAATCCACGAACTACTTTTCATTCTCTGCATGGACATTTCGAGTTTTTGATAATGTCATTTGGATTGACTAATGCACCCGCCGCATTCATGGATTTGATGAACAGAGTGTTCAAAGACTTCTTGGATCACTTCGTGATAGTGTTTATAGATGACATCTTAGTCTACTCCCACAATGCTAAAGAGCATGCGCAGAACTTGCGTCTGGTCTTGTCAACATTGAGAGAGCATAAGTTGTATGCTAAGTTGAGCAAGTGCGAGTTTTGGCTACCTCAAGTCTCCTTTCTGGGCCATGTGGTGAATAAGGATGGGATAACAATTGATCCGGAAAAGATAGTTGTAGTGATGGATTGGAGTAGACCTACCACTCCCAAGGAAATAAGAAGTTTTCTAGGGCTGGTAGGATACTATAGAAGGTTTGTAGAGGGATTCTCTACACTGTCTGCGCCATTGACAAAATTGACGCAGAAGCATGCAACCTTTTATTGGAGTGATAAGTGTGAAGAGGCATTCCAGGAGCTGAAGAGGAGGTTATGCACTGCACCATTCTTGACCCTGCCTACTGAAGGACTGGAGTATATTGTGTATGTGGATGCTTCGCATGTTGGGCTCGGATGCATGTTGATGCAGGAGGGCAAGGTTATTGTGTATGGTTCTATACAGCTGAAGGTTCATGAACGGAATTACCCTACGCATGACCTGTAATTTGCAGCAGTGATATATGCTCTCAAGTTGTGGAGACATCTGGTATATGGCGCTATATGCAAGATTTATACTGATCATAAAAGTTTGAAATACGTCTTCACATAGAAGGAATTGAATTTGTGCCAGCGTAGATGGCTGGAGTATATGGCAGACTACGATGTCGAGATCCAGTACCACCCGGGCAAAGCTAACGTGGTTGCCGACGCCCTGAGCGGGAAGACATCTAAAGTTTTTTAACCTTTCGGTGGATTCACACGTGGAAGAATTCCTTTTGATGAGTATTTCAATGGGAAGTGGCAGTTCGACTAGTGAATTAGAAGTGTTAGAGCCTTTATGGATTACACTTACTAGACTGCATCAAAAGGAGGATCAAGATCTGCTGCATCTTTATAGTAGAGCTGCGAAGGGTGAGTTGTCAGAGTTTTCTATTGATGATATGGGAACCCTGAGATACCGTGGTAGGCTTTGCATTCCCGCTGTTAAGGATATTAGGTATCAGTTGTGCAAGGAGGCACATGGTTCTAATGTGGCCTACCACCCCGGTTCGACCAAGATGTACCGGGATCTGAAATAGATTGCTTGGTGGTTGGGTATGAAGGGTGATATAGCAAGGTTTGTATCTGAATGTTTCACCTGCAGGTGATTTAAGGCCTATCATGGAAGGCCTGGAGGCAAGCTAACATCTTTGAAGATCCCGAGATGGAAGTGGGAGAGTACCTCGATGGACTTTATTACTGGATTACCGAGCTCTCCTAGAGGGCATGACTCAGTTTGGGTGATTGTGGATATACTGACGAAGAGTGCTCACTCCGTGCCATTCAAGATTGACTAATCCATGAAGAAAATAGCTGAATTGTATTTGGACGAGGTCATCAGGTTGCATGAAGTACCTGTCAGTATTGTATTAGATCGAGACTCCAGATTTACGTCTCGCTTTTGGAAAAGTTTATAGGAGGGGTTGGGTACTGATTTAAGGTACTCCACCGCCTATCATCCTCAGACGAGTGGTCAAACAGAGCGAGTTAATCAGATTGTGGAAGATATGATAAGATGTTACATATTGGATCACGGTGGCACTTGGGATGAGCATCTCAGACTCATAGAATTTGCTTACAATAATAGTTATCAAGAGAGTTTGCAGATGACCCCGTTTGAGGCCTTGTATGAGAGGCGTTGTAGGACTCCTTTGTTTTGGGCTGAAGTTGGGGAGAGACCAGTGCTAGGTCCGGAGGCCCTTGAAGAGATGAATTGTGCTGTAACTCATATTCGAGAGAAGCTCCGTGTAGCATAAGAGCGTTATGAGAAGTATGCTAATTGACGAATGGTCGATCTAGAGTTTGTTGTTGAGGACTTGATTTTTCTGAAGGTCTCTCCGATGTCAGGTGTTAAAAGATTTGGAAGGAACCATAAGTTAGACCCCCTTGTATGTAGGACCTTTCCAGATTCTCGAGTGCATCAGAGTGTCAGCTTATAGACTGGAATTTCCAGCTACCTTCCCTGGTGTCTATGATGTGTTCCATGTGATCCAGTTGCGGAAGTGTGTTCATAGTGGTCATCAAGTCCTTGACTCGGTGCACAGACTCAACCCAACCTTTCGTATGTGGAAGATTCTATTCGTGTTTTGGAATATCAAGAGCGTGTGTTGCGGAGAAAGACCATCCCCATGGTCAATGTCCTTTGGAGAAATCAAGACGTCAAGAGCGCGACGTGAGAATTGGAATCAGCGATGAGGGAATCTCATCCGCATCTCTTCTCCTTGTTCAGGTATGTCTTAAAGTTTTTGATTGTGTTTGAGTTCTTGTTTTGTTTGGTTTTGGTGTTGTGTTAAGTTTCGGGACGAAACTTCTTTTTAGGGGAATGACTGTAACGCCCTCGATTTTTCGATGATTTTATTTGTTTTGGTATAATCATATTTATGACGTCGTGGCGTTACTTTTAACGTCGAGTTGAATGCGCAGCGCTGTTAAGGTATTTGCACGTCCGTGCTGTCGTTTCGGCTGAATTCTTGTTGTTATTGAAACTTTTTGAATTTGGAAATTAAGATAAGTAATTTTGGACTTGCTCGTCAAGTTTCGTCGCGATCCGAGCGATATTCGGGGCTCGATGATTTTCTGAAGTTTTGTATAGTCTATGTTCGTCGTATACTTTGAAAATTTTTATCTCTGGAATGGCTCTTCGGATTTAGGTTTTGTCTTTGCTGTTGGGTTCGTAGCATCAGCTTGCGCCTACGGTGTGAGTTTCGTTTAATTCGGAGCGCGTTTGGACGAATGGTCGATCTAGAGTTTGTTGTTGAGGACTTGATTTTTTTGAAGGTCTCTCCGATGTCGGGTGTTAAAAGATTTGGAAGGAACCATATGTTAGACCCCCTTGTATGTAGGACCTTTCCAGATTCTCGAGTGTATCAGAGTGTCAGCTTATAGACTGGAATTTCCAGCTACCTTCCCTGGTGTCTATGATGTGTTCCATGTGAGCCAGTTGCGGAAGTGTGTTCATAGTGGTCATCAAGTCCTTGACTCGGTGCACAGACTCAACCCAACCTTTCGTATGTGGAAGATTCTATTCGTGTTTTGGAATATCAAGAGCGTGTGTTGCGGAGAAAGACCATCCCCATGGTCAATGTCCTTTGGAGAAATCAAGACGTCAAGAGCGCGACGTGAGAATTGGAATCAGCGATGAGGGAATCTCATCCGCATCTCTTCTCCTTGTTCAGGTATGTCTTAAAGTTTTTGATTGTGTTTGAGTTCTTGTTTTGTTTGGTTTTGGTGTTGTGTTAAGTTTCGGGACGAAACTTCTTTTTAGGGGAATGACTGTAACGCCGTCGATTTTTCGATGATTTTATTTGTTTTGGTATCATCATATTTATGACGTCGTGGCGTTACTTTTAACGTCGAGTTGAATGCGCAGCGCTGTTAAGGTATTTGCACGTCCGTGCTGTCGTTTCGGCTGAATTCTTGTTGTTATTGAAACTTTTTGAATTTGGAAATTAAGATAAGTAATTTTGGACTTGCTCGTCAAGTTTCGTCGCGATCCGAGCGATATTCGGGGCTCGATGATTTTCTGAAGTTTTGTATAGTCTATGTTCGTCGTATACTTTGAAAATTTTTATCTCTGGAATGGCTCTTCGGATTTAGGTTTTGTCTTTGCTGTTGGGTTCGTAGCATCAGCTTTCGCCTACGGTGTGAGTTTCGTTTAATTCGGAGCGCGTTTGGACCTCCGTTTTGAACTCGTGTTATATTGTTCAAAATATGAATATATGATTATTATAAAATTAAGCCACTATTCAAAAATGTAAATTCCTATTCATCTCTATAGTTTAATTTTTAGGTATTTTGTAAAAAGCACTATTCACGAAGGACAAAAGAGAACTGTTCTTTTAATTGTTTGCACATTTCTTCGCCGGTCTGAGTCTTCTCGAGTGTTTCCCCTATGCATCTCTCGAGTGGGTCTGCCTTCTCTCGAGTGAGTCTGCTTCTTCTCGAGTGAAATTTTTTTCTTCTTCTCGAGTACTGCTCTCGAGTGCTTTTACTCTTCATTCTCGAGTAAATCCATTGCTCCCGAGAGTTAGCTTTTTGCCTCTCGAGTGCTTGATTTTCACCTCTCGAGTTCTGCTCTAATTCTTCTCGAGTTGTCCTGTACAATTTGAGTTCGGGCGTCATTGTGAGGGTCCAAACGTTGTCGGATGAAAAAAATGGTTAACATGAAATTTGTTCGTCTCGACGAGATCTACAACTTTTATGTTGGACACTTTTTTTAAGCCATCCTAAGCCTCTATTTTCAGTTTTCCCGTACTAGCTCATAAACAATACGTTTTTTTATATATATAGACAAAATATTTTATAAGTACTTATATATATATACTCTTATACTTGGGTTATTAGAAATCAGAAATAAAACTTCATCTTCTTCTTCTCCGGACCTTTTCCTCCCGAACCAGAGCGGCGTGAGCGAGAGAGAGAAATATTTTCGTGAATCTTCCGGTGGCCGCCGACGGTGCTCCGGTGCTCCAAATCTTCGACCGAGTATAGATCTGGAAAGCTCTCGGCAAGGGCTTCATCATCATGGTAAAATCTTCCCCATTCCTTGATTTTTCTCACTAGGGTTTTCGGCCCTAATTCCTATTTTTTGGTCATTCTTATTAGATTTCGATTTCTCTCATCTTCCTTGGTCCCGATCTATGCCGAGGTGCGATTAGGTGATATTCTCCGGTAAAACCAAGGCAAGTGACTCCATTCCTCCTTTTTTTTTTCATTTTCTCCTTAAGTTCTCATGGTAAGACTTTTGTCATATATTATTGTCCCCGTTTCTTTAGAGTATAGATGTTAAATCTTTTAGGTTTGCGCTTAGGGTAAATTTTTTTCGACACCGCTGAGTGTAGGACGCGTTGCGCTTAGTTTTAGGTCGATTGTAGGTTTGGTCTTCGAGTTAGTGTTGAGATCCTTAGGTGTTGTGCTGATTTTGGATGATGATGTTGGGGATGTGAGGGTTGGTGTGGATAATAGCCCACCCAACCGGGAGCCCCTTCTTTCTGTGGATCATCACAGTCGGGGCATACTTTAGTTCTCCTGTTCTGGACTGTTGGGTCTGCTTGGCCTGGTTTGGTCATGTTGTTGACCACAGTGCCGCTTGTGAGACATTTGAGGATCCGGAGTTGGGCTTTAGGGCGCTTGAGGTCGTCGCCCTCTCCGTCCTGCAATGTAATCATACCACATGTTGATGATCCACCCTCTTTCGAGCCGTTCATGCTCAGTTGGTTCCTAGTGGATTATACTACAGTTTGCTAAATCTTGTTGTTTATACTCAGACTCGTTCACTTTCGCACTTGGTGCATTTTAATTCAGATGTATTTTATTGGTTAACTTTTCTCTACTCGATCAAATTTGGCTAATGGTTGGTGTGTTTTTTTTTCATTTTTCTGTTTGCCTTGGGTTGGGTTTGGTACACCCTCCTTTGTTAAATTCTTTTCATACTTGTTTACTTGTACTCTTGCCACTTGTACTTTTGTCTACTGAGGTGCTCTTCTTTTGAATGCCTCGGGTGCAGGGTTGTAGCCGGTGGTGCGGCTGAGTGGTGTTGTTGCTGTGTGTGCCTCGTGCTTGCGAGGTAGCTTTTGGTACTATTGTTGTTTGGTTCAGACTTGAGAACTTTTGGTGGATTCGTGTCAGGTGTTTGACGCCCACTGATTGTTTATTGTTGTTCATGAATATTTTGCTAATAGTTAGTGTCTACTCTTATGCTAGTAGTTCTTGCTCTCTGGGAAGGATTTATGCTAGGATGCCTATAGATATTTTCAAATATAAAATAAACTTAGATTATTTCATGCATAGCACGATTTAAAACTCTAAGTCACTATGTTTAATAACGTACAAACTACTTTGATATTATTATTATAAATTTAGAGTACTGCATGCCATGAGTTTTTCTTTTTGGGATGTTAGACTAATGTAGGATATCCAATTTGATTACTATAGTATTTTTCCGCTGCGTTCAACTACTTTCTCCCTGGTGGACTAGTGAGCCACAAAGCCGAGGGATACGGCTAATTGTCTAACCCAAACTAAACTTCTTCAATTGATCATTTAAATCTTATGTTTTTGTTGATTTGGAGTGTTGTCTGAGCGTCTGCAGTTATCCCCTACTGACGTGGCATCATGACGCGCATTTCCCCTTACTCTGATATTCCTCCGTTGTGTGAGAAATGCGGATTGTGACACCGACGCTGCACCGAAACCGCCGCCGCCGCAAACCGCCATCCCCGACGCTGCACCGAAACCGCCGCCGCCGCAAACCTCCATCGTCGACGCTGCACCGAAATCGCCGCCGCCGCAAACCTCCATCACCGACGCTGCAACAATCAATTCAAATTTTTATTTACAAAATAACTTTAAATACTTTCAAAGGATTTGCATCTACTAGACCACCAGTCTGTAATCTTGATAGGTTTATACTTTGTAAAACCAGAATTAGATTGTTTATGAACTCTATTGATGAAGACAGTTTTGAATCAATCTTGACATGACACCAACGCTATATAGAAGAGATGTAGATGATAATATAACTGCAGAACCTGTACCAAGTAATGAATGGACTGATGTGGAGAAAAGAGTTAAAAATTGTTATACAAAAGTTATGAATATCTTGGTCTCATCATGTCAGATGACATATTTCAAAAGATTGCCGAATATCTCGCAGCAAAAGATATAAGAGAATCTTTCTTAAGGATTGTTGATGGAAGTGCAACTGAAAGAAAAGATAAAAGATCACTTCTAATCTCTCACCATGAAAATTTCCAGAAGAAATTTGATGAATCTGTAGCAGAGATGTATGATAGATTCAATATAATAATTAATGAGTTAAAATGACTAAAAAAGACGTATCTCTCACAGAAATTAATGATAAATTACTCATATGCTTTCTAGCATATGAGATTCCAGAATTTGGGCTATTAGAGAAGCAAAGTGTCACAAGGAAATCACAAAGCATTGAGAAATTAAAATCTTATGAGCAATTATTAAAAAGTAGAGCAAAAACAGAAGCTAAAAAAATAACTTATCATATAGAGAAAAATCAGTTGCATTCAAAGCTACTGAAGATGAACCATCTGTTACAGAAAATGAAATGTTCAATATTCTGCCAAGAAGAAGAAAATGGATTAAATAAGAATATTCAAGAAGAAAAGGCAAAAGTATTGAAAAATCAAAATTTGACAAGACTCCCAATAAGGAGATAATATGTTTTACTTGTAGAAAATCTGGACATATTTCAACAGAATGTCCAGAACAACAAAAGGAAAGATCAAGCTCCAAGGATTAAAAGAAAAAATATCTGATGAGGAAGGATAAGAGAAAGGGAAAATGTTTTATTGCTGAAAACTGGAGTGACACAGACTCAGAATCTAGTTCTTCATCAGATAATGAAGAGGAAAAAGCTACTGAAAAAGCTTGTCTCATGGCTTTGAAGACTGAATCAGATCATGATTTAATTGAGGTACCAGATTATTTTCATGATATAGATTTTACTTCTGATGATTTTAAGATATGTTTTACAAAATTTTGTATAGATCAAATAAAACTTGAAAACGAAATCAAATCATTAACGTAAAAATTGAAAATATATGAAAACTGTCATGATGATATTAAACAAATAGAACAGTATAAGCATTTAGATGTTGAGATAAATAATTTGAAGGAACATATTATAAAATTAATAAAATAAAATTCTTCATTGAAAGCATAGCTATCAAAGGAAAAAGTCTTTGAAGACTCATTGAATGGTAGGAGTAATCAGCTTAAAAATATTACTGAAAACCTTAAGAAAATGCTTTATCATTTGGGCTTAGGAGCAAACCTTAACTGGATATTTGCAATAGCTAATAAATCTGGTTGGAAAAATCCTGTACATTCATTAAGGCAAATGAACTACCATATACAATAGTACATAATAACTATTCAAATTTCAATAATGATGAGAGAAAGTTTAAAAAAAAGTGTTGCAAATAAACAACCAATGATAGATAAAAAATAGAAATCAGTGGTTTCAATGAATCAAGAACATGTGTCAATTTCATATCGATGCAACTCTTGTGAAACGTTGACATCACATCGACGCTTTCCAAATGTTGTGTCAACTTCAACTCGACGCATATCCCTTAAGATCAATTATTTATATCAGAATTTTTTTGAAAATAATGTTTGTCATGATTGTTTTATCAAAGGTCATATAACTGGAAGATGTTATTTTAATAGACCAACACTCTTTTATCCCGGGGAATATTATGAAAGATCTTTATATACTTTCATTACTCGCTATAATGAAAAAAAATAATGGGTTCACGGTAACCTGGATCCCAACTAATGTTTAAATTCATTTGCAGGAAAAAGTCTGTCCTTCTACAAATCGTTAGTGATATCTGGACAGTGGATGCTCTTGGAATATGACTGAACAAAGATATATACTGATAAATTACAAGGCCAAAAATGGTCCCAAGGTAGCGTTTGGTGATTCCAATTATTGTCAGACTAAAGGTTATGACATGATCAAAATTAAGGATATCACCTTTGCTAAAGTAGCTCGTGTTGAAGGACTTCAACATAATCTGATTAGCATTAGTCAATTTTGTGATGGTGAATACAAAATTATTTTCACTAATAATCATTGCCAAATAGTAAATTTTAGAACAGATGACATTGTGCTAACTGGATCTAGAAATTACAATATATATGTTATTGACTTTGACTCAACTAACAATGAATTATGTTTATTCAATACTGAAATAGACAAGAATGAGCTGTTACATAGAAGACTTAACCTTGTAAATCACAAAACCATAACAAAACTTTCAAAGAATGAGTTAGTAAGATGCTTACCCAAAAGTAAATATAGAAAAGTCAATTTGTGTAGAGCTTACCAGCTAGGTAAATAGGTGAAATATTCATTCAAACTAATAGATAAGAATGATTTCCCAAGAATCTTATACCCTCTACATATGGATTTATTTGGTACTCTTATCACGCAAAATTTAGGAGATAAGTCATATACATTTGTTATTGTGGGTGATTTCTCAAGTTTCAGCTGAGTGTTCTTTTTAAAAGTAAAGTCTGATACCTTCTCAACCTTCACAAGATTTATTAAACAGATTCAATCTGAATTTGGTACCAAAGTTTCATTGATTAGAAGTGATCATGACACGAAGTTTGAAAATCAGTTGATCTGTAGATTCTGTGAAGATGAGAGGATAAGACAGATTTTCAGCTCCAACAACTCCTCGACAAAGCGAAGTTACTGAAAGGAAAAATAAAATACTCATTGAAGGTGGAAGAACATTATTAATAGAGTTTAAGTTGCATAGTTCCTTTTGGGCTGAAGCAGTGAACACCGCTAATTATATTCTTAATAGAAGTCTTATTCATAAGACTAAACTAAAGACACCTTATGAACTTTTGAAAGATAAACCACCTAAGGTCTTACTTCAGAATATTTGGCGGTGTCTGTTATATTCTTAACAATGAAAAAGTTACCTAGCCAAATTTGATAAGAAATCTGATGTTAGAATATTTTTGGGATATTCCTTATCTAGCAAAACCTATATGTGGTATAATAAAAGGACACTTAAAATTGAAGAATCCATGCATGTAGTATTTCATGAGACTCATGATTGTTCCCAGGGGGAGGAAACTTACACTAGAAAAATATTGTAGCAACATGTTGTTATGGATAAAAACTTCAAAGAATTAAAGATTGTGGAGAATATAAAAAACACTTCTGCAAAGAATAATCATAACAAAGAACATGATACTGAGAGCTCAGAAGATGAAGTTCCTACAGAAAGACATATTAATCCAACAGTCATAGAATAAGTTAATGCTCAGGAAATTGGATTACATCATGAAGAAGGAACAAGAGAACAATTTTACCATGATCTAATTGATCAAACAAGAATTGATCCAAATAGGTCAATCTCGAGGGATCATCCTTTTTCTCAAGTCATCGACAATATAAATCAAGTGGTAAAGACTAGAATACAACTATCAACTTGAGAAATGTTGCAGTGCTTCTTATCTCAATTTGAACTCAAGAAATTTGAGGAAGCTGATACTGATCCACACTGGATTATAGCTATGCAAAAAGAACTTGCATAATTTGAAAGAAATATAATGTGAGAATTAGTGGAAAGACCAAAGAATTATCCAGTTATAGGGACTAAATGAGTTTTCAGGAATAAATTGGATACAAATGGAGTGATTGTGAGAAATAAAGCTAGACTGGTTGCTCAAGGGTATAGACAAGAGGAAGAAATTGACTACAATCAGACCTTTGCACAAGTAGCAAGGCTAGAAGCAATCAGATTATTTCTAGCCTATACAGCTTATAAAAGGATTAAAGTTTATCAAATAAATGTCAAGAGTGCCTTTCTTAATGGATTCCTAGAAGAAGAGGTTTATGTAGAACAACCTTCATGTTTTGTCAATCCAACTCTCCCTCTTATGTTTATAAATTAAATAAAGAACTCTATTGTGTAAAGTAAGCTCCAAGAGCCTGGTATAAGACCTTATCCACATTTCTCTTAGATCACTCATTCACATGAGAAAAGGTGGATAAAATAATTTTCACTAAAACACATAAGAAAGAACGGTTTTTTGTCCAAATTTATGTGGATGATATTATATTTGGGTCAAGAGAATCTAGATTATGTAAAAAGTTTGTTGACTTAATACAATCTAAGTTTGAAATAAATAACATGAGAGAGTTATTCTTTCTTGATTTACAAGTAAAACAAATCAATAAAAGTATCTTCATTTCCCAATCTAAATACACTAAGGAATTAATTATGAAATTTGGCATGAAAACTGTCTCTATTATGAAAAATCTTATGACTACTAATGTTGTTTGAGATAAGGATGTATCTGGTAAATTTGTAGACCAGAAAACATATAGAGCAATCATTGACTCACTTCTATATCTAACAGCAAAGAGACCTGATATAATGTTTGCTACAGATGTCTGTGCAAGGTTTCAAGTTGACCCCAAATAATCACATCTTAGTTCTGTAAAAAGAATCTTAAGGTATCTTAAAGGTACATTTGAAATGAGATTGTGGTATCCAACAGAATCAGAATTTGAACTATGTGGTTATTCAGATGTCGATTATCCAGGACATAAATTGGATAAAAAAGTACCTCAAAAGCTTGTCAATTCCTAGGTGCTAGACTGATATCTTGGTTTAGTAAGAAACAAACATCAGTCTTCACTTCTACAACTGAAACAGAATATATTGCTGCTGGAAGCTATTGTTCACAGATTTTATTGTCATCCAATCCATGCGGTTTCCCTGCAGTTACGTCCTTGCTCGCTGTTTCTAGTAACCTGTTTTACCCGCGCGGTTTCTTTTCTATCCGCTGATCCTCTTGCCGCTGTTCTAGCCTCCTAACTGCCCGGACATGGGTCTTATCTTAATTATACTGGACAGATGACTTCCTCCTCTGCAGACCGCCCGATCCTTGCCCCTGAACTTCAGGATGAACTGCGGATTACTACTATCTCGTTAACTGGGAAGAAGAACTTTGTTGAGTGGGTGCACTCGGTTCACCGCGTTCTTCAGTCCAAAGGCTTCCTACATCACTTGACTCAGGCTGCTTCCGCTACTCCTACTGAAGACAGGTTACGTAATGATGGTCGCGTTCAGACCTGGCTCCTCAACTTCCTTGATGGAGAACCGTATCGCATGGTCATGTATCATGAAACGACAAAAGCAATATGAGATGAACTCCATTTCCTCTATTCCGGAAAAGATAGTCTACAACACTTTTATGACATCATCACTGATCTTCAGAATCTTGATGCCACCGACCTCACCTCCTTTGTTGCTCGGGCCAAAACTCTGCTTGAAGCATGGATTCAACATCAACCTCCTACGATGGACCTCACTGCACAACGTGCTAAAAAAAGTCGCTGGTGTTGCCATGATGGTGCCTCATGTGCCATCGCATCTTCAGAGCGTTCGTGCTCAGATCCTCTCCTCTGCTGCTACTCGGTGACTATCAGATGTGTGTTTCATGTAGCTCAAGGTCTCACCGCCTTCTGATGGTTTTGGACCTCTGTCACCGACTCTCCTTCAACAGGTTTCTGCGCCCTTACTGCCCCTTCCACCTTCTGCTCGGGGTGGGTGGTGGTGGTGGTGTGGGGGGGGGGGGGGCAGCTCTGGTGTGGGGGGGTGGTGGTGGTGTGTGTGTGTGGGGGGGGAGGGGGGGGGGGTGGGGGCATTCTGACTCTCGAGGTCGGGGAGGCCGGCCACGACCAAAGCGTTCCTTCTGCGGTAAGGACGACCACCTTGAGGCCACGTGCTATCGCAAGCATGAGCTTCCTTCTCGTCCACAGGCCGTCGTTGCTGCTCATGACTCTTCGATCACTCGTACTGACATTGAAGTGGTCCAGCTTCAACTCCAACAACTTCATGGTCTGCTCAGTCGCCCACCTGCTTCCGTTACCTCAGCTATCTTCATCTCACTTGAAGGTATTGCTTGTCTCTCCATTAGTCTGCGGTGGATATTGGATTCAGGTGTCACTCATTACATCACCTCCATGCGAACACGTCAGTACCTGGATTCTCCTCATCCTAAGTGTATCGCAATGGCTAACGGGGACACTGTTCCGATCTCCGGCTCTGCGGATATCTCTCTCACTTCTTATCCATCTCTACGCTTTGCTCTTCATGTTCCAGGATCCCAATTTAATTTACTTTCTGTTGGTCGGCACACTACTGATTTAAATTGCTCTATAACATTTACATCTTCTTCTTTTCTGATACAGGATCGACAAACGTGGAATATCATTGGTAAGGGATTACTATAAAACGGGCTCTACCTTCTTGATGAATCCCCTACTATCCTCTCTTCTGTCTCCTCTGTCGATTGACATCAGCGTCTTGGGCATCCCTCTTTACTAGTCCTCCAGAAGGCTCTACCAGATGTATCTCTTGCTCCATTTCAATGCGAATCTTGTATTTTCGGCAAATAGCTTCGTTCATCTTTTGCATCTCATTGTACTCGGAACTCTGCTCTTTTTATTTTAGTACACTCCGATATTTCGAGACCGTACAAAATCACTAGCATTTCCGGCTATCGCTATTTTTTAACTTTGATTGATGATTATTCTCGAATGACATGACTATATTTACTCTAGGATCGCTCTGAGCTTCCACGTCTCTTTCGCGCTTTCCTCCTTGAGATCCGCACGCAATTCTCCACGAACATCAAAATTATTCGCACTGATAATGCTCGCGAATACACTAGCCACGAGTTTGCGAACCTTTGCTCGGAATTTGGAGTCATTCACCAAACATTGTGTGCTTAGACCACTCTGAAAGTCCACCTAGTGTCAACTAAGTTCACCTATGGGGGGGGGAATAGGTGACGTGCAGCGTTTTTGCGAAATTTAATATTGTACCTGCACAAGAAAATAAAACGGCACAGCAAAGAAAGGACACAAGCAATTTATAGTGGTTCCCCGACTTGGGTACATCCACTTTCCCCCTCCGACCTATCTCCCAACAAGGGATGACTCGGTCTCTTCTCCAACAGGATTGAAATCCAATCCCTGCACTATCGGAAGGAACCCTTCCACACGTAGGAGTCAACACTCCCACAAAACGGGTTGCACTCAACCCTTACAACTAGGAACCAACATTCCTTTACAACAAAAGTAAAACTAGAATGTACAAGAGATACAAACTACGTTTGGATACTAAGGTGTTCCTCTTCACTCGACGACGTGATCTTGAAGTCAACGAAGAGTCTACAACCCTAGATCTCTCTTGGAGTGAATCTCCCCGGAACCGGCGGCGATAAGATGGGCGGCGGCTTGGTTCACGGGATCGGTGGCAACAACGATGTGCGGCTGCTGTTCTTTGGAGATCCAAACTTCGTAGCGAAGCTAGCTAGGTCTACCAACGGTCACACTAGGATCAATCACCTCGAACGATTCGGATGGGGAAGATTTTCCCCATCAACAAATCAAGAGAGAAGAGATCTCCGGTTAGACACGTGAGACGCTGAGCTTAGCTAGGCTTCTGTCGCAGGAGGATCTGGGCGAAACCACGATCAACCGGCGAGCAACTTGGCGCATGCGGCGGCGGCGGCGGAGCGGAAACAGCGATCTAGGTCACGTCGTGGCTCGCGAATTTCTTTTCTTCTTCGCTGCTTTTACTGTTCAAAAATACCCGTGTATTTATACACACGTATACTCCTAAATGACCGTTGTGGGCCCCACCTGAAGGAAACCCTAGTTCCGGTTCAACATAGTCCCAGCGGCAGAATCCGGTCCAGCAGCTTCTAGAGAAATTGCTAAGTCAAAATCGGCGAGAATCGCAGGTGATTCTCGACGAATCGGCGAGAATCAGTTAGTGATTCTCGCCGAATCACTTGTTAATTCTCAACGAATATTACTTGGCCATGATCTGCTCGACGATGGGTTCGGCGAGAATCACTAGTGATTCTCGCCGAATCTTACTTGGCACCGTTTTGAGGTAGCCGATAGAGTCGGCGAGAATCACTAATGATTCTCGACGATTCGGCGAGAATCACTTGGTGATTCTCGTCGAATTATACTTAAACGAATTTTCGTCTTTCCACCCAAGAGCTGCTCCTTGACCCATCCTTGCTCCTTGTCTGCTCTTGTATAAACACGGCCCTGTACTTGAAAGTAAGTGCACTCCAATAGAGAGAGTACACGTAGGCCAACACAATGATCTGCTCAACGAGGGATTACGTCGTGCAGACCCGTGTATATTGACCTACTGCACCCTGACATTGGTGTTCACTTAGCGTGGAATAACTGCAAGCACAACTTAAGAGGTTTCATCAAATACATTGTGAATTCATCTTAGCTTGACATATGGCTTCCTCAAATCCAGGTAATTGTGGATACAATACCCAACAATCTCCCCCTATTTGATGAAGTCAAAACCCTACTAGCTAAGATGAATAACACCAACCGGATAATATAAATAACATTCAGAATTTAAATATGCAGCACAAGAGAATATAGGCAGACAAATCAAACTTGAGTCATTCATAAATTCAAATGCATATATATATATATATATATATATATATATATATATATATATATATATATATATATATATATATATATATATATATATATATATATATATATATATATATGTATATATACATAATCTCAAGATTGTTCATATAATAACAATAACCATTAATTGTTCTTAAGAGAGAATGACAAGCTATCAATTTTTGACTATTTTTCTTTGCCTAAGTCATCCTTGAGTTTTTTGCGCCAAATACTTCTTTCTTTGCCTCTTCATATACTCTTTGGGCTTCGGATAATATCTGGGAGGAGGAGCTTTATCTGCCGCAGTATTGATTCTGAAAAAGATGTTCCTTTTGGCTTCATACGTCTTATGCATCTCCCATTCATACTGGCTGTATACATCGTTTCAATTGATTTCCCCTTGTTCCTGTAGCCAGAATGTGTCCAATATGATACTCTTGGATATTGGACTCCACTTTTCATTTCTTACTTCCTCCTCCTTCAGCCTGATTCTCTTTTCAGCTTGTGTTTCCTTTGATGTCCCTTCTTGAAACTTTCTCTTATCCCTGACTTTTGCTAGGGCCTCTTGGTCAAACATGGCCATACGTTTTGCTTTGGAAATATCCCTAGCATCAACTTCACTCATGGGAACATCTGCAGCACTTACTCCCTCAGCAGCCGTAGAAGTCTCAGGAGCATGAATACCCGCAGGATTTTCAGGCAAAACTTCACTCATGCTGAACTTTAGCTTTCAAGCTTGGTGGAGAAGATGATGTTCAGCCATCTTTATGTATTTTCTTTATTCCGTTCAATCTTTTTTCATTTTCCTTTTTATTTTCGTTGATTTGAATCAATGACACACTTGCATGTGAGCCCCAGCCAAGGTTTGGTGAGCCCCACCTTCTTTAGAAAGGACAAGGCAGCTTTCGGCACCACCACAGCTTTCCCGCAACAGCTACATGTGAGTTGACTTTGATGACATCAGCAAAGGTCATCACCATCTGGACTTAGAAAATATTCCAGAAATCCATGAAGCGTTGAGTGATGTTAAGTCACTCAACGTCATTTGTCTTGGTTCTCAGCACTTCTGGACTTGTGAATTTCTCTGGATTTGTCTCAGTGGTTCTGTCTCAGTGGTTTCTTCTTAATAGCTATGACAGGCCTTTGTCTCAACACTTTCTTCTTATTAGCTAAGAAAAGTCTCTGTCTCAGCGGTTCTGTCTCAGTGCTTCTTACCTTAGTTGATTTTTTTGGCTTTAGCTTAACAAGTGTAGAGCTGAGTTCGACGATTTGTAAGCTGAGATCGACGAATTACAAATTGAGCTCGACGAACTTCAAGCTGAGCTCAACGAAATTTGAAACCAGAGCTCTTGTGCTTATCCCACGGAATGTTGAGCTGAGCTCGACGACCAGCGAACTGAGCTCGACGAACTTCGTGCTGAGCACGACGAAATTTGAGTTATACTCTCAAACTCATTTTCTTCACCTGTCTAATCATGGACTACCTGCATGCATGAACTAAAATACACATCAAATACATTATGCTCCTTAGCATGATTGGTGATGCCCCTTCAAATCCTGAGGAACATTGTAGAACACAATTCCCAACAATAACTGTCTAACTTCTGATGCGTTGAGTGAGCCTTCATCACTCAACGTTGTTGCCTTTGAAAGCTTAACTGATAAGTCATTGAGTGAACCTGCATCACTCAACGCATTTGCACTTTAACATAATTATTTTGGTTGATGGCGTTGAGTGAACCTTCTTCACTCAACGCTTCTGGAATTGGCAGTTATCTTGACTGAAGGCGTTGAGTGAACCTTCTACACTCAATGCTTCTGGACTTGTACAGAATTTCTGACTGAAGGTGTTGAGTGAACCTTCTACACTCAATGCTTCTGAACTTAGCTGTTTTCTGATAGGGCGTTGAGTGAGCCTTCTTCACTCAATGCTTTTGTACTTGGACAGATTTTCTTTGAGTAAGCGTTGAGTGAATGACCTTCTGTCAACGCTTTTAGGCCTCTGGCTTTGAGTGATGTGTATTCACTAAACACTTCTGGATTTAGGCAAATTTTTGTTTCTCTATTGTATCTTGTCTTGAGTCCAACTAATCTTCTGACCCTATCAACTTGTCTAATCAATGAACAGTGGACAACCTGTATACATAGAATTATAACATATATCAAATACAAACTTCTGTATACTATTGACTTGTGAGTCTTCTTCAAATCGTGGACATTGTGATCAATGAACCCAACAATCTCCCCCTATTTGAAAAAGTCAGAATCCTAGTCAATGATATACACTAACTTATAGAAAAGATAAATTCACAGAATTGAAGGTCAAGAAATAACACAACCAAAATTTGATTTAACACAAAAATTGATAATTATAAACAAAAGTGTGTTCCAATAATATTGTTTCATATTCCTAAGGCTCTAAGGAACCGATTACACATGTCATTATTAGGCATTATGTTTCTTAATGACTATGCCCCTGCTAGGCCTTTTAGCTGCCTTCTCGTCAGCTTCTATCTTCTTTTGCCTTTGCCTTTCAAAATAGTTGTATGACTTTGGAAAATATTTGCTAGACTATGGAGCATCTGACTGCATAGTACCGGCCTTCTTATCATTTCTGAACTTTCTCCTAATCTCTTTATTTCTTTCAAGTTTAGCCAATTCCAAGGAGCTGTACAGTTTACTTCTTTCAGTTTTGTTTTCTCTGATCTGATCCCAGACGGCCAAAATAATAGTCCACAGTTCAAAATCAGGCTTGGAATCTATCTCTTTTCTGTGTCTTTTCTTACTCTGTTTGATCTCAGCATCATCCTCAGCAGCAGCCTTACCTTTGCTCTTAGATAGTTGTTTAGTGGTGGGGCCGAAGGTTGGAACATTTCCATCAATAGTTTCAGCTCCATCACCATCTATTTGACCTTCAGGAGTTGGAACATCATCATATACAAAATGATCTAGGCTCAGTGATCCTCTGATGACATTTGAAGTCTAAATTGTATTTTTTGTACTGGCCTTAATCATTAATTTCGCCCCTTTTTGACTTCTTCAGTTATGACTGTAGTCAGGGAATCCTTGGTAAAGAAAATCTTTTCAGCCAAATAATTAACTTCTTTGGTAACTTGATTCTTAACCTCCAGCATGTGGTCTTCTAAGTACTAAGTGCAAGCATCCATTCTTCTTTCTAGAATGATCTTATTTGCTTCAATGATTTGCTTTTGTACTGTATGCACCATTTCCATTTTTCCTGAGGTGATGTTTTGATTTTCTAAGATGTCATTTTGCTTTTGCCTAATCTCAGCAAGCTTTTCCTCAGTATATGTAACAACTGGAGCAGTTCTTTTAAAGAATGCAACTGTGTTTGCCTTGAGCAGATTCACCTCAAATCATATAGACTTGATCTCAATGGATAGATCTTGTCTCAGTTCTTTGATATAATCATTCACATAGTGTTCTATTTGCCTCCTCTTGTTATCTAATAGTCATTTTAATTGAGTCAGGAAGGAGGAAGACATTACATCAGTCTGTTGAGATGTACCTTTAAAGCAAAAATCTTCATCATCCCTCCTTATGTCTCCCCTATCTTCTGAGTCAGCCACTTTAAACTCAGAGGAATGATCAGGAATTGTTTGGTACATTGGAATTTGTGTACCTAATTTGGAGAAGCCTCACCTAACTCAATGATATACATAAGGTTGTATTTGATTATATATTGGGTTAATTTGTGCAGGCAGAAGAATGCAGAAAATATTCTAAGTACAAAAGTGTCGAGATAATTATTTTGTGTCGACACCTTTGAAGGAGCTGTGTCGAGACAAGAAGCAAGTATGTGTCAACACACATGACTTGTGTCGACACTCAGAAGCTAAGTCGACATCAACTGTGTCCACACTTATAACTTGTGTCGACACACTCGGACTGTTGAGCTGACAAGTGTAAAGAAGCAAATATGTCGACATCCAAGACTTGGGTCGACATTTAAAGAGGCTGTGCCGACACACAGGACTTGTGTCGACACATTCTACAAAAGATGTGTCAAGAACTTGATAGAGAGGCTATGTCGACACACAGGACTTGTGTCGACACATTGTACAAAGGGTGCGGGTCGAGAACTTGATGAAGAGCTGTGTCGACTATTTTCTGAAGTGTGTCGACACAGTCTACAAAGACAGTGTTGAGACTAAGTGAAGAGCTGTGTCGACAGCTGCTGATGTTTGTCGACAACACCAAAGGAAGTGTGTCGACACCCGGGTATTTGTGTCGACACATACTCCATCTGTGTTGACACATATTATCCTTATGTCTCAACACATTCTGTTGAGCTAACTAATTCTAAGTGTCAAGACTGAAGGCTTGACAATTGTTAGAATTTTCACGGCCTATTCAGACATGACAGAACTGTCAGATGCCAGTCAACTACCGGATCAGCCAATTGCCACTAATGTAAAGCTATAAATAGGGCCGAGCTATTAGAGAAAAATGAACGAATAGAAGATAGAGAAAAACTAAAGTGGAATTCTCCAAGAAGAATTCAAGGATTCCAGTACATCTGGAGACTCTGATTCAAAATCAGAGAAGGAGATTGCTTCTCAGCAGATTTTCTGAAGATTGTAGAAATAATTCAGAAGGGTGGAAGAAGCTGGATCTACACCAAGAAGATTCAACCTAGGTTCTCTATTTCAAGAAACTTTGAATAAGCTAAGTCAAGTTGAATCAAATCCTTTACTGCAAAGAAAAGAAAGCAGATCCATCAAGATCTGATCAAGATTCCTTCATCTCGTTCTGAGTGAAGGTAGAAACATCTTCTTTATCTAATTCCTGTAGGATCTATTGTAGATCTGAGTGTAAGAGATTAAGTTTTTTGAGTTGTAAGCCTATATCTATAAAGGCTGAGGTAGGGATGTTAGCCTGAGGTAAGAGATTGGTTTCTCTGAGCTGTAGGCCTGGTGGAAGAGGCTGAGGTAGGTCTTGATTGCCTGAGTGATAGGAGTGGGGATTCACTCTAAAGTAGGGTTCTTGGAAAGAGCCTGAGCTGTAACACTTGTTGAAGTGTGAGCTGTAAGAACCATTTTGGGTTTTGAGTTGTAAGATCTGAGGATCTGAGAAGGTGGAAGGAAGTTAGGCTGAATCTAGTATACTGCAAGATAGGCGAATGGGGAAAGTGGATGTACCCATCATTTGGGGAATCACCATAAAATCTGTGTGTATGCTGTGATTGATTGTTTATATGTTGTGATAACTATAGATCATAACTGTGCTGTGATAAAATTATTAACTGTCTATGTAGTAAAAATAATTGAACCTATTCACCCCTCTATAGGTGTTTAGACAATCTTGAAACCAATTCTTTCAAGTGGTATCAAAGCGAGGTTGCTCAAAATTAGACTTAACAGTCTGAGTGTATCTGTAGGCAGTAATAAGAGAGTCAAGATGATTTCAGGTGAAAATCACAAAGAACTTGGATCAATGAAACTACCCATTTGCAGAAAATAAACATTTGACATATAGAAAGAAAGGGTCAGATTGTTCATGGAGGCATCTGATCCAAGAATCTACATCACAGTACAAGAAGGGCCTTTCATCCCCATGCAAATCTGAGGACTCCAAAAAATTATTCTGAGATGACCAAAGATTAGATCATCTTAGCTACTTTGGATAAGAGGGCACAGAACATATTAGTGAGTGCCATAGATGATTCTATATTTCAGAATTTAGTCCACTGCAAACCTCAAAGGAAATGTGAGACACCTTAATTGTCTACATGGAGGGGACTGAAGAAGTTAGAGAGGATAGAAAATCTATGCTGAATCAAGAATATGAGAGCTTCAAATAAGCCAAGTCAGATAGCATAGCCATATACTATGAAAAGTTATTTAGAATTGTCAATGAACTAATGACTTATGGAAGAGTTTTCAGCACTTATGAACTTAATGACAAGTTTCTCAGATCATTAACCAAGGATTGAGATACAGAAGTTTGTGTCATCAGAGAAGTGTCCAATCTTACTGATATTCCTCCATCAACCTTGTTTGGTAAATTGCTGTCCTATGAGTTGCAGTTGATAGACGGAAAGAAAGAGGAGAAAAGCAGCAGGTCTTATGTCAAAGATAAGTCTGTGATATTCAAAGTTGAAGCCACAAAGAAGGGCAGGAGAAAGACTCCTTCTCCTCCTAGAAAAGTTGCTAATACTGAGTCAGAAAGTTCAGACACCAGCACAGCAGATGGCCATAATTCTGATGAGGAGCTTGCTGCCTTCTCTAGGCAGGTCCAGAAGTTTCTGAAGAAGAAGAACTGGAGGAGAAGGCCTTCCTCTTCCTCTTACTCCAAGGATGACAGCTACAAGGGAAAGAAGAAGACCTCTAAGGAGGAAAGGTATGACACTAAACCTAGTAAACAAACATCTACTAAGATTGTCTATTATTGTTGCAGCAAGCCAGGACATGTCATAGCAGACTGTCCTGTCAAGAGAAAGGAGTCTGGTGAGAAAAAGAAACTCTAGTATAAAGGCAAAAAGGAGAAATCCCTTGTGGCCAAGAAGGATAAAAGCTGGGCTAACACTTCTTCAACAGAGTCAGAAAATGAAGAAGATGTTGAGGCCTACATTGTGTTGTTCTCTGCTGAGGATGATTTGATAGAATTAGAATTCCTGCAGATACTAGATGATCTAAATAAAATTGAAGACAACTAATGTATAGGGCTGATGGCTATAGCTGCGGCTGGACAAAACCAGGAGCTGCCTGGTCCAAGTAAGGTACAATCATCACCTTCAGTGTTTGATTATGTTACAAGCCCAGAATCAGAAGCATCTTTTTCAAAAGATAAAGATGGCTTTGAATCTGAGGGAGAGATCAATCAATTGATTGATGACTATGGAGAGCTCCTGCTAGCCTTCAAGGAAAGCAGGCATCTAGCCAAATAATTGACAAAGGAAAATGACAGTCTGAAGTTGGCTGCCTCAGACTCAGCAAAAGTGCTGGATCAGAAGCTAAAAGAAATTGGCAAACTGAAAAACATAACTGTTATTCAGATGGATACCATCACTTTCAAGAACAATCATATTAAGATTCTTGAAAGCAGACTTCAAAAGGAGAGGGAGCTAGTGGCTAAGTTTTTTAAACCTATTTTTGTGTTACCTTTGATAGATTCCTTTTCTTCCTAAAAGGGTAAAAAAGGATTAGGTTTCAAAGGAAATACAAGAGTTGCCTATTCCAAAAGGAAAGGAAATGCTCCAACTCAGCCACTTGCTTTTAAGCCTCAAATTTCTTTTAAGAAGGTGGTACAAACTTCTAACAGGTATGATCATAATAGTATCTATGGTCACTGTGAGCAAGGTAGAAGAAATGGCAAGGGTGCAAGTGTCTATTGGGCAGCCCATGAGAAAACTAAAATGACTCAAAATGAATCATTTGTGTTTGGTGTACTAGACCCAACACTCAAGAATAAGGTGTCAGCTGATTTACAAGGTCAGCCAGCTAAATGCCAAGCTAAGGAAAAGTCTGTTGGCAAAACAGATTTGGGTATATCTGAAGCTATCAGGAGTATGCTTTCTGAAAAGAAGGCAGCTGCAGGTAGGGTTCAAGATATCTCATGTACTTCTGCTACCAGACATCTTCCTAAGCAAATTGTGGCTGAAAAACCTAAGGAAAAAGCTGATGTACCAGTAGGATTGAGAGCTGCTAGCAACTTTGCAGTGAAGCCAGTTCTCAAAAGAAGTTATAATGTGAATGAGTGCTAGTGCTGTGACAAGGTAGGCCACTATGCCATTGATTGCTGGCATAATTAGAGTGTCCAGAGAAATATTGGTGGCTTACCTGTCAGAAGAACTGCAAGTAGGCATGTTAAGTTTAAAACTAACTTGCACCTAGGACATAATCAAATTTGGGGTCCTAAGGTTTGATGATATATTTATTGCAGGTAAGTCCAAGTGGCCATACCCCCATATGGTACTTGGACAGTGGATGTTCTAGGCACATGACTGGAACAAGGAGCATGCTGAATGATTACATTCCCATTCAGAATGGTCCCAGAGTTACCTTTGGGAGCTCAGAAAAAGGAGTAACCAAAGGTTTGGGTAAGATAACAATGGCATAGTAACTATCACACAAGTACCTTATTTGAAAGGTTTGAAACATAACCTTATAAGAATAAGTCAACTATGTGATTTGGGCTATGACATCTCTTTCGTCAAGGATAAGTGTCATATTAGAAGGGCAAGTGATCAAGGAGTTATCTTGACTGGCACTAGGAGAGGAAATGTTTACTGTCTAGTATTTGAGTGTGAAAGAAAGGACTCTCCTATATGTCTAGTTGCAGATGAGAAAGTTTCTCATTGTGTCAAAGGACACAAGAGACTAGCTCACCTAAACTACAAGACCATAGGTAGACTCTTTACTGAAGAGTTGGTAAGGAGTGATCCTGAAGTTAAGTGCATTATGAAGGGAATTTGCTCATCTTGTCAAAAGGGCAAGCAGAGCAGGTCTTCCTTCCAAAGTCTTGATACCAAGGACTCAGTGAGGTGTTTATACCTCCTACATATGGATCTATTTGGTCATATGCCAATTCATAGTCTAGGTAGGAAAGTCTATACTCTTGTGGTGGTTGATGATTTTTCCAGGTTTGCTTGGGTATTCTTCTTAAGGAAAAAAATCTGAAACTCCAGATATCTTCCTGATTTTTGTCAAGCAAATTCAAAATGAATTTAATAGTTCTGTGGTCAAGATCAGAAGTGATCATGGGACTGAGTTTCAATCTAAATGCATGACAAAGTTCTGTGAAGGACTTGGGATTCATCAAAAATTTTCCTCACAGAGAACTCCCTAGTAAAATGGAATTGCTGAAAGGAAGAACAAAACTTTGATTGAGGCAGGTAGAACCTTGTTAAATGACACTTCTCTCCTAGAATATTTCTGGGCTGAGGCAGTAAATACTACTAGTCATGTTCTCAATAGAGATTCAATCACTAAAAGCCACAAAAATACTCCTTATGAGATTCTGAAAGGTAGAAAACCAAACTTATCCTATTTTAAGATCTTTGGTAGCAAGTGTTATGTACTAAACAATGGTAAGTCTCATTTGACTAAGTTTGCTGCCAAATCCCAAGAAGGGATATTTATTGGGTACAACAATAATAATAGAGCATATAGAATCTATAACTTCACTATACAAGTTGTAGAGGAGTCTGTTCATGTAGTCTTTGATGAGTCTAAGTTAATTAACTGTGAGCTATCAAGCACTTCTTCTAGTCCTGCAGGTTTACAAGATAAGATAAACAATATGACCATTACGGAAGATAAACCAGCAAGTCAAGAGACTGAACATGATGCATACTATCCAGAAGGAGCTCAAGACTTACCAGCTGAAAATGAAGAACAGCTAGCTGGAGACATAGAAGATCAACAAGCTGAAGGAAGATTACCTCCATCCTTGAGATACTTAAGAGATCATCCTGCTCATCAAATCATTGGTGATGCTAGTCATGGTGTAATGACTAGAAGCAAGAGCTTGAACTCAACACTATGTTCAAGTTTTCTGTCTCAAATGGAACCAAAGAAGTTTGAAGAGGCAATCTTAGACTCATTCTGGATTGGTGCCATGCAGGAAGAGCTAAATCAATTCAAAAGATGCAATGTTTGGAAACTGGTTCCCAGACCTAAAGGACATAATGTGATAGAGAACAAATGGATCTACAAAATTAAGTTAGATAAAAATGGAATTATTATTAAGAACAAGGCTAGACTGATTGCAAAAGGCTACATGCAGGAAGAAGGAATAGACTTTGACCAGACCTTTTCCCCTGTAGCAAGACTGGAAGCAATAAGACTATTCCTTACCTATGCAGCCTATAAAGAATTCAAGGTCTATCAAATGGATGACAAGTCAGCATTCCTGAATGAAGATCTAAAAGAGGAAGTATATATGGACCAGCCATCAGGTTTTGTGATCCTACCTTTCCTGATCATGTCTTTAGACTTAAGAAAGCTCTATATGGGTTAAAACAAGCACCTAGAGCTTGGTATGAGACATTGTCTACTTTCCTCATTGAGAACAAATTCTCAAGGGGGAAAATAGACAAGACCCTATTCCTGAGGGAATCCAAGGGCAAGATCATCCTAGTTCAGATATATGTTGATGACATAATCTTTGGATCTACTGAGAATAACCTTTGCAGGAAGTTTGTCAAACTTATGCAAGGGAAGTTTGAGATGAGCAGCATGGGTGAGCTAAAGTTCTTTTTGAGACTTCAAGTAAAACAGACTGATGATGGATTGTCCATATCTCAGTCTAAGTTCACCAGGGAGTTGATTAAAAAGTATGGCATGGAGACAGCTTCCACCATGAAAACTCCAATGTGGACAAATATGCATTTAGGCAAATATGAGGCAGGGAAACCTGTTGATGAGTCTTTGTATAGAAGGATAATTGGCTTCTTACTATACCTAACTGCAAGTAGGCCTGACATCATGTATGCTACATGTGTCTGTGCTAGATTCCAGGCATGCCCTAAAGAGTTTCATTATTCTGCTGCCAAGAGAATTTTAAGATATCTTAAGGGCACAACAGATCATGGTCTATGTTACCCTAGGAATAGAAATTTTCTGCTAATAGGCTTTCCAGATGCAGACTTTGCAGGCTGCAAAGAAGACAGGAAAAGTACCATAGGTACATGCTAATTCCTAGGAGGAAGACTGGTGTCTTGAAATAGCAAAAAGCAGACAAGTGTTGTCATATCCACAATAGAGTCAGAATATATAGTAGCTGGAAGTTGCTGTGCTCAGTTGCTATGGATACAACATCAACTGGACGACTATGACATCAAGATAAGTAAAACTCCTCTATATTATGATTCTACTAGTGCTATATCAATTGCTAGAAACCCTGTTTCACATAGTAGAACTAAGCACATTGAAATTACGTACCATTTTATAAGAGAACATGTAGAGAAAGAGGACATAACCTTAGAGTTTATTTCTACTGATACTCAAGTAGCTGATATATTCACTAAACCTCTTGATGAAACAAAATTCAATTACTTTAAAATTGAATTAGACATGTTGAACTTGGAATAAAATGGTAAATTAAGAAAAATCATACTTAAAATATGACTAAGTAAATTTGTGTCGACACATAAAGAAATCCGTGTCGACACTTATTAGTTGGTGTCAACACAAGGAAGATTTTGTCGACACTCAAGATTTGGTGTCGACACAGAGTTATTATCCCTGAGATATTGGTGTCGACACATCAAGAAGATTGTGTCGACACTCAGAATTTGGTGTCGACACATAGCGTTATTGACACTTAGATATTGGTGTCGACAAATACAGTCGTCTGTGTCGACACACAGAAATTAGTGTTGACTCTTAAGGTCGTCTGTGTCGACACATCGCAATTGGTGTTGACACGTCGTATTGTCATGACTTTAAATTCTCTGTCAAGACTTTAGTAGTCTGTGTCGACAAAATCCAAACAGTATCGACATACTAAACTAATTTCCGCCCGCCTTTTGGCCTTCCTTGTTTAGAAAAGTATAAATAGGTGGAGACGAGACCTTGTCGACTGCGCTCTCAGAATTCTCGAGACCAAACCATTTGTGTTGACCAGAACTTCATCTTCCTTCTCTTCAATCTCTCTCTCTCATCTCTAATGGCGCCAAAGATGGACAACAATGTCAACGAAGGCTATGAGCTAGTCCGGGGGCGTTCACTGCTGCCGCCCACAAAATCAACATGGTTGTAAACCTAATCCAGGCGTCCGGACTGGAATATTTGGTCTCTGAATCAACCAAAATCTGGAAGAAAGAGCTTCTTGAGTTCTACTCCAATGCCACATTGAACTCGAAGGGCAACAAGATCAAATCCATTGTACTTGGTGTGAAGATCAAACTAACACCCAAAACTCTGAGTAACACCCTTCATCTTCCAAGGGTACAAGACGAGACAGAAGTTGATTCCACTTTAACTTCTGAAGCCCTAAAATGGTCTGGGTTGGCCACAATAACTCATATCGAGTTGTCCATGACAAGGAAAGGGATGAATTCCCAAGGGAAATTCCTTTCTGAAATCATTGGAAAAGTAGTCCTCTGGAAGACTGAGGGACATGATAGGATCTCATCCTACATGTTCAGCCTTATGACCAGAGTCATATTCTAGGTAAAGACCGATTGGAGTTCAATACTTTTCAATAAGATCAAAGAAAGCATCAAAAAACCAAACCTGGGAAGGATACTGAGTCTGTATCTCGCTGACAATATCCCTGAGGTGATTAATCAATCCGCTGACACCAAGATTAATCACATGCGGCGTATGGCCATAAGGATACTATCAAGGTGGGATAAAGTTTTGTCTAAAGAAGATCCAACACCAAAACAGACATCCCAAAAGGTCCACTCTTCAAAGAAAAGTCAAGTGCAAGCTGAGGAGTCCACTAATAACTCAGAAGAGAGGGTAGTGTTCAGCTTTGATGAAGAGAACCCTGACCTACCCAGGAAGTCTCCAACCCATTCACCTGGAACTGAAGCTCAGATCCAGGGGGAGGCTATTCCTCAGATGACTGTTCCTAAGATAACAGTCCCAACAAAAACTATCCATGAAGCTCAGCTTGACAGTGAGACTGTGAATCTCACCATAATGGAAGTGGTTCAAGCCATCAACATGGAAACTGAACCTTCTAACAAAGAGGCACATGACGTCTATCTTCCTGATTTGCCAGAAACACTACATGCTCAAGACTTAGTGGTTGAAGATGTTCAACATTTGGTAAGTGACTTCCAAAAGGAGCAGGAAGAAGTCCACCAAGAAGAGCTGCCTATAGATCCACCAACTACCACAAGGATTGAGGGGGAGGCACCAGACCTAGCCCCTAGACTGGTTGAAGATGTTCCGGGAACAACCATGGAATTTGCAATTTCCACTGATTCTGAAGAAGAGGCAGTAGTCACACTTCTTAAGAAAAGAAAATTACAGGACATCAAGAAAAGGAGTGCTACCTATAAGAAAGCTTTCAAGACAGGCTCCTCCTCTACTGCTTCTTCTATTGATTTCAGTTCTCTATTAGTACAACTCCAAGTAAAACTTGATGAGCAAAGACAAGCTTTAGAAAAGTATGTGGATGAAAGCAACAAAGAGGTACAGTTCAGCTTAGCCCAAGATATCAAGTCCATTCGATTTGAGGTCAACATGCTGAAGAAGGATATTACAGTTTGCTTCCACAAGGGAGGCAATGTTGTGGTCTATCTTGCTAAACAACAACAAACAACTAAGACTGAAATAGATGATCTAGTGGTCAAGCAGGGAGTTGTACTTGAAAATCAGAAGAGGTTAAATGAGAATTTGATGGAACTCCACAAAATCTCTCTGACAAAGTTAGATGAAGAAACTACTACTCTTCAAGCCACTATGACCACTCAAGTCTCTGCAATAGAAAAACAGATTTAGCTGGACCTGACAATAGTTTCAACAACCATAAAGACTTCCGAATCTGTCATTTTTGCTCTGCTATAGAAATTCAAAGACTACTACACCACTGGCAACTATCATATCACTGATCAAATTAGATTTCAAAAGAATGACCTCAAAGATCATATCGACAGAGAAGTCATAAAAGGAGAGAGGGTATTAGTCCATGCTAGCTCTGAACATGTCAAGTGGGTAACAAATAGCATCAGAGCTACCTTGGGATATCCACCCCTTTGTGATGATAATAATACTACAGAATTTGGAGTTCAACCTGAGTTCAGAGAGGGGGTGCAACAAGAGGTGGCTCAAGTTATATATCCCCCTACTGGGTTTGAGGAAATCCACCAGGCTTTTCAGACTATGTACAGCCCTCCACAGGACAAAATGCCAGTCATTTGTGAGGAGGTGGACATGGCTGACTCAGCACTACTGAAAGAATAAGAGGCTCAAGTATCTAAGAAAATATTTAGAGAATAGGCTGAGGCAAGGCCTGATTTTGAAAAATGGAGTCCAACCTCTAGAAGTATCATTTTGACAGCATGGAATGCAGTTGCTAAGAATCAGTATCATAGAGGAAAGTGGTACTCTGAGCAAGAATGGAATAAGTATCATGCTCAACAAGATAAGATTCATAAATTCAGGAAAGACTTGAAGGTTGGGAAAATTCCTGCAAACTCTATAGAGCCTTGCAAGTACTTCCCCAAACCATTTCATTATTTTGAGAGGGAAAAGCTGAAGGCTGCAGAAGTCAAGGCCAAAGATATTAAAGGAAAGATGTCTGCTACTGATACTGAAGTTGTTGTCAAGCATCCATTCAGCCAGGAAAAGGAATAGTCATTAAGAAACCTAGTCAACTTTAACCTTAGATTGACTAGCATTTGAAAAACTGTATATTTTTTATTGTTCTCAAGAAAACTTTAACCTTATAATCTCATCTTGAGTATTTGAGAATGAAATTCTGGGTGAACAATTGTTTACATATCTGTATATCTGTGTTACATGGTTCTCCTTATATTATTTCATTTCTAAATGTTTGTGTGTAACATGATATCTGTGTTCTTGAATAAATGTGGTTGGATATCTGGATATATCATATTTATCATTTTTTTGTTATATGATGTATATCATTGATTAAGAGTTATGACTTCTCCAAATAGGGGGAGATTGTTGGGTATATTGGAATTTATGTACCTGATTTGGAGAAGTCTCAACTAACTCAATAATATACATAAGGTTGTATTTGATTGTATATTGGGTTAATTTGTGCAGGCAAAAGAATGCAGAAAATATTCTAAGTACAAAAGTGTCGAGACAATTATTTTGTGTCGACACCTTTGAAAGAGCTGTGTCGAGAAAAGAAGCAAGTATGTGTCGACACACAGGACTTATGTCGACACTCAGAAGCTATGTCGACATCATCTGTGTCGACACTTATTACTTGTGTCGACACACTCGGACTGTTGAGCTGACAAGTGTAAAGAAGCAACTATGTCGACATCCAGGACTTGGGTCGACATTTAAAGAGGCTGTGTCGACACACAGGACTTGTGTCGACACATTCTACAAAAGATGTGTCAAGAACTTGATAGAGAGGCTGCGTCGACACACGGAACTTGTGTCGACACATTCTACAAAGGGTGCGTGTCGAGAACTTGATGAAGAGCTGTGTCGACTATTTTCTGAAGTGTGTCGACACAGTAAACAAAGATAGTGTTGAGACTAAGTGAAGAGCTGTGTCGACAGCCGCTGATGTTTGTCGACAACACCAAAGGAAGTGTGTCGACACCCGAGTATTTGTGTCGACACATACTCCATCTGTGTTGACACATATTATCCTTATGTCTCGACACATTCTGCTGAGCTAACTAATTCTAAGTGCCAAGACTGAAGACTTGACAACTGCCAGAATTGTCACGGCCTATTCAGACATGACAGAACTGTCAGATGCCAGTCAACTACCGGATTAGCCGGTTGCCACTAATGTAAAACTATAAATAGGGTCGGGCTATCCGAGAAAAACGAACGAATAGAAGATAGAGAAAAACTAAAGTGGAATTCTCCAAGAAGAATTCATGGATTCCAGTACAGCTGAAGACTCTGATTCAAAATCAGAGAAGGAGATTGCTTCTCAGCAGATCTTCTGAAGATTGCAGAATTAATTCAGAAGGGTGGAAGAAGTTGGATCTACAGCAAGAAGATTCAACCTAGGTTCTCTATGTCAAGAAGTGTTGAATAAGCTAAGTCAGGTTGAATCAAATCCTTTACTGCAAAGAAAATAAAGCAGATCCATCAAGATCTGATCAAGATTCCTTCATCTCATTCTGAGTGAAGGTAGAAACATCTTCTTTATCTAATCCCTGTAGGATCTATTCTAGATCTGAGTGTAAGAGATTAAGTTCTCTGAGTTGTAAGCCTATATTTATAAAGGCTGAGGTAGGGTTGTTAGCCTGAGGTAGGAGATTGGTTTCTCTGAGCTGTAGGCCTGCTGGAAGAGGCTGAGGTAGGGATTGATTGCCATAGTGGTAGGAGTGGGGATTTACTATGAGGTACGGTTCTTGGAAAGAGCCTGAGCTGTAGCACTTGTTGAAGTGTGAACTGTAAGAACAATTTTGGGTTCTGAGTTGTAAGATCTGAGGATCTGAGAAGGTGGAAGGAAGTTAGGCCGAATCTAGTATACTGCTAGATAGACGAAGGGGGAAAGTAGATGTACCCATCATTTGGGGAACCACTATAAAACCTGTGTATATGCTGTGATTGATTGTTTGTATGCTATGATAACTATAGATCATAACTGTGCTGTGATAAAATTATTAACTGTCTAAGTAGTAAAAAAAATTGTACCTATTCACCCCCCCTTCTAGGTGTTTAGACAATCTTGAAACCAATTCTTTCAGGAATATCAGCAGCAGGCTCATCATCCTCAGATAACTCAATCAAATTTTCATTTTCTTGAGCAGGGAGCTCTGTGTGAATCTCCCCCTCAGGTTGTGCACCATCTAGATCAACTGTAGGTAAATCAGCATCAGCCCTTGGAGCATCTTTCTGGACTTGTTCTGGAACTTGCTCTCCCTCTACTTGAGCACTGGAAGGCAACAGTTGAGATTCAATTGGAATTTGACGAATTCTTTCCTGTAAGTTATCCAGGAAATAGTCAATCTAGTCTTGTATACCAACAGAAGATTGACCTTGCTCCCCCTCAACAGGAGCATGTACTGTAAGAGTCCCCCCTCAATCTCTGCACAAATGTTGTCCACAATAGCACCAACTAGGTTCTCAGCAAGTTCTATTGGAGTGTCTTCAGATTAGGAAACACTGCTTGGTAGAGTTCTGGCAGCAGGTTCTGATGACATAGACACCTGAGCACTTACATCTCTCCTGATCTCAGCAGTTGATTCAGATAGTTGTAGGTCATGAGGCTCTTCACCTCTATTTTCATAAGAGCTGCATCCAGATCTCTCTTTAGTTATTGTAACTACTTTCTTTTTCTGCTGGAAGTTTGTGTGGGAGCAACACTCTGTCCTACCTGTCAAACATCCTTGAGTCCATTTTCCCCATATGATGTATCTTAGCTCTTAGCCTCACATTGAGGATCCCTGAAGCTGAGCTTAACAAGAATAAGGAGAGTATTCTACCCATGTTGGATTCTGGAATACATTCCACTATCCTCTCAAAGAGAATATTTCCCCAGTAAGTCATCTTTGGCAGAATTACTCTGGTCATCATCTCAAACATTGTTCTTGAAATCTTTTCATGAGAACCAGTCTTGTAGATCAAGGCCTTGTCTATGACATCTGCCAAGAACTTCTCTTTCAGGTTCATCTCTTTTCTCATTATAGAACCTATGGTGTGCCTTGACAGGCCACACCATTTAAGTGCTGACTTAACATACTCAATAAAAAGTTCATCTTCTTCATCTTATGGCCCAAACTTAGTCAAGTTCAGAGCCTTTCTCATCCTCCTTGAGGAAATTTTGATTTTGTTTCCACTGATAGATATCTTAATCTTATTAGAATACGAGTCCACTTTGACATTAGTGTACAATTCCAACACTTCTCTTTTCTAGATGGAACTAATTCTAGGTCGGCGGTATTCAACAGATGAAGAACTTGTTGTACATCTTCAGAAGCATCCTTGAATCCATTCCTAATACGTTCAGAAGCCTTGAACAGGAAATGTACACCTTTGTGTGCCATTGAATCCTTGAGTTGCTGGAGAGTTGAAGAACTTTGCTCGAGAACATTTCGATAGGGATGCAGTGAGTCGAATAGGGCAATGAACTATGTATTTTATCCTAGACACACGTTTCTATTTATAGTTACCCATATTCAAGGATGTGGAGAGGCGCGTACCTGTTGTGATTTACACGTTTTGATCAATGACTGAGATTAATCCTGAGAATTAGCCGTAATCTGATCTGCCAGTTTGAATGCGTTGAGTGTGCTCGACGCACTCGACGCTCTCAACGCCATGAGTTATCTCAATGCTTTCGACGCCTGGAGAGTTAGTCCATTTCTTTCTTGATTACCTGCAAAAGGTTAATCCTCCAAATGCACATATGCATGTAAACATAATGATGCTACTTCAAGTTCAACATACCCAACTCAAATTTAAAGATGTTGAACTTGGCCTCATCTAGAGGCTTAGTAAAGATATCAGTCACTTGTTTGTCTGTGGGGACAAACTCAAGACTAATGTCATCCTTTTCAACATGCTCTCTAATAAAAAGATATTTAATCTCAGTATGTTTGGTCCTTCTATGAGGGAAAGGATTCTTAGCAATTGAGATAGCACTAGATGAATCACAATACATATGAGTTTTACTTAGTTGAAGATTATAATCCTAGAGTTGATGTTGAATCCATAGTAGCTGTGCACAACAACTCGCAGCTGAAATGTATTCTGATTCTGCAGTGGAGATGACTATACTAATTTGTTCCTTGCTACTCCAAGGTACCAGTCTTCTCCCTAAAAATTGACAGGTGTCAGATGTGTTTTTCCTATCTTCTTTACAACCTGCAAAATCTGCATTTGAATACCTATTAGTTTAAAATCATTATTCCCAGGGTACCCCAGACCAAGATCAGATGTTTCTTTGAGATATCTCAGAATTCTTTTGACAGCAGAATGATGAGACTTTTTAGGGCATGTCTGGTTCCTAGCACAAACACATGTAGCATACATAATGTCTGTCCTAGTAGCCGTTAAGTAGGGGAGGGAGCCAATTATGTTTCTATACAATGTTTCATCAACAAGTTTTCTAGTCTCATCCTTGTCTACTGACATACTTAACCACATAGGAGTTTTCATGATGGAGGCACTCTCCATTCCTAAATTTTTGATTAACTCATTGGTGAACTTAGACCGAGAGATGAATAATCCATCCTCAGACTGTCTAACTTGTAGGCCCAAAATAGTACTTGAGTTCACTCATACTACTCATCTCAAACTGCACTTGCATAAGTTTGACAAACTTCTTGCAAAGATCATCATCAGGAGAGCCAAAAATTATGTCATCTACATAAATTTGGACTAGAATTATTTTACCCTTGATTTCTCTTAGGAATAATGTCTGTCTATCTTCCCCCTTGAGAATTTGTTCTCAATGAAAAAGCTAGATAGGATTTGATACCCTACCTTAAGGGTCTGTTTCAACTCATATAAAGTTTTTCTTAATTGAAATACATAATTAGGAAAGTCAGGATTGACAAAACCTGTGGGTTATTCAACATAAACCTCCTTTTTCAGGTCACTATTCAGGAAAGTTGACTTAACATTCATTTGGTAGACCTTAAATCCTTTGTATGCAGCATATGTAAAAAATAGTCTTATGGCTTCTGGTCTTGCAACTAGTGCAATGTTTTGATTAAAATCAACACCTTCCTATTGTCTATATCCCTTAGCAACCGGTCTAGCTTTATTTTTGATGATAACAACATTCTCATCAAGTTTGTTTCTATAAATCCATTTACTTCTAATGCTGTTATGTCCATGAGGTCTAATAACCAGCTTCCAGACATTGTATCTCTTAAACTAGTTCAGTTCTTATTGCATAGTCACATTCCAAAATGGATTTATGTTGGCATCTTCAAACTTCTTTGGTTTAACTTGTTACAGAACGTTTGAATACATTGCTATATTGAGGATTCTGCTCTTTGTTGTAACACCATGGCCTGCATCCCCAATACTTAGATCTCTGGTATGATCTCTCAAGTGTCTGACAGTAGCTGGCATTTTGTCTTTAGCACATTTAGCTTCAGTTTCTGGAGCCTGATTATCTTCATCTATGTCCAATCCACCTGGACCTTCTTCTGGAATGACCACAATCTCATCCTCTTCTTGTTCAGTGGGAGGTGTATCATAGATGCTCAGCTTGTCCAACTTCAATTCTGCACCTGTAGATCTAGGGGAGCTTGGCAGCTCAATGTGAATCATAGAAAACTCATCAAATACTACATTGACAGACTCTTTTACAACTTGATTCTACAAGTTGTAGGCTCTATAGGCTTTGCTGTGGTTGCTGTACCCAACAAAAATTCTCTCATATGACTTGTCAGCAAACTTTGTCAAGTAAGACTTCCCATTGTTAATCACAAAGCATTTGCTTTCAATGATTCTGAAATAGGCAAGGTTTGGTTTTCTGCCTTTCATAATCTGATTAGGAGTTTTCTTGTGGTACTTGTTGATAGTGACTCTATTCATGACATGACAAGTACTGTTCACTACCTCAGCCCAGAAATATTCTTGGAGAGAAGTGTCACTGAGCAATGTCCTTCCAGCCTCTATGAGAGTCTTGTTTTTCCTATCAGCTATCCCATTTTGCTGGGTCGTTCTTGGAGAAGAAAACTCCTGAAATATATTTTGCTCTTCACATAACTTTGTTGCCTTCAGATTGAAATTATGTGTCATTGTCACTTCTGATTTTGACCACAAAACAATTCTTTTCATTCTGAATTTGTCTAACGAAGGTCACAAAACTATCAAAGGTTTCAGACTTTTTCTTAAGAAAGAATACTCATGCAAATCTGGAAAAGTCATCAACTATTACAAGAGTATAGACTTTGCTGCCTAGACTTTAAACTTGCATAGGACCAAATAAGTCAATGTGCAGGAGGTAAATACACCTCTCAGAATCATTGGCACTAATGCTCTTAAAGGAAGCCTTTGTTTGTTTGTCCTTTTGGTATGCAGGGGAAATGTCCTCTTTAGTGCATTTTAGATTGGCTCCTTTTCTGACTAGATCTTCACTGAAGAGCTTGCTGATTGCCTTGTAATTCAAGTGAGCAAACTTCTTGTGTCATTGCACACAATAAGAGTCTTTCTCATTTACAACAAGACATACTGGAGAGTCTGAATCTATACATAGGAAATTTAAACTGTAAATATTTCTACTCCTAGTGTCTATCAAAATGATCTCTTGGTCACTTGACCTACTGATCAGACGTTTATCCTTATGGAAGACAATGATATAGCCATTATCATAGAGTTGATTTTTGCTAATAAGATTATATTGCAATCCTTCCACATAAGCTACTTTTGTAATGAAGATTATGTCATTCGTAATCATACCATAGCATTTTGTAACTCGTTTGTCTGAATCTTCAAACATGACTTTAGGTCCATTCCTCATTGGAGTATAATCCTTTAGATGACTCCTTATTCCAGTCATATGTCTGGAGCAAACACTGTCCAAGTACTATTTTGACATCTGATGGGTATTTGGACTTACCTGCAATCACAAGGTTAATTTACCTTAGGAACACAAAAAAGTTTGGGTCCTTGGTTCATGTTTGCTTGAAAATGGCTATATCTACCTGCAGCAGCCCTGAGAAGAAGACTCATCATTACCCTTGGCACACTTGGGTTGTGTCAAAAGTCTATGGCAAAGTGATCCACCTTGTCACAACACCAACACCCATGGATATTGTATATCTTCTTCTAAACAGTGTTTGATGAGTGTAAGCCATCAGTCTTTATCTGTTCAGAGGGGAGAGCAGCAACCTTTTTTCTATTTTTTCAGCAAGAATTTGACTGAAAGTAAGTCTTCATGCTAGAAGAATTTTCATTCTTTCAGTGACCATACATATTGTCATGATCATACCTGCTAGAAGGGACAATAATGTTCTGAAAGGTGGTCTGAGCCACAACTGGAGCCTTGCCTTTCTCTTTAGAATGGGCAGCTCTAGTGTTCCACTTGAACCCTAATCCCATCTTATTATTTTGAGAAAAGAAAGAGTAAATTAGTGGCAGCACTGTCTTGGGCTTTGAAAATTTAGCTACTAGCATCCTCTCTTTGAGACGCTTCTCTTCAAGATCCTTGATGATCTTATTCTTCTGACTGATAGTGCATATTTGGATAATAGAGATTGTCTTCAGCTAACTGACTTCACTCTTCATCTGGACTAGCATAGAAGATGACTCAGACTACAAGGAAGTAGATTGCTGTAGAGAGGCAATCTCTTCAGCTTGTCTCTTGACAAGCTTTTTGTTCTTCTTCAGAGCTTCCAGAATAGCACCATACTAGTCAATCAATTGATTGTCATCCTCATCAGATTCTGATCCATCATCCTCATTGGATGAAGTGGATGCCTAAGAGTATGAGCCAGTCTCATAAACAGAAGGAGAGATGGGAAGAGAGTGCCTCATTGGGAACAGAATTGTCCTGATTATCTTCAGTTAATGGCATGAGGTTAAATTCTTCATCAACTTCAAAATCACTGTCAATAGAGGACAGTGGAGCCCTGATGCCTATTATGGAAGTAAGAAGATCAGATATCTTTTCAATAAGAATGAGACCAATATATGCTTCTTCTTCTTCTGATTGTGAAAACTCAGAATCACTATCTGACAGGCAGGTTTTTTTATTGGCCAAGAAGCTTTTTTCATCCTTTCTGTCCTTGTGATGTTTCTTGTCATCTGATTTCTTGTTCTCCTTCCTCTTGACTGGACAGTCAGCAATAACATGTCCAGATCTGTTGCAACAATAACAAACAACATTAGTCTTAAAGTATTTGTTTTGTTTAGAATCATACCTTCCCTAGATGTGTATTTTCTGGATTTCTCCATATTAGTGTATGGATTTCTGGAGCTAGAGCTAGAAGAGCCCTTGTTCTTCTACTGTCTTCACCTGCTAAATATCTTCTTGAATAGTTTGGAGAAGAAAGTAAGTTCTCCATCTGACAGTTCATTGTCTGAAGTGCTAGGATCTGAGCACTCTGACTCAACAACTCTCCTTGCTGGAGATGGAGTCCTTTCCCTGCACCTCCTTGTGGCCTCAACTTTGATGGTCACAGTCTTCTCTCTATTGAGGGTTCTAACAGTATCTTCTTCCGCTCTTTTAGAGTTCAGCTGCAGCTCATGAGACATTAGCTTACCAAACAGGTTTTGGGATAGAGTGTTGGCCAGGTTGCCAAACTCCCTGATGACACAAATCTTGATATCTCATTCCTTGTTGAGGGATCTCGAGAACTTGTCATTCAGCTCATAAATTGTGAATTGTCTGTCATAGGTGATCAAACTGTTCACAATCTTGAACTGTCTGCTATGTTGAGGCTTCTGCTCATTGTTGTAACGCATTGGCTTGCATCCCCAATAATTAGATCTCTGGGATGATCTATCAAATGTCTGACAGCAGCTGGCATTTTGTCTTCAGTACATTGAGCTTCAGTTTCTGGAGCCTGATGATCATCTTTGTCCAATCCACCTGGACCTTCTTCTAGAATGACCACACTCTCATCCTCTTCTTGTTCAGCGGGAGGTGTATCATAGATACTCAGCTTGTCAAACTTCAATTTTGCACCTGCAGATCTAGAGGAGCTTGGCCGCTCAGTGTGAATCATAAAAGACTCATCAAATACTACTTTGACAGTCTCTTCTACAACTTGATTCTTCAAGTTGTAGGCTCTATAGGCTTTGCTGTGGTTGTTGTACCCAACACAAATTCTCTCATAGGACTTGTCAGCAAACTTTGTCAAGTAGGACTTCCCATTATTAAATACAAAGCACCTGTTTCCAAAGATTCTGAAATAGGCAAGATTTGATAATCTCATAAGGAGTCTGTAACACACCCATCCGTCGTATGACATATAACAGAAGGTCCAGCTGGAACCCGACGTCATATACCACGGATAGTCGGAAGGGTTACTTAAGAATATCGAAACATCCCAACTACGACTACTCGCCCTAATACAGAGCATTCTTGCGGAAGCTCTTATACTGTTGTCAAGAACCCATAATTGAATTCCAACTATCATGAATGTCCACAAACTAATATAGGAATGAAACAACAAATACACTGAAAGTACCTGGCCTTATGACCTTACAAGAGTTTCACTTAACAAAGTAATGTCTTACATACATCGGCTCGCAGGCCGACCACTAATTAGCAGAACTACGTTTCCGCTCAGTTTTCCGGGTGCGCCTTGGAGTTAATCCTCAAGAATCCCTGCTGCAATCTACCGCGTAGAAACCCGAAAACACAAAGCACAAAGTCTTCTCCGGCAAACTATACAAAATGCAACATCAACGATCCAGACCAACACGTCCGGGTAGGCTTCACACACAATGCCTATGTCCATACTTCGGTTCTGGTCTCTATACGCAACATAAGGGGGACTATTCACGTCTACCCCAAGAAACACCGCACACTCGCGGGAGAGGGTTTCCTTATGCAAAAGAAGGAGAGCTTCACATGCTCAAGTAGAGAATCGTTACCCTTGTAGTACGCTTTTGCGCCATGAAAAACTATACGGATAGAAGGATTCGAAATGAAATTTCCTCCGCGGATCCGGTCTCGTTTCTCAAATCGGTGCTCTGATGCTCCGCCGGCGGTCAGAATCCTCCTCTTTCTTCCTCCTTGCTCTCTCCTCTCTCAAACTTCTTAGAAAGAGAATGTTAAAGAGCAAATGAGGAATACAACTTCCATTCCCGACCTTAACAGAGAAGGAACACATCTGGGCCGTCAGATCTTAATTAAAAAAAAAATGAACGGCTCAGATCCGCCCAAAAATCCTCAAACCTGGGCTGAACACGGCCTTACACACGGCCGTGTCCCTGGTCATGTGTCTCGATCCAGACACGATCGTCGAGCACAGAAAAGGACACGGGTAAAGACATGCCCGTGTCTCAACCTGACACGCCCGTGTCGGTTTCCGACACGCTCGTGTCCTATGGCCATATCACAGAAAACCGCCACGCCAACCGACACGACTCTTGGGAACACGGGTGGTGACACGGGTATGCACACGCCCGTGTCAATTGACATGCCCTTGTTACGCTGCCGTGTTTCCTGCCGTGTCCTTATCTGGACACAGCCGGCCAACACAGAGAACCACACGGCCTTGGACACACCCGTGTCCCAGGCCGTGTACCCCTATACAGACACCAAAAATTCTCTTGGACACGACCAGTTCGATTACGATTTTTGGGGCGTTACAAATCTACCCCACTTAAAGAATTTCGTCCCAAAATTATGTAAAGGTACACAAAACTTTAGATGCTACCTACGGGGAATAACTCGGGGTATTCTTCCATCATAGCCTGCTCTCGCTCCCAAGAAAGCTCCCCACGTCCGAAGTTATCCCAACGGACTTTAAACATTCGGATTTTCTTATTGCGGAGTCATTTGACCTCAAAGTCTTCAATGCGTACTGGCTTGACCTTTGCCGTCAACCCATATTCAACCGGCACTTGATCGACCGCAACGACCTGCAAAGGCTCTTGCATCGTCTTCTGCAACACCAAAACGTGGAACACATCTTGTAGCCCACTAAACTCCACTGACAGCCTCAATCGATACGCTGCTTAGCCATCCAGGATTTCAAACGGTCTAAGTTATCTCGGACTCAACTTCTTCAAGCGTCGAACCCGCGAGACACCCTTGAACGACTTGATTTTCAAATACACACAGTCGCCAACACCGAACTCCATGTTCCTATGCTTGGCATTATAGTATTTTGTCTGCATGTCCTGAGCGATCTTCAACCTTTACTGAATTGTACGTATCATTGAAGTGGCGTCTTCCACCGCTTAACGTTTGTATAACTTCGTCTCGCCTGTCTCCAACCAAGACAACGGCGTACGACACCTTCTCCAATACAAGGCCTCGAAAGACATCATTCTAATACTCGCTTGATAACTGTTGTTATATGCAAACTCCACCATGTATAGGTGATCTTCCCACTGCTTTCCGAAATCCAAGACGCACATACGAAGCATGTCCTCCATCATCCTATTGACCCTCTCGGTCTGACCATCGCTCTGTGGGTGAAAGGCTGTGCTGAAACTCAACTTAGTTCGCAATAGACTATGCACCAGCCTCCAGTCCTTCGACATGAAGTGTCCATCTCGGTCACTAACAATATTGCGGGGCACACCATGCAATCGTACAATATTATCCACATAACGTTTGGCTAACTTTTCTACCGAATCTTCCTTCCTGTTCGGGATAAAATGCGACACCTTTGTCAATCTATCCACGACCACCCAGATAACGTCGTTTCCCCTCTGCGACTTTGGCAAACCATGCACAAAATCCACAGAAATGTCGTCGAATTTCCACTCATGGATAGACAAGGATTTCAAGAAACCTCCGGGCTTCTAGCACTCCGCCTTCACCAAGGCACAAGTTTGGCAATTGACCGCAAAAAGTGCTACATCCTTCTTTAGTCCTGGCCACCAGAACAACTTCTTCATGTCCTTATACATCTTCGTGCTCCCCGGGTGGATTGAGTACTTGGTATGATGAACCTCGTACATCAACTCCTCCCAAAGATTATCCGCACTAGGAACGTATAGGCGACCGCCCTTCCACAGCAGTCCGTCCTCAACAGCAAATTGGGAATTTGACCCATCCAAAGATTCATCTAAGATCTGCTTCATCTGCTATCCTGAACCAAAGCCCGCCTAACTCTATCAGCTAGGTCATACTGCACCTCTGTCCAAAACAATTTCGCCTTGGCACTAGACTGCTTGTCGACGCAAGTTATCTCTAATGCCTCCAAATCACTGACCAAACTCTCATCATGTACCGACAACCAACTGGCTCGCGCAGGAACCCTGCGACTCAACGCATCCGCCACTGCATTCCCTTTCCCCAGCACATAATGTATCTCAAAGGTGTAGTCCCCCACGAACTCCATCCACCTCCGTTGCCTCATGTTCAGGTCCTTCTAATCTAACAGGTACTTCTGGCTCTTATGATCGGTGTAGATATCGACCTTTACACCGTACAGATAGTGCCTCCACAGGTTTAGAGCAAATATCACAGCCGCTAACTCTAAGTCATGGACCTGATAATTCCGCTCATGAACCTTCAATTGTCGTGAACCATAGGCTATCACGCTCCAATGTTGTAGCAGAACACAGCCCAAACCACTGCCCGAAGCATCATCATAGATTTCAAACCCTTTAGTCCCACTCGATGAATATAAAATAGGCGTCGTGGTCAACCGCCTCTTCAATTCTTCAAAAGCCTGCTCGCACTCCAGCGACCACACAAACTTTTGATCCTTCCTTGTCAATGTCGTGAGTGGTAGCGCTATCCGCGAGAAGTTCTCTACGAAGCACCTGTAGTAGCCGGCAAGCCCCAGAAAGCTCCAGACTTCCGCCACTGAAGTCAATACAGGCCACTCCCGTATCGCCACTATCTTCGCCGGATCCACCGCTATTCCTTCTCCACTAACCACATGGCTAAGGAATGCTACCGAGGATAACCAGAACTCACAATTGGAGAACTTAGCATACCACTGATTCCTTCTCAACGTCTCCAACACCATATGCAGATGCTTGTAGTGATCCTCCTCACACTACGAGTACACCAGGATATCGTCGATAAATACTATCATGAAACGATCCAGGTACTCTCTGAATGTCCTGTTCATCAGATCCATAAACACGGATGACGCATTGGTCAACCCAAACGGCATGACCATGAACTCGTAATGCCCAAATCGCGTGTTGAACACTGTCTTCGGGATGTCGCTTTCCCTTATCCTCAGTTGGTAGTAACTAGATTTCAGATCTAACTTTGAATATACTGTAGACCCAACCAACTGATCAAATAGATCGTCAATCCTTGGGATCGGATACTTATTCTTCTCCGTAAGCTTGTTCAACTCCCGATAGTCAATACATAGTCACAAGCTCCCATCTTTCTTCTTAACGAAGAGGACCGGTGCGCTCCAAGGCGACGAACTTGGACGCACATACCCTTGCTCCAACAACTCTTGCAGTTGCACCTTCAGTTCTGCCATCTCTCTTGGCGCTATCCGATACGGAGAGCGTGACACCGGTTTGGCACTCGGCACCAGCTCAATAGTAAAATCAATCTCCCGCTGAGGAGGGGCTCTAGGGAGATCATCTGAAAACACATCAGGATACTCGGACACAACTGGAATACTGCCCAGACTCGACTTAGGCGTTGAAGCCTGTACTAATGTGACAAACAGCTCTGCCCCAGACCGAACTGCCTTGATCACCTGAAGGGCCGACATCAAAATTTTACCTGACCCCCTCATGCCCGCAAACGTAGTCTCCTAATCATTATTCAGTCCCAAATTAACTTCCTTTTGGTTGCAATCAATGCATGGTCAATGCTCCGAGAGCCAGTCCATACCAAAGATTACGTCGTATTCCGCTAACGGCAGTACCCACGCTTGTGAGACAAACTCCTGATCCCCAATCCGTAACTTTACCTCTCAGACTCTATCGCGCGCATTGAGCACCCATCGGTCAACAACACATCCAACTTGTCTTTTTCCATCAAGTAAGGGACCCCGATGCGCGCTACGAATTTTTCGGACAAGAAGGAATGTGAAGCTCCCGTATCAAACAGGGCTCTTGCCGGATAATCGAAGATCAACACAAAGCCTAGCACCAACAAATATAAGCTAACATATAAAAAGGTAACAACTAGATAAAGTTAAACTGCTATAATTTAACTCATATCTGTCACCACGTCAGCTTGTTTTATAGCCTCTTGCAAACCAAGGTTATAAACTCTAGGCTGGGCTGGAGCATGGTGGGACGCATTTGACTCCACCGCCTTCCATTTTTCTTCATATGTTGCTCCAGGCTTCCTCTCGGACTTTGCGCGTCTGCTCCAACACTCATGAGCAAAATGCCCCACCTTTCCACAGTTGTAGCAAGCTCCTGGGACTCGACTTGTGGTTGCCCCCGTCAAACCAGACGAAGGGGTTGAGCTCGAAGTCTTCAGCTTCTTGTTCCATCTGCGGAAACCCGACTTTGAATTTGACACTTTGAACTCAGACTTCTTTTCCCCTAGGTGCTTCTTCTCTTGCACTTTCTTCACGACCTTTTCCAATGACCGGGCCGAATTGACCAAGGCTAGGAAGCCCTGCGCCTTACGCCCGGCAAGGAGTAGATGTAGGTCGCCACATAGACCCTCATAAAATCGGTTGGTCTTCCGCTCCTCTTTAGTAAACATAGCACCAGCATAACGACCCAACCACATAACCTCGTGGAGATACTCATCGACGCTTCTGGCTCCCTGAGTCAGACCAAGGTACTGATTCTCCATCTCCAGCTTCTGAGCAGCGGGTAGATATCTGGCCAAGAACAACCTTGAGAATTCCTCCATAGGCACATCCGTAAGTTGTCTTCCCACTAAGAGGTGAACCTCCAACTCGTCCCACCACAGCCTCGCCTCACCAGCCAAAAGGAAGGTCGCTATGGTGGTCTTCTGCCACTCAACAGTTTCTATGGCCGTCAAGTCCCTCTTTATCGTAGAGTGCCAATCCTCAGCTTGAGTTGGCGTTCCAATCCCGTCGAACCTCGGAGGATTAAAACTCATTACATGCTTGAGCTTCTTCTCCGTAGCTCTCCTTGGTGCTACCTGATCAACTGCCGCACGTTCTACCACTCCCGGCTCTGCCGCCCTAATCAGTTCTTGCTCATTAACAGGTGGTGCATTGTGCATTTGCCCTGCAAGTTGGGCATTTATCATAACAAAGACTGCTTCCGCAACGAATCTGATGGTTTCCGCTGAAGGAGGTGTTGTATGCGCGTCCCTCAATGCACTACTTTCCACCGATTGTGGGCGTTCTGATTGCCCGGCACCGCTCCTAGCTACCTATAATAGCAAATACCCTTGATTAGACGACAAATAGATTGCTAAAAGCAATCATTGGAACACTAAGATTCCTCAAAACAAGTGTATTTTTCATCCCTAAGTGGACATTCATGGGTTCTTTTTGATGTTATAACGATGACGCACACATGTGCTCACCACCCCTTAAAAAGAATTCGTCCACGAATTCTTTTAAGTTGACTGAAACCAGAAGTCTGATACCAAATTGTAACACCCCCATCCGTCGTATGACATATAACAGAAGGCCCAACTCGAACCCGACGTCGTATACCACGGACAGTCGGAAGGGTTACATAAGAATATCGAAACATCCCAACTACGATTACTCGCCCTAACACAGAGCATTCTAGCGGAAGCTTTTAAACAGTTGTCATGAACCTATAATTGAATACCAACTATCATTAATGTCCACAAACTACTATAGGAATGAAACAACAAATACATTGAAAGTACTTGGCCTTATGGCCTTGCAAGAGTTTCACTTAACAAAGTAATGTCTTACATACATCGGCTCGCAGGCCGGCCACATATGACAAAAATAAAATACAATTATTCGCTTTGGCCTTCGAGGGCCAGCTCAGCAATATGGGCTTCAACCCGCTATTTTGTACTTGGCTCCGCAGTACCTGCAAGCAACATTCCACCGCACGGTGGAAAACAAAGTAATGGTCAACCAAAGCCGACCAAATTATAACGACCCCGCCCCTTACTTGGGATGGCGGTGCTCCTTCCCTGCATTTATTAGCCCAGCTAAACAATAAAGTACAAACATACTTCGCCACAACTGTAGGCTCGCACGACCACACAACCCGTGCACTCAGGGCACACTTTCGGTTAATCCAGTCAATTCCGTGCCTTCACCACCATCCCAGGGATGGAAACAACGTGAGCATTTTAGTCTTTCTGACCACAGTCTAAGGCTCCCAACTATGGCAATGCCCAGTCCCTTTTTGGGTCTCTCGCACCGAATCACATAGCCTAGGTCCGATTCCACTTTCCTGTTGCTCACACCACGTAGTCACCTTAAGACGTACACACGAGCCAAGCTTCTCTCGGATCTCGCCACAATTCTAAACATCACATAACCTAGTTATGTACAAGGCCGGCTCCCCGACCGCCAAATTAGCAGAACTACATTTCCGCTCAGTTTTTCGGGTGCGCCTTGGAGTTAATCCCTAAGGATCCCTGCTGCAATCTACCGCGTAGAAACCCGAAAACACAAAGCACAGAGTCTTCTCCGGCAAACCATACAAAATTCAACATCACCGATCCAGACCAACACGTCCGGGTAGGCTTCACACACAATGCATATGTCCGTACTTCGGTTCCGGACTCTATATGCAACACAAGGGGGGACTATTCACGTCTACCCTAAGGAACATCGCACACTCACCGCACACTCGCGGGAGAGGGTTTGCTTATGCAAAAGAAGGAGAGCTTCACATGCTCAAATAGAGAATCGTTACCCTTGTAGTACGCTTTTGTGCCATGAAAAACTATACAGATAGAAGGCTTCGAAATGGAATTTCCTCCACAGATCCGGTCTCGGTTCTCAAATCGGTGCTCTGATGCTTCGTCTGTAACGCCCCGAAACTCAAAGGAGCAAAGGGGGACGTTTTGGGCCAGTTTTGGTTTCTGGCTGAAGGCACACGGCCTGGGACACGGGCGTGTCCCAGGGCGTGTCAAGCGTGTGTCGACACTTAGTCGCGAAGTCGTCGAGTTATTCTCGACGATTCGTCGAGAATGGGCACACGGCCTGCGACACGGGCGTGTCGCAGGGCGTGTCGACCCATGTCGACACTTAGCCGTGAAATCGTCGAGTTATTCTCGACGATTCGTCGAGTATGGGCACACGGCCCGCGACACGGGCGTGTCGTCGGGCGTGTCGACCCGTGTCGACGAGCGTCAAGGTGAAATCGTCGAGATTCACTCGACGGTCGTCGAGACAAGGCACACGGCCTCGGACACGGGCGTGTCCAAGGCCGTGTCAGCGAGTCGTCGTCCTCCCCTCGACGAAATGTCCCGTGTACACGGCCTGGGGGCCCAGGCGTGTCAATGTGACACGGGCAAGGACACGGGCGTGTCCTAGAACCCGTGCAGTGCTCGGGTTGGAAACGGGGGAAAATCATGGGGTACACGGCCGGCTACACGGCCGTGTCAGCTGGAACACGGGCGTGTCAGCTCGAACACGGGCGTGTTCGATACCCGTGTGCGTGTTCAGAAGATTCGATTTTGACGGCGAATGCGGCACACGGCCCTGGACACGGGCGTGTGCCAGGCCGTGTTCGGTCCAGATTGGGCATTTCAGCCCCGAATCAAAGCCGCTCGTTTTCTTAGGTTGAGATCCGACGGCTGGGGATGGTTCCTGGGAGGATATACACGGGTTTGACTTAGAAAAATCCACACTTTTCATCACTTGATCTCTCTCCAAACCCTTGGAGAAAGAAGAGCCAAGGCTAGAGGAAGAGGAGCTAGATCCGCCATTGGAGGAGCTTCGGAGCTCCGAATCGCAAGCCGACTCCGGATCCACGGAGGCAACGCAAGCGCGGTGATTTCTATCCGATTACATTTCGATGGCGCCAAAAAGGAACGCAAGGGTAACGATCCTCACTTGTGAGCATGATAGCTCTCTTTCTTAGCATAGGAAGCCCTCTCTCGCGAGTTTGCGAAGAGTTGGAGGCGTTCCTTCGGGTAGATATGTAAAGTCCCCGTTGTTTAGCGTCCGTATGCGAGAACGGACATAGGCATTTTGGTTGAAGCCTACCCGGACATGTAGTTCGGATCGGTGATGTTGCATTGCATAAGGCCGGAGAAGACTCCGTGCTATTTGGTGTTTTCGGGTATTCTACGCGGTAGATTGCAGCAGGGAGCCTTGGGGACTAACCCAAAGGTGCACCCGGAAAACTGGGCGGACACGAGGTCTTGCCAACTTGGTGGCCTGAGTGCCAACATGAACATAACGGGGTTATGTGTCTTGCGGTAGAATGGGACTCGGTGAAAGTTTGACCCGCGCAAATGGCTTAAATTGCCGTTGCGATGTGAGCACGGGTTAGATGGAGCCGTACCCGCTTTATGTCGTTCGGGTTAGAGAGACCTAAAGTTACATGGCACTCGCCGTTGGCATAGATGTGAGTCTTCGGTGGTCAATGGCTTAAATTGACGTGACCAATACCATGAAGACGAATTGCTCATAGGAATGGCCGTCTAAGTGGCGGTGGTGAGTCCGGAATGTTAATGGCTTCAATTGACGTAACATCGACCGGTTCACCGAGAATGTGCCCTGAGTGCACGGGACGTGTGGCCGTACGAGCCAACGTCTGTGATGAGGTGGCTATGGTTATATGCATTGCTCGCTTGTGCTAATGAAATGCAGGGAAGGAGCATCGCCGCCCCGAGTTGGGGGCGGGATCGTTATAATTTGGTCAGCATTGCTGACCGTTGCTTTGTTTGCCACCGTGCGGTGGTTTGTTTGCTTGCAGGTGCAGCTGGACCAAGCGGTCAATAGCGGGCTAAAGCCCTTTTTGCGAAGCTGGCCCTCGAAGGCCCAAGTGGAAATGTTTTCTATTTTATTCATGTATGGCCGGCCTGCGTGCCGAGGTTGGTAAATCATGTAATAGACAAATGAAACATCTTGTAAGGCCTTAAGGCCGACTTTTGAGTATTTTGTAATAACATTCCTATTATCCTGTTAGTGGACATTCATGCTTGTGCTGGGTTCTTGTTTTGCAACTTATTAACTGCTTCCGCTAGAATGCTCTGTGTAGGACGTTGAGATTGGTTGGATGGTTTCCATAAGTAACCACCCGGTCTGTCTGTGGTATATGGCGTCGGGCCCCGGCCGGACCTACTGCTATATGCTATGCGACGGATAGGGGGTGTTACAATTTGGTATCCGACTACTGGTTTTGGTCGGGCTTGAATTGAATTCGTGGGCGAATTCTTTTTAAGGGGTGGTGAGCACATTGTGTGCGTCATCGTTATAACAGTAAAAAGAACCCATGAATGTCCACTTAGGAATGAAAATACTCGTGTTTGAGGAACCTGCGTGTTCCTATAATTGCTGTTTGCAATGTTATTTGGTCGCTTAACGGTGTTTTGTACCACTATAGGTGACCAGAAGTGGTGTTGGGCCGTCAGAACGCCGAGGTTCTGAGGCAAGTAGTGCACCGGATGTTGCTCCTGCAACACCTCTGTCGGCTGAAAATATAAGATTGGTGGCTGAAGCGGTGTTAGCCGTGATAAATGCGCAGCCTGGGAGGCAAGCGCAGCAGCCAGCTCCTGTGATGGAGCAAGTACCTCTTCAAGAGGCGGAGCCGAGGAGGATGGAGCAAGTGGTTGTAGAACCAATAGTGCCAAGGAGGGCGACTGAGAGGCAGTTGAAGCATGTAATGAGCTTTAACCCTCCGTTATTCTCGGGGTTGGGAACCCCATCTCAGGCTGAAGACTGGCTCTCTAGGGTGAAGAGAGTCATGACAGCGACGGAGACGGAGGAGTGGCAGATGACCACCATTGCTACGTTCCTGTTGGACGGTGAAGCAAGGATGTGGTGGGAAGGCTTGGAGCTGCATCATCTGAGAGGAAGACAATTGATAGACGTTCCGATGGAAGAGTTCTCGGAATTGTTCTTAGCAAGATACCTCCCTTCTACTCAGAGGATTTCAATGGAGAATGAGTTCCTGAGGTTGGTGCAGGGTGAGCGAAGCGTGGATGAATATCTCCACGAGTTTACGCGGTTGAGTCGTTATGCGAGCTCTACCATCATGGATGAGGAGCGCAAGACTAATCGCTTCTACGAAGGTCTGAGGGATGAGCTGAGACTATTACTGTCGGGGCCGATGACGCAGGGTTTCTTGACCTTGGTCAATACTGCCCGGTCCTTGGAGAAGGACATGAAGAGTGTACAAGCGAAGAAAGGCTTGGTTGAAAAGAAATCTGAGTTCAAAGTGCCGACTACTTCGAAGTCTGGCTATCGGAGGACTTTCAAGAAGCATAGGACTTCGGGTCCAGCTCCTTCTGGTGCTTCTGGGGCGACTACGAGTCGGACCCCGGGCGCGTGCTTCACTTGTGGCAAGACGGGGCATTTCGCCCGTGATTGTTGGAGCGGACGTCCTAAGTCCGAAAGGAGGCCAGGAGCTACCTACGAAGAGAAGGGAAAGGCGGTGGAGTCGACCGCATCTCACTATGCTCCGGCCCAACCTAGAGTTTACAATCTTGGCCAACAGGAGGCCATTAAACAAGCTGATGTGGTGACAGGTACGGTTTAATTTATAGCAAGTCAATTCCTTTATATGCTTGTTATGTATATGTTACCTTACCACTGCTTGTTTAGGATTCGTAATGATTTGTGAAAATCCCGCACGAGCACTCTTCGATACGGGAGCTTCACACTCCTTCTTGTCCGAAGGATTTATATCACGCATCGGAGTCCCTTCTTCGATGGCGAAGGACAAGTTGGATGTGTTGTTGCCCAATGGGTGTTCGATGCGAGCGGTTAGGATCTGCGAGGTTAAGACTCGTATTGGAGAGCAGGAGTTCGACCTGCGGGCGTCTTTACTTCCGTTAGTGGAGTTCGACGTCATATTTGGCATGGACTGGCTCTCGGAGCAGCAGGCCCATATAGATTGCGGTAGCAAGGAAGTAAAGCTGGGAGCAAGTCGTGAGACGACTTTTACGGGCTTAAAGGGGTCGAGCAAGACGCTGATGTCTGCTCTTCAGGTGGTGAAGGCGGTTCGTGCCGGAGCAGAACTGTTCTTTACACTTGTGGAGGTTGCAAAGCCGAAGCCCGCGATGGATTGTATTTCAGTGGTATCGGAATACCCTGATGTGTTCCCCGCAGATCTTCCTGGAGCCCCGCCACAACGGGAGATAGATTTTTCTATCGAGCTAGTGCCAGGTGCAAAGCCTGTGTCACGATCTCCGTATCGGCTAGCGCCTAAGGAAATGGCGGAGCTGAAAGTTCAATTGCAAGAGTTGTTGGAGCAAGGGTATGTACGCCCGAGTTCTTCGCCTTGGAGCGCACCGGTCCTCTTTGTTAAGAAGAAGGACGGAAGCTTGAGATTGTGTATTGATTATCGGGAGCTAAACAAGCTGACTGAGAAGAATAAGTACCCGATCCCTAGGATTGATGACCTCTTTGATCAGTTAGTCGGGTCGACGGTGTACTCGAAGTTAGATCTCAAGTCTGGGTACTATCAGCTGCGGATAAGGGAGAGTGATATCCCGAAGACAACGTTTAGTACGAGATACGGGCATTATGAGTTTACGGTCATGCCGTTTGGGCTGACTAATGCGCCGTCAGTGTTCATGGATTTGATGAACAGAACGTTCAGGGAGTACCTAGACCATTTCGTGATCGTCTTCATCGACGATATTTTGGTGTACTCGCAAAGTGAGGAAGATCACTTCAAGCATCTTCATTTGGTGCTGGAGACGCTAAGGAGAAATCAGTTGTATGCCAAGTTCTCGAAGTGCGAGTTTTGGCTATCCTCAGTAGCGTTCCTCGGGCATATAGTGAGTGGAGAGGGTATTGCGGTGGATCCGGCGAAGATTGTTGCGATACGGGAGTGGCCTGAGCTTGCTACGGTAGCAGAAGTCCGGAGCTTTTTGGGGCTTGCCGGTTATTATAGGCGCTTCGTAGAGAACTTCTCGCGGATAGCGCTACCTCTCACTACTTTGACGAGGAAGGAGCATAAGTTCGTTTGGACGCCTGAGTGCGCGCGAGCTTTTGAGGAATTGAAGTGTCGGTTGACCACGGCGCCTGTGTTGAGTTCGCCGGTTGGGACCGAAGGCTATGAGATATATAGCGATGCTTCAGGCAGCGGTTTGGGTTGTGTGCTACTGCAGCACGGAAGCGTGATAGCTTATGGCTCGAGACAGCTAAAAGTGCACGAGAGGAATTATCCGGTCCATGACTTGGAGTTAGCGGCCGTGATTTTTGCCTTGAAGCTGTGGAGACACTATTTGTACGGTGTGAAGATTGATATCTACACCGATCACAAGAGCCTAAAGTATCTAATAGATCAGAAAGATCTGAATATGCGGCAGCGTAGGTGGATGGAGTTCCTGGGGGACTATACATTTAAGATCCACTACGTGCCTGGCAAAGGGAATGCGGTTGCGGACGCGTTGAGTCGTCGAGCCCCAGCTCAAGCTAATTGGCTATCAGTGCATGATGAGCGGTTGGTGCAGGAGCTGGAGGCGTTGGAGATTGTTTGTGTGGATAGACAATCTAGTGCTGAAGCAGTGCTGAATTGGACTGAAGTCCAATATGACCTGGCTGATCGGATTCGGCAGGCTTTGGATATGGATGCTCATATGAAGCAGTTCATGATAGAGGCTCTGGATGGGTCAAATTCCCAATTCGTCGTGGAGGACGGATTGCTGTGGAAAGACGGTCGTTTGTGCGTCCCAAGTGTGGGCAATTTACGGGTGGAGTTGTTGTACGAGGCACACCATACCAAGTACTCGATTCACCCAGGGAGCACGAAGATGTACCACGATGTGAAGAAGCTATTTTGGTGGCCGGGTTTGAAAAAGGATGTGGCGCTAGACGTAGCGAAGTGCCAAACCTGCGCCTTGGTAAAGGCGGAGTGCCAAAAGCCGGGAGGATTTCTTAAGTCCTTGCCTATTCCGGAGTGGAAATTTGACGACATCTCTATGGACTTTGTGCATGGTTTGCCAAGGTCGCAAAAGGGGAACGACGCCATTTGGGTGGTCGTGGATCGATTAACGAAGGTGTCGCATTTTATTCCGCATAGGAAGGACGATCCGGTGGAGAAGCTGGCGAAGCTTTATGTGGATAATATAGTGCGGCTTCATGGTGTGCCCCGCAGCATCGTGAGTGACCGAGATGGGCGGTTCACGTCCAATGATTGGAGGCTGGTGCAGCAAATGTTGGGAACAAAGCTGAAGTTTAGCACAGCCTTCCATCCGCAAACGGATGGGCAGACCGAGAGGGTCAATAGAACCATGGAAGACATGCTTCGCATGTGTGTTTTGGACTTTGGAAAGCAATGGGAGGACCACCTTTATTTGGTGGAGTTCGCATACAACAACAGCTACCAAGCAAGTATTCAGATGGCGCCCTTCGAGGCCCTTTATGGTAGAAGATGTCGCACGCCGTTGTCTTGGTTAGAAACGGGCGAGTCAAAGTTGTATAAGCGATCGGAAGTGGAGGATGCTACTTCTTTGGTGAGACCCATACGGGAGAGGTTGCTCATCGCTCAGGACCGGCAAGCAAAGTACTATAATGCCAAGCACAGGAACGTGGAGTTCGCTGTGGGCGATTATGTATACTTGAAGATCAAGCCGTTCAAGGGTGTCTCGCGGGTGCGGCGATTGAAAAAGCTAAGCCCGAGGTACCTTGGACCGTTCGAGGTTCTGGAGCGAGTGGGAGAAGCGGCCTATAGGTTGAAGCTTTCAGTGGAGCTAAGTGGTTTACACGATGTATTCCACATTTCGGTACTTAGGAAGGCGGTGCAAGAGCCTACGCAAGTGATCGCGGTCGATCAAGTGCCGGTGGATAGTGGGCTAACGACAAAGGTCAAGCCCGTGCGGATTGAAGACTCGGAGGTCAAGCGGCTACGCAATAAAGAGATCAGGATGGTCAAAGTCCGGTGGGACAATTGCGGTCGTGAGGAGCTCTCCTGGGAGCGAGAGCAGACTATGCTTGACGAGTATCCGGAGTTGTTCCGCTCAGGTACAAATGTTGTTTTTGTATATCTTTCCTTTATGTAATTTCGTGGGCGAAATTCTTTTAAGAGGGGGAGAGTTGTAACGCCCCGAAACTCAAAGGAGCAAAGGGGGACGTTTTGGGCCAGTTTTGGTTTCTGGCTGAAGGCACACGGCCTGGGACACGGGCGTGTCCCAGGGCGTGTCAAGCGTGTGTCGACACTTAGTCGCGAAGTCGTCGAGTTATTCTCGACGATTCGTCGAGAATGGGCACACGGCCTGCGACACGGGCGTGTCGCAGGGCGTGTCGACCCGTGTCGACACTTAGCCGTGAAATCGTCGAGTTATTCTCGACGATTCGTCGAGTATGGGCACACGGCCCGCGACACGGGCGTGTCGTCGGGCGTGTCGACCCGTGTCGACGAGCGTCAAGGTGAAATCGTCGAGATTCACTCGACGGTCGTCGAGACAAGGCACACGGCCTCGGACACGGGCGTGTCCAAGGCCGTGTCAGCGAGTCGTCGTCCTCCCCTCGACGAAATGTCCCGTGTACACGGCCTGGGGGCCCAGGCGTGTCAATGTGACACGGGCAAGGACACGGGCGTGTCCTAGAACCCGTGCAGTGCTCGGGTTGGAAACGGGGGAAAATCATGGGGTACACGGCCGGCTACACGGCCGTGTCAGCTGGAACACGGGCGTGTCAGCTCGAACACGGGCGTGTTCGATACCCGTGTGCGTGTTCAGAAGATTCGATTTTGACGGCGAATGCGGCACACGGCCCTGGACACGGGCGTGTGCCAGGCCGTGTTCGGTCCAGATTGGGCATTTCAGCCCCGAATCAAAGCCGCTCGTTTTCTTAGGTTGAGATCCGACGGCTGGGGATGGTTCCTGGGAGGATATACACGGGTTTGACTTAGAAAAATCCACACTTTTCATCACTTGATCTCTCTCCAAACCCTTGGAGAAAGAAGAGCCAAGGCTAGAGGAAGAGGAGCTAGATCCGCCATTGGAGGAGCTTCGGAGCTCCGAATCGCAAGCCGACTCCGGATCCACGGAGGCAACGCAAGCGCGGTGATTTCTATCCGATTACATTTCGATGGCGCCAAAAAGGAACGCAAGGGTAACGATCCTCACTTGTGAGCATGATAGCTCTCTTTCTTAGCATAGGAAGCCCTCTCTCGCGAGTTTGCGAAGAGTTGGAGGCGTTCCTTCGGGTAGATATGTAAAGTCCCCGTTGTTTAGCGTCCGTATGCGAGAACGGACATAGGCATTTTGGTTGAAGCCTACCCGGACATGTAGTTCGGATCGGTGATGTTGCATTGCATAAGGCCGGAGAAGACTCCGTGCTATTTGGTGTTTTCGGGTATTCTACGCGGTAGATTGCAGCAGGGAGCCTTGGGGACTAACCCAAAGGTGCACCCGGAAAACTGGGCGGACACGAGGTCTTGCCAACTTGGTGGCCTGAGTGCCAACATGAACATAACGGGGTTATGTGTCTTGCGGTAGAATGGGACTCGGTGAAAGTTTGACCCGCGCAAATGGCTTAAATTGCCGTTGCGATGTGAGCACGGGTTAGATGGAGCCGTACCCGCTTTATGTCGTTCGGGTTAGAGAGACCTAAAGTTACATGGCACTCGCCGTTGGCATAGATGTGAGTCTTCGGTGGTCAATGGCTTAAATTGACGTGACCAATACCATGAAGACGAATTGCTCATAGGAATGGCCGTCTAAGTGGCGGTGGTGAGTCCGGAATGTTAATGGCTTCAATTGACGTAACATCGACCGGTTCACCGAGAATGTGCCCTGAGTGCACGGGACGTGTGGCCGTACGAGCCAACGTCTGTGATGAGGTGGCTATGGTTATATGCATTGCTCGCTTGTGCTAATGAAATGCAGGGAAGGAGCATCGCCACCCCGAGTTGGGGGCGGGATCGTTATAATTTGGTCAGCATTGCTGACCGTTGCTTTGTTTGCCACCGTGCGGTGGTTTGTTTGCTTGCAGGTGCAGCTGGACCAAGCGGTCAATAGCGGGCTAAAGCCCTTTTTGCGAAGCTGGCCCTCGAAGGCCCAAGTGGAAATGTTTTCTATTTTATTCATGTATGGCCGGCCTGCGTGCCGAGGTTGGTAAATCATGTAATAGACAAATGAAACATCTTGTAAGGCCTTAAGGCCGACTTTTGAGTATTTTGTAATAACATTCCTATTATCCTGTTAGTGGACATTCATGCTTGTGCTGGGTTCTTGTTTTGCAACTTATTAACTGCTTCCGCTAGAATGCTCTGTGTAGGACGTTGAGATTGGTTGGATGGTTTCCATAAGTAACCACCCGGTCTGTCTGTGGTATATGGCGTCGGGCCCCGACCGGACCTACTGCTATATGCTATGCGACGGATAGGGGGTGTTACATCGTCGGCGGCCGAAATCCTCCTCTTTCTTCCTCCTTGCTCTCTCCTCTCTCAAACTTCTTAGAAAGAGAATGTTAAAGAGCAAATGAGGAATATAACCTCCATTCCCGACCTTAACAGAGCAGGAACACATCTGAGCCGTCAGATCTTAATTAAAGAAAACGAACGGCTCAGATCCGCCCAAAAATCCTCAAACTTGTGCCGAATATGGCCTCGCACACGACCGTGTACCAAGCCGTGTGCCTCAATCTAGACACGATCGTCGAGCATAGAAAAGGACACGGGTCAAGACACACCCGTGTTGGTTTCCGACACGCTCGTGTCCAAGGGACATATCACAGAAAACCGCCATGCCAACTGACACGACTCTTGGGAACATGGGTGGTGACACGGGTATGCACACGTCCGTGTCAGTTGACACGCCCGTGTCATGCTGCCGTGTTTCCTGCCATGTCCTTCTCTGGACACAGCCGGCTAACACAGATAACCACACGGCCTTGGACACGCCCATGTCCCAGGCCGTGTGACCCTATACAGACACAAAAAATTCTCTTGGACACAACCAGTTCGATTACAATTATCGGGGCATTACAGAGTCTTCTTGTGGTACTTGTTGATAGTGACTCTATTCAGGACATGACAAGTAGTGTTCACTGCCTTAGCCCAGGAATTTTCTGGGAGAGAAGTGTCACTGAGCAATGTCCTTTCAGCCTCTATGAGAGTCCTATTTTTCCTATCAGCTATCCCATTTTGCTGGGTTGTTCTTGGAAAAGAAAACTCCTGCAATATATTTTGCTCTTCAGAGAACTTTGTCATGTCTTCAGATTGAAATTATGTGTCATGGTCGCTTCTGATCTTGACCGCAGAATAGTTCTTTTCATTCTGAATTTGCCTAACAAAGGTCACAAAGCTATCAAGGGTTTCAAACGTTTTCTTAAGAAATAATACTCATGTAAATCTGGAAAAGTCATCAACTATCACAAGAGTGTAGACTTTGCAACCTATACTATGAACTGACATTGGACCATATAAGTCTATGTGCAGGAGGTAAAGGCACCTCTCAGAATCATTGACCCTAATGCTCTTAAAGGAGACCTTTGTCTGTTTGTCCTTTTGGCATGCAGAGGAAATGCACTTTTTAGTGCGTTTCAGATTGGGTCCATTTCTGACACGCTCTTCACTGAAGAGCCTGTTGATTGCCTTATAATTCAAGTGAGCATGCTTCTTGTGTCATTGCACATAATAAAAGTCTTTCTCATTTACAACAAGACACACTGGAGAGTCTGAATCTATATATAGGAAATTTAAACTATAAATATTTCTACTCCTAGTGTCTGTCAAAATGATCTCTTGGTCACTTGACCTTTTGATCAGACGTGTATCCGTGTGTAAGATAATGACATAGTCATTATCACAGAGTTGACTTATGTTAATCATATTGTTTTGAAATCCTTGCACATAAGCTACTTTTGTAATGAAGACTATGTCATTGGTAATCATACCATAGTCTTTGGTAACTCGTCTATCTGAACCTCCAAAGATGACTTTAGGTCCATTCCTCATTGGAGTATAATCCTTTAGATGACTCTTTTTTCCAGTCATATGTATGGAACAACCACTGTCAAAATATCATATTACCATCTGATGGGTACTTGGACTTACCTGCAATCACAAAGTTAATTTACCTTAGGAACGCAAAAGTGTTTGGGTCCTTGGTTCATGTTTGCTTGAAAATGGCTATATCTACCTGCAGCAGCCCTGACAAGAAGACTCATCATTGTACTTGACATACTTGGGTTGTGTCAACAGTTTATGAAAAAATGACCAACCTTGGCACAACACCAACACTCATGGATATTGTATCTCCTCTTCTGAACAGCCTTTGAGGAGTGTAAGCCATCAGTCTTTATCTGTTCAGAGGGGAGAACAACAACCTTTTTCTTGTATTTTCAGCAAGAATTTGACTGAAAGTAAGTCTGCCTGTAGGTACACTTGTGTTGGATCCCTAGTTTATTTGGGCTAGGTTCACTAACTTAGGATGTGACCCAACATGTATAGCCAGGGTCAAAGATGTGTCCTAAAGGCTAGGCCAAGTCCTTAGAGTCAACATCAGATGGACCAGCTATCAACAAGACTATCAGGGACTCAAGACTTAGAAGATTTCAAGACTAAGTAAAAATGAGTTCGACGTTCGTCGAACTCAGGTAGACGAAAAACGTTATTAGCTCGATGATCTTGAGACATTTCTTCGAGCTGAGCTCGACGATCTTCATTCTCTGGTCGACGAAAACTGGGATACTTCAACTAACTAAAGTCAGGATAACTCCAGATTTTTCTAAGTCCAACTTCATACTTTGGTCGACGAACAAGATTCTGAGCTCGATGAACTTGGACTTCAAGTACACAACTTCTCAGGTCGACGAAGTCAACTTCTCAGGTCGACGAACTCAGTACTCTACTTGACAAATTCTGGAACCAGAAGATTCATGTCGACACACAGAATATCATTCAACACAAAATACTCGACTAAGTCCTGAATGGTTGTTGAACTCCAGTCGACGAATGAAATTGTCAGCTCGATGAACTTCAGACAGAAAAGGCAAAGGTTCTGAAGCATGCAAGTTTTGCTATCAGCTCGACGAACTTGGAACTAAGCTCGACGAACAGAAGCCGTCTGGTCGACGAATTCAATATCTCCGCTCGACGAATTGGTAACTCAGTTCGACGAATTCTGCCAACTGTTTGACGAATCCAGACTTAGCCTTTTCCGGCCTTCTGTCCCCATTCTAATGCGAAAATTCCTGAGTAATTAATGCTCAACATTCTCTGAATGTATCCGTTAGAGGGAGCATTAATTACAGTCTTCCTTAGGAATATTACTTGCTGATTTTCCACAAGAGAGTTGGGGAATTACATTAATGCCGATTATTCACAGGCCGTCATCATTAATTACAGAGGATTCAAATTTTTGAAAGGTGATAGAAGAAAAAGACACCAAGGATCAAGTGATTAGTGATCGATACTCAGTCTAACAATCAGAAAAATAGACACACACAGATTGACTGCAATATTTCATACAGCAGTAGAAAAGCTTTACACAGAAATCATATTGAAGCTTACAGTGACAGACAGTGATCTTCATTCAGAGGAAGAAGAACAATCAAACTATATCAAGAGTCTTCTTCTTCAATATTCTATCCAGGACTTGCAAGGACAACAGATTTCAAATCAGTCAAGAAGCTCCTGCATCACTGCTTGTCAAGGACTCTGATTGAAGACCTATCACCCTGCAGCAAAGCTTCCTGCAAACCTGAAGCATTCTCCATTTCAGGGGGAGCTGTTTGCTAACATCATTGAATCCACAAGTATTCTCAGTTTATTGAGAAAGAGAAGACATAATCACTCTCTCACCCCCTCCTGTATAAAGGGTTGTCATATCCCTTCAAAAGTGATTCCTGGTTGCAAGTCTCATAACCAAAAGACTTGAGTTGGTTTTTGGGGACCTGATCAAAACTCATTGGTGTCAGGCACCTGATCAAAAACCTGAGTGGATTCCTACCAAGGGTGGTAGAAGAGTGGAATACCCAGATTTGGGGAACCACTATAAACTTCTTGTATCATCTGGTTGCCTATCTTTTTCTTTTGTTCTTGCTGTGTGACTGTGATTAGGTTTATTAGTTTCTGTTTTCCAGTTTTTTACTTACTACACATTTTCAGCTTACAGTAAAAGCTGTAACAACACCCTTAGTGGGACCTAACAAATTTTAAAATATACTCTATTCAACCCCCCCCCCCCCCCTCTAGAGTATTGTAGACCTAACCCCCATTTTCAATTGGTATCAAAGCAAGGTTCCTTTGGTTGGACAAGTTAACCCTTGAATCAAAGATCCTGTGTTAGATCTACACATCACTTTATTCACATTTAACTGTTAAAGTAGAAACACGGGCATGTCACAAAATAAAGATTATGCAAACACCAGACCTCCAGTTTGCAACTTGCAAAAGTTTGGAATCTGGAAGGAAAGAATCAAGCTATACATGAATTCTATTGATGAAGATATTTTTGATTCTATCTTAACAAGTGTACCTCCAACACCTGTTGCTCCTCCCAGCATGTCTACAGATATGACTGCAGTCCCTCCTCCAGATTATAATGATGCTTACAGGAAAGCCAAGATGGCTAATGCAAAAGTCATGAACATATTGTCACAAACAATGTCTGATGACATTTTCCAGAAGGTTGCTGAGTGCACATCAGCAAAAGCCATTTGGGATTCCCTAAACCAAATGGTTGATGGATCAGATGATGAAAGGAAGGATAGGAGATCAAATCTCATATCCCAATATGAGAATTTCAAGAAACAGGAAGCTGAGACAGTGTCAGAGATGTACAACAGATTAAACTCAATTATTAATGAGCTAAAAACTCTGGACAAGGTCATCACTCTCACTGAAGTGAATGACAAAATTTTGATGTGCTTCCCAAGCTCATGAGACACAAGAATTTGGCCCATCAAGGAGGCCAGATGCATAAATGAGATTTCAACTGAATCTCTACTGGGTAAACTGAAATCTTATGAGCAGTTAATAAAGACAAGGGAGGCTACTGAACAAAGAACATCTCCTGTAGCCAGAAGAGATCAGAACATAGCATTCAAAGCCTCAGAAGAATCAGAATCCACTGCATCAAATGAAGAGCTCATGAGTCTCTTTGCAAAGAGATTCTTCAAGATGGCTAGAAAGGACTTTAGTAGGAAGTCAGCAAAAAAGGATGACAAACCAAAGTATGACAAGACACCAACAAAGGAAGTGGTGTGTTATGGATGCAGAAAGCCTGGGCACTTTCTATCTGAGTGTCCAGAGAACCAGAAGAAAAAGAAGAGAAGAGAAAAGGAAAAGGATTCCAGAAAATAGTTCACCAGCAAACCCTCTTCCAGCAAACACAAGAGGAATGAAAAGGGGTTTGTAGCTGAGACTTGGAGTGAGACTGAAGAAGAGTCAACATCTTCAAGCTCCAGTGAAGATGAAGAAGAAGAAAGAGCAAAAGATGTTTGCCTCATGGCAATTGATGCCTCAAGAAGCAACTCAGAAGAAGGAGAGTCAGAAAATGAGGAAGCTTCTGAATCAGAAGCTGATCAGGTATTATCATGGTTTGATTATAATTCAGAATCTTTTAAATCAGATTTTAAAATCATGTGTTTGGATTTAATCAACTCTAAGAAGGAAATCAAACTTCTCAGAGATAAGGAAGTTAACTATGATAGCTTAGTATTAGAAAACACTAAATTGAAAAATGAAATAGATATGTTTAGTGAACAAATCACCTTTCTGAAAGATGAATTAAATAAGGCAAAATAGTTAAAAGAATCAATAAATGGAAGAAGCAAACAACTAGCAGTAATCACCAACATATCTAATGCTATATTTAATGGAAGTAAGTTAGGATTAGGTGCATCATCTAGTGAACCACCTATTATTCAGAAAAACCACCTGTCACAACCCATAAATTTTATTTCTGAGAAAGGAAAGAAGAATACTGAGCAAGTATATAAGGTAAATAAAATTCTTGAACAAATTAAAACTAAGGACAACATTGAAAAACAGAAAACACCCAATAAAAATAAAGTTCAGCAATTTTCGTCGACCTCAGATCGACGAAAAGGGGCCAGTTCGTCGAACCCCGATCGACGAACTCTAAACGCCAACTATAGTTATTATTATTCGTCTAACTGCGATCGACGAACTTTGTATGGTTCGTCAAGCAGAGATCGATGAATGTGGGATGCAGAGAATGAACATGTTTATTCTCTGGGCAGAGATCGACGATCTCAACCCAATTCGTCGAACTCTGGTCGACGAACTTACATAAATTCGTCGAACCCAGGAAGACTTAACCAAAACTATAACTTTAACAGAAACTTAAATACTTCTAGGAAATAATTTAATCCCCTAGCTGACTGGACCATTCCACCTAGGAGATACCACCCCCTAGGATATAAATCCCAGCCAGAATTTTCTGTTATTTCTAGTTTCTCTTATCAGCCATACAAATGGCCCAAGGTAACCTGGGTAAAAAATCACTAACTGTTTGCATTGCAGGTGAAAAAGTATCCAGGGGTAAATGAAACTTGGTACCTGTACAGTGGCTGCTCCAAGCGTATGACTGCCAGCAAGGACATCCTACTCAACTATAAGTCCAAGATGGGGCCAAAGGTTATCTCTAGTGACTCAAAATGTGGCAGTAAGAAGGAGTTGGAGAAGTGAGAATAGGCGCTGTCACATTCAGAAAGGTAACATATGTAAGTGGACTGAAGCATAACCTCATCTCCATAAGTCAATTATGTGGTGATGGTTATCAGGTATACTTTAACCCTTCTACCTGCTCTATCATTCATAAAAATAACCAAATTGTTTTAACTGAAAGTATACAAGGAAACATTTATTTAGTAAACTTTATTTCTGCCACAACTGATATCTGTTTCCTAAATTTAACTAGTAATTAGAATGAATTATGACACAAAAGAGTAGGACATGTAAACCTGAAAAACATTGTTAGGTTATCTAAGCACAACCTTGTTAGAGGTCTACCCTCTGCTCCCTATAAGAAGGAAGGTCTCTCCAGGGCATGTCAATTATGCAAGCAAACTAAAACTAGTTTCAAATCAATTAATAAGAGTGATTCACCTAGGATCTTGTACTTGCTACACTTGGATCTTTTTGGACCCATTGCTATACAAAGCCTAGGAGGGAAATCTTACACTTTAGTTATAGTGGATGACTTCTCCAAGTTCAGTTGAGTATTCTTTCTGAGAACAAAGTCAGATACATTCAAGGTTCTTACAAATTTTCTCAGGACCATACAAATTGAGTTCTCTACTCATATTGCATTGATCAGAAGTGATCATGGCACAGAGTTTGAGTCTCTTCTTATGCATGAGTTCTGTGAGAAGGAATGTATCAGACATTGCTTCTCAGCTCCTAAAACTCCCTAACAAAATGGGGTAGCTGAAAGGAAAAATATGACACTAATTGAAGCTGCAGGCACATTGCTTGCTGATGCATACATGCCACTAACCTTTTGGGCAGAGGCTGTAAGCACTGCAAACTATGTCCTAAATAGGATTTTAATCACAAACTGAAGAACAAGACTCCCTATGAATTGCTCAAAGGGAAGAAACCTAAAATGAACTATTTCAAAGTTTTTGGTTGTACATGTTATATACACAATAACAATAAGAAATATATTAAAAAGTTTGAAGTCAAGGCTGAAGTGTGAGTTTTTCTAGGATACTCACAAGTAAGCAAGGCTTATAGAGTATTCAATAAATCAACATTAAAAGTAGAAAAGTCAATTCATGTTTCTTTTGATGAAACTAACGTGTACTGCAAGGAGAAAAACATTTCTACCAGTAACCTTGCAGGTTCCCCACTTGTGTGAGACATTGGATGGACTAAACCTCACCCAAAAGGTTCTCACTCATCCCTCTCCACAGGTCATTGAAGATAGTGAAGAAGATGAAGCTGAAAAATATGAGCCACAACCAACAACAAATATAATTCCACAAGAGGAATTTATTCAAAATGCTGTTGCACAACCAACTACACCCACTGATTTTGTCACACTTAGGGATCACCCCAGATCTCAAGTAATTGGGGACATATCAGCAGGTGTACATACTAGGCATCAACTCAACCAAGACTTGATGCATGCCTGTTTTCTCTCTCAAATTGAACCTCTCACCATTCATGAGGCTGAGTAAGATCCCCACTAGATCCTTACAATGCAAGAGAAACTAAACCAATTTGAGAGATGTAAAGTTTGGGATTTGGTTCCAAGACCACAAAACTACCCAGTTATTGGAACCAAATGGGTTTTCAGGAATAAGCTTGATGTCCAAGGAGTTATTGTGAGGAACATGGCTAGGCTTGTTGCTCAAGGATATATGCAAGAGGAATGAATTGACTATGATCAGACCTTTGCACCTGTTGGAAGGTTGGAAGCTATAAGGATCTTACTTGCCTATGCATCATTCAAAAGGTTCAAAGTCTTTCAAATGGATGTGAAAAGTGCCTTCTTAAATATAGTGTTACAAGAAGAGGTTTATGTAGAACAACCTCCAGGTTTTATTTCTTCAACTCATCCCTCTTATGTTTTAAAATTAAATAAGGCTCTTTATGGTCTAAAGCAAGCTTCAAGAGCTTGGTATGAGACCTTAGCAAGTTTCTTATTAGAGCATAAATTTACAAGAGAAACTGTTGATAAAACCCTTTTCACTAGAAATCATAAGGACCAAATCTTGTTAGTGCAAATCTATATAGATGACATTATATTTGGCTCTACAGATTCAAAATTGTGCAAGAGGTTTTTGACCTCATGCATTCTAAATTTGAAATGAGTAGAATGGGAGAGCTTTCATATTTCCTTGGTCTCCAATTGAAACAGCTTCCTGATGACATCTTTATCTCTCAAGCAAAGTATGCTAAAGAACTTCTAAAGAAGTTTGGGATGACTGATGCCTCAGCTAAGAAAACTCCCATGGCCACCAATGCTGTTGTGGACTCTGATATACCAGAAAAACCTGTAGATCAGAAACTTTATAGGGGAATTGTTGGGTCCCTATTATACCTCACAGCAAGTAGGCCAGATATTATGTTTGCTACATGCCTTTGTGCTAGGTTCCAAGTGAACGCTAAAGAATCTCATCTAATTTTCTTAAAAAGGATTTTAAGATATATAAAATGTTGTCCTGATCTAGGCCTATGGTATCCTGCTGAATCAAAATTTGAGTTAACTGGATACTCTGATGCTGATTTTGCTGGATGCAGGGTTGATAGAAAAAGTACTTCAGGAACCTGCCAGTTCCTGGGTATGATATTGGTATCATGGTTTTGTAAAAAGCAAACATCAGTGTCAACATCAACTGCTGAAGCAGAATATATTGCAGCAGGCAGCTGCTGTTCACAGATGCTGTGGATACAAAATCAACTTCTAGATTATGGCTTCAACTTAAATAATTCAACCCTATTCTGTGATAATACTAGTACTATATCCATAGCACAAAATCCAGTTCACCATAGTAGGACAAAGCATATTGATATAAGACATCATTTCATTAACGAGTGTGTAGGCAAAAATAAGATTAAGCTTGTCTATATCTACACTGATTTACAAAAAGCTGATATATTCACCAAACCTCTAGATGAGAAAAATCATGCTTTCTTTCTAAATCAGCTGGGAATGATCAATGGAGAACACTTAGCTTAAGTTCTGTCTGCATTCGACGAATTTTCCAAAGTTCGTCGAACGGAGTTCGACGAACCGGGGAAGGTTTGAGAAAGGTTCGTCGAACGGAGTTCGACGAACTCTTTGTGAGTGAAACAATTTTCGTCGACCGGAGCTCGACGAACTTGCTTCAGAAGATATTCGTCGAACGGAGTTCGACGAAGTGTCTTCAAGTCTTCTGAATGAGATCGACGAATTATTTATTATTAACTTATTTCGTCGACCTCAGTTCGAAGAATTAATTTTATTTTCGTGGAACGAAGTTTGTCGATTCATATTCTGGAAAACCTTATATCTAGGTTTTATTCGACCTCCATCCCGCGCTTTCTGTTCCCTTGCACTTGATCGCCGTTTCTCTGTCTTTCTTGCAGGTGATTTCAATGACGGCTCTGGCAAGCAATCTCACAAGAATGAAGTTCGATACAGGCTTTGACGTGGATTTCGATTCATTTCAGCACTCCGATCCAATTTTTCTGTACATCCTGGAACTTCTTGAAGAACAGGAACTGAAGACCCAGATGACGAGAAGGATCAAACTACACAACATGGAAATCAGGGAATGGGTATACACACTGTTGTCCACCGAAGAGAACATCATGACAGGCACCATCACGGGTAACTCCATCTCTTTAACCCCCGCTATCTTAACTGAAATCTTTGGATTAAGAAATGGAGAAGAGGACCTCGAGATTGAAGCAGAGGAATCGGATATGATGCTAATCCTCATGGATTATACTGGAGAAAACCCTAACAAACTGTTGAAGAAACACTTGTCTGCGCCCTATAAGTTTCTAGCAGACTTGGTTGGCAAAGTGTTACTTGGAAAACAGACTGCACACGACTATATCACCAAACACCAATTTCTGGTGATCTGTGCAATCATCAACAAGAAGCCAATCAACTGGGCCCAACTTCTGTTTGATTTGATAAAGAAGAAGAACTCTAAGAAGGAAGTATGTTTTGGAAGAGTTCTAGGAATCTTCCTACAGGAAAAGGCTGCTGAATCCCTGGTCTCCCAGACCATATTCCAAAATGCCAGTAAAAGGCTAACCCACGCCTTATTTGGCAGATTGGAGAGGACCATCACTAAGCCCTCTCAGGCTTCCACCTCTTCCATCAAAGCTTCTGAAGGCACAAGGGCAATCAAAGCCACTCCCCACCCTGCTGAAGAGAACATTTCTTCCACATCTTCTCATCCAGCCCCCCTTCCACCAACAACAAAAACCCTAGTCACCCCCTCTTTACCAATCCACATCACTGACATTCCATCTTCCTCCCTTCAGGAAAATCAACCACCCACACCTCCTGAATCCCCTCATGACACATACATTTCTACACCACCATAGTCTCCACTTCACCCACATCTCTCTTCCGTACCATCTTACATCCTACCATCAGATACCATGATGCAAGATGCCACCCCTCCATCCCCATCAACATCTAACCTTCACACAGCTGCTGTTCCACCCTCTGTTCCCTCAATAGTTGCCACCCCTTCCACACCAACTGCAACACCATCTACAACTTTCTCATTGGACCCCACCACCATCTCATCTATCATCACCATCATCACCCCCTTCTGAAATCCCTTATAGCAGAGGCCATTTGTAACGCCCCGAAACTCAAAGGAGAAAAAGGGGGACGTTTTGGGCCAGTTTGGGTTCTGGCAGCAGGCACGCGGCCTGGGACACGGGTGTGTCCCAGGGCGTGTCAAGCGTGTGTCGACACTTAGCCGTGAAGTCGTCGAGATTCTCTCGACGATTCGCTGACGCTGGGCACACGGCCTGCGACACGGGCGTGTCGTTGGGCGTGTCGACCCGTGTCGACACTTAGCCGCGAAGTCGTCGAGTTTTACTCGACGATTCATCGAGAATGGGCACACGGCCCGCGACACGGGCGTGTCGCAGGGCGGGTCGACACGTGTCGACGATCGTCCCGGGGAGTCGTCTAGATTTGCTCGACGATCATCGAGACAAGGCACACTGCCTAAGACACGGGCGTGTCCGAGGCCGTGTCGCGTGTGGAGACCGTGTACACGGCCCTGGAGCCAAGGCGTGTCAAGGTGACACGGGCAAGGACACGGGCGTATCCTCGAACCCGTGCAGTGCTCGGGTTGATTTTGGGGGAAAAATCTTGGGGTACACGGCCGGTCACACGGCCGTGTCAGGTGGAACACGGGCGTGTCAGCTCGAACACGGGCGTGTTCGATACCCATGTGAGGTTCCAGGTGATTCGATTTTGACGGCGAATGCGGCACATGGCCCTGGACACGGGCGTGTGCCAGGCCGTGTTCGGTCCAGATTGGGCATTTTAGCCCCGAATCAAAGCCGTTCGTTTCCTTGTTTTGAGATCCAACGGCTGGGGGATGTTCCTGAAGGGATATACCCGTGAATGGACTTGGAAAACCCTTACTTTTCATACCTTATCATCGTTCTAAATCCTTGGAAAGAGAGGAGAGCCAAGGGAAGAAGAAGGAGCTAGATCCGCCATTGGAGGAGCTTCGGAGCTCCGAATCGCGAGCCGACTCCGGATCCACAGAGGCAACGCTAGTGCGGTGGTTTTCATCCGATTACTTTTCAATGGCGCCAAAGAGGAACGCAAGGGTAACGATCCTCATCTTGAGCATGAGTAGCTCTCTTTCTTTGCATAGGAAGCCCGCTCTCGCGAGTTTGCGGAGAGTTGGAGGCGTTCCTTCGGGTAGATATGTGAAGTCCCCGTTGTTTAGAGTCCGTATGCGAGAACGGACATAGGCATGATGTGTGAAGCCTACCCGGACATGTTGGTCTGGATCGGTGATGTTGCATTGCATAATGCCGGAGAAGACTCCGTGCTATTGGTTGTTTTTCGGGTTTTCTACGCGGTAGATTGCAGCAGGGAGCCTTGGGGACTAACCCAAAGGTGCATCCGAAAAACTGGGCGGATACGAGATCTTGCCAACTTGGTGGCTTGAGAGCCAACTTGAACATAACCGGGTTATGTGACTTGTGATGGAAATGGGACTCGGTGGAAGTTTGACCCGCGCAAATGGCTTAAATTGCCGTTGCGATGTGAGCACGGGTTAGATGGAACCGTACCCGTTCTATGTCGTTCGGTTAAAGAGACCTAAAGGCACGTGGCACTTACCGTTGGCATAGATTAGGGTCTTCGACGGTTAATGGCTTAAATTGTCGTGACCCAGGCCAGGAAGACAAATTGCTCATAGGTTTGGCCTTCCAAGTGGCGGTGGTGAGCCCGGAATTTCAATGGCTTTAATTGACGTGACATCGACCGGTTCACCGAGAATGTGCCCTGAGTGCACGGGGCATGTGGCCGTGCGAGCCAACGTCTGTGATGAAATTGCTATTGTTATAAATTGCTCGCTTATGCTAATGAAATGCAGGGAAGGAGCATCGCCGCCCCGAGTTGGGGGCGGGATCGTTATAATTTGGTCAGCATTGCTGACCGTTGCCTTGTTTTGCCACCATGCGGTGGTTTGTTGCTTGCAGGTGCAGCTGGACCAAGCGGTCAATAGCGGGCTAAAGCCCTTTTTGCGAAGCCGGCCCTCGAAGGCCCAAGTGGAAGTGTTTACTGCTTTATTCATGTGTGACCGGCCTGCGTGCCGTGGTTTGTAAAACATGTAATATTCAAGTGAAACATTTTGTAAGGCCTTAAGGCTTGTTTTGAGTATTTTGTACAACATTCCTCTTTTGTACTAGTGAACATTCGTGCTTCGATGCTGGGTTCTTGTTTACAACTTTTATAAACTGCTTCCGCTAGAATGCTCTGTGTAGGACGTTGAGATTGGTTGGATGGTTTCCATACGTAACCACCCGGTCTGTCTGTGGTATATGGCGTCGGGCCCCGGCCGGACCTACTGCTATATGCTATGCGACGGATAGGTGGTGTTACAATTTGGTATCAGACTACTGGTTTTGGTCGGGCTTAAAGTGAATTCGTGGGCGAATTCTTTTTAAGGGGTGGTGAGCACGTTGTGTGCGTCATCGTAATAACAGTAAAAAGAACCCATGAATGTCCACTTAGGAATGAAAATACTCGTGTTTGAGGAACCTGCGTGTTCCTATAATTGCTGTTTGTAATTTATTTGGTCGCTTAACGGTGTTTTGTACCACTATAGGTGACCCGAAGTGGTGTTGGGTCGTCAGAACGCCGAGTTTCTGAGGCTAGTAGTGCACCGGATGTTGCTCCTGCAACACCTCTGTCGGCTGAAAATATACGATTGGTGGCTGAAGTGGTGTTGGCCGTGATAAATGCGCAGCCTACAAGGCAAGCGCAGCAGCCCGCTCCTGTGATGGAGCAAGAACCTCTGCAAGAGGCTGAGCCGAGGAGGGTGGAGCAAGTGGTTATGGAACCGGTGGTGCCAAGGAGGGCAACTGAGAGGCAGCTGAAGCATGTAATGAGCTTTAACCCTCCGTTATTCTCGGGGTTGGGAACCCCATCTCAGGCTGAAGACTGGCTCTCCAGGGTGAAGAGAGTCATGACAGCGACGGAGACGGAGGAATGGCAAATGACCACCATCGCTACGTTCCTTCTGGACGGTGAAGCGAGGATGTGGTGGGAAGGATTGGAGCTGCACTTACTGAGAGGTAGGCAACTTGGTGATGTCTCGATGGAAGAGTTCTCGAGATTATTTTTGGCTAGATACCTCCCTTCAACGCAGAAGATAGCGTTGGAGAATGAGTTCCTGAAGTTGGTACAGGGTGAGAGGAGCGTGGATGAATATCTCCACGAGTTTACTCGTCTGAGTCGTTATGCTAGCTCCACCATCATGGATGAGGAGCGCAAGACTAATTGTTTCTATGAAGGGTTGAGAGATGAGTTGAGATTACTACTCTCGGGGCCGATGACGCAGGGTTTCTTAACCTTGGTCAATACTGCCCGATCCTTGGAGAAGGACATGAAGAGCGTGCAAGCAAAGAAAAGCTTGGGTGAGAAGAAATCTGAGTTCAGAGTACCGACTACATCAAATTCGGGCTATCGGAGGTCTTTCAAGAAGCATAGGACTTCGGGTCCAGCTCCTTCTGGCGCTTCTGGGGCGACTACTGGTCGGACCCCGGGTGCGTGCTTTACATGCGGAAAGACGGGGCATTTCGCCCGCGATTGTTGGAGCGGACGTCCTAAGTCCGAGAGGAGGCCGGGAGCTACTTATGAAGAGAAGGGAAAGGCGGTGGAGTCGACCGCATCCCATTATGCTCCGGCCCAACCAAGGGTCTACAATCTTGGCCAACAGGAGGCCATTAAACAAGCTGATGTGGTGACAGGTACGGTTTAATCTATAGCAAGTCAATTTCTTTAAATACTTGTTATGCACATGTTACCTTACCACTACTTGTTTAGGCTTTGTATTGATTTGTGAAAATCCGGCACGAGCACTCTTCGATACGGGAGCTTCACACTCCTTCTTGTCCGAAGGATTTATAGTACGCATCGGAGTCCCTTCTTTGATGGCGAAGGATAAGTTGGATGTGTTGTTGCCCAATGGGTGTTCGATGCGAGCGGATAGGATCTGCGATGTTAAGATTTGTATTGGGGAGCAGGAGTTCGACCTGCGGGCGTCTTTACTTCCGTTAGTGGAGTTCGACGTCATATTTGGCATGGACTGGCTCTCGGAGCAGCAGGCCCATATAGATTGCGGTAGCAAGGAAGTCAAGCTGGGAACAAGTCGTGAGACAAATTTTACGGGCTTAAAGGGGTCGAGCAAGACATTGATGTCTACTCTTCAGGTGGTGAAGGCGGTTCGTGCTGGTGTAGAACTGCTCTTTACACTAGTGGAGGTTGCAAAGCCGAAGCCCGTGTTGGATTGTATTTCAGTGGTATCGGAATACCCTGATGCTTTCCCCGCGGATCTTCCTGGAGCCCCGCCTCGGCGGGAGATAGATTTTACGATCGAGCTAGTGCCAGGTGCAAAGCCTGTGTCACGATCTCCGTATCGGCTAGCGCCTAAGGAAATGGCGGAGCTGAAAGTTCAACTGCAAGAGTTGTTGGAGCAAGGGTATGTGCGCTCGAGTTTTTCGCCTTGAGCGCACCGGTCCTCTTTGTTAAGAAGAAGGACGGAAGCTTGAGGTTATGTATTGATTATCGGGAGCTAAACAAGCTGACGGAGAAGAACAAGTACCCTATCCCCCGAATTGATGATCTCTTTGATCAGTTAGTCGGGTCGACGGTGTACTCGAAGTTGGATCTCAAGGCTGGATACTATCAGCTGCGGATAAGGGAGAATGATATCCCGAAGACAGCGTTTAGTACGAGATACGGGCATTATGAGTTTACGGTCATGCCGTTTGGGCTGACTAATGCGCCGTCAGTGTTCATGGATTTGATGAACAGGACTTTCAGGGAGTACTTGGACCATTCCGTGATCGTCTTCATCGATGATATTTTGGTGTACTTGCAAAGTGAGGAAGATCACTTCAAGCATCTTCATTTGGTGTTGGAGATGCTAAGGAGAAATCAGTTGTATGCCAAGTTCTCGAAGTGCGAGTTTTGGCTATCCTCAGTGGCGTTCCTCGGTCATATAGTGACTGGAGAGGGTATTGCTGTGGATCCGGCGAAGATTGTTGCGATACGGGAGTGGCCTGAGCTTGCTACGGTAGCAGAAGTCCGGAGCTTTTTGGGGCTTGCCGGCTATTATAGGCGCTTCGTAGAGAACTTCTCGCGGATAGAGTTACCTCTCACTACTTTGACGAGGAAGGAGCATAAGTTCGTTTGGACGCCGGAGTGCGCGCGAGCTTTTGAGGAATTGAAGTGTCGGTTGACCACGACGCCTGTGCTGAGTTCGCCATGTGGAACCGAAGGCTATGAGTTATATAGCGATGCTTCGGGCAGCGGTTTGGGTTGTGTGCTACTGCAGCACGGGAGCGTGATAGCTTATGGCTCGAGACAGCTAAAAGTGCACGAGAGGAATTATCTGGTCCATGACTTGGAGTTAGCGGCCGTGATTTTTGCCTTGAAGCTGTGGAGACACTATTTGTACGGTGTGAAGATTGATATCTACACCGATCACAAGAGCCTAAAGTATCTAATTAATCAGAAGGATCTGAATATGCGGCAGCGTAGATGGATGGAGTTCCTGGGGGACTATACATTCAAGATCCACTACGTGCCTTGCAAAGGGAATGCGGTTGCGGACGCGTTGAGTCGCCGAGCCCCAGCTCAAGCCAATTGGCTATCGGTGCATGATGAGCGGTTGGTGCGGGAGTTGGAGGCGTTGGGGATTGTTTGTGTGGATAGACAATCAAGTGCTGAAGCAGTTCTGAATTGGACTGAAGTCCAATATGACCTGGCTGATCGTATTCGGCAGGCTTTGGATATGGATGCTCATATGAAGCAGTTCATGGTATAGGCTCTGGATGGGTCAAATTCCCAATTCGTCGTGGAGGACGGATTGCTTTGGAGAGACGGTCGTTTGTGCGTCCCAAGTGTGGGCAATTTACGGGTGGAGTTATTGTACGAGGCGCACCATACCAAGTACTCGATTCACCCGGGGAGCACGGAGATGTACCGTGATGTGAAGAAACTATTTTGGTGGCCGGGTTTGAAAAAGGATGTGGCGCTATACGTAGCAAAGTGCCAAACTTGCGCCTTGGTAAAGGCGGAGTGCCAAAAGCCGGGAGGATTTCTTAAGTCCTTGCCTGTTTCGGAGTGGAAATTCGACGACATCTCTATGGAATTTGTACACGGTTTGCCAAGGTCGCAAAAGGGAAACGACGCCATTTGGGTGGTTGTTGATCGATTAACGAAGGTGTCGCATTTTATTCCGCATAGGAAGGATGATCCGGTGGAGAAGCTGGTAAAGCTTTATGTGGATAACATAGTGCGGCTTCATGGTGTGCCCCGCAGCATCATGAGTGACCGAGATGGGCAGTTCACGTCCAATGATTGGAGGCTGGTGCAGCAAATGTTGGGAACAAAGCTGAAATTCAGCACAGCCTTCCATCCACAAATGGATGGGCAGACCGAGAGGGTCAATAGAACCATGGAAGACATGCTTCGCATGTGTGTCTTGGATTTTGGAAAGCAATGGGAAGACCACCTATATTTGGTGGAGTTCGCATACAACAACAGCTACCAAGCGAGTATTCAGATGGCGCCTTTCGAGGCCCTATATGGTAGCAAATGTCGCACGCCGTTGTCTTGGTTAGAAACGGGTGAGTCAAAGTTGTATAAGCGATCGGAAGTGGAGGATGCTACTTCTTTGGTGAGAACCATTCGTGAGAGGTTGCTTATCGCTCAGGACCGGCAAGCAAAGTACTATAATGCCAAGCACAGGAACGTGGAGTTCGCTGTGGGCGATTATGTATACTTAAAGATCAAGCCGTTCAAGGGTGTCTCGCGGGTGCGACGATTAAAAAAGCTAAGCCCAAGATACCTTGGACCATTTGAGGTTCTGGAGCGAGTTGGTGAAGCGGCCTATAGGTTGAAGCTTTCAGTGGAGCTTAGTGGATTACATGATGTATTCCATATCTCGGTACTTCGGAAGGCGGTGCAAGAGCCTACGCAAGTGATCGCGGTCGATCAAGTGCCGGTGGATAGTGGGTTGACGACAAAGGTCAAGCCCGTGCGGATTGAAGACTCGGCGATCAATCGGCTACGCAATAAAGAGATCAGGATGGTCAAGGTCCGGTGGGAAAATTGCGGTCGTGAGGAGCTCTCTTAGGAGCGAGAGCAGACTATGCTTGACGAGTATCCGGAGTTGTTCCGCTCAGGTACAAATTTTGGTTTTGTACATGTCTTTCCTTTATGTAATTTCGCGGACGAAATTCTTTTAAGAGGGGGAGAGTTGTAACGCCCCGAAACTCAAAGGAGAAAAAGGGGGACGTTTTGGGCCAGTTTGGGTTCTGGCAGCAGGCACGCGGCCTGGGACACGGGCGTGTCCCAGGGCGTGTCAAGCGTGTGTCGACACTTAGCCGTGAAGTCGTCGAGATTCTCTCGAAGATTCGCTGAGACTGGGCACACAGCCTGCGACACGGGCGTGTCGCAGGGCGTGTCGACCCGTGTCGACACTTAGCCGCGAAGTCGTCGAGTTTTACTCGACGATTCATCGAGAATGAGCACACGGCCCGCGACACGGGCGTGTCGCAGGGCGTGTCGACCCGTGTCGACGATCGTCCCGGGGAGTCGTCGAGATTTGCTCGACGATCATCGAGACAAGGCACACGGCCTAGGACACGGGCGTGTCCGAGGCCGTGTCGCGTGTGGAGACCGTGTACACGGCCCTGGAGCCCAGGCGTGTCAAGGTGACATGGGCAAGGACACGGGCGTGTCCTCGAACCCGTGCAGTGCTCGGGTTGATTTTGGGGGAAAAATCTTGGGGTACACAGCCGGTCACACGGCCGTGTCAGGTGGAACACGGGCGTGTCAGCTCGAACACGGGCGTGTTCGATACCCGTGTGAGGTTCCAGGTGATTCGATTTTGATGTCGAATGCGGCACACGGCCCTGGACACGGGCGTGTGCCAAGCCGTGTTCGGTCCAGATTGGGCATTTCAGCCCCGAATCAAAGCCGTTCGTTTCCTTGTTTTGAGATCCAACGGCTGGGGGATGTTCCTGAAGGGATATACCCGTGAATGGACTTGGAAAACCCTTACTTTTCATACCTTATCATCTTTCTAAATCCTTGGAAAGAGAGGAGAGCCAAGGGAAGAAGAAGGAGCTAGATCCGCCATTGGAGGAGCTTCGGAGCTCCAAATCGCGAGCCGACTCCGGATCCACGGAGGCAATGCTAGTGCAGTGGTTTTCATCCGATTACTTTTCAATGGCGCCAAAGAGGAACGCAAGGGTAAAGATCCTCATCTTGAGCATGAGTAGCTCTCTTTCTTTGCATAGGAAGCCTGCTCTCGCGAGTTTGCGGAGAGTTGGAGGTGTTCCTTCGGGTAGATATGTGAAGTCCCCGTTGTTTAGAGTCCGTATGCGAGAACGGACATAGGCATGATGTGTGAAGCCTACCCGGACATGTTGGTCTGGATCGGTGATGTTGCATTGCATAATGCCGGAGAAGACTCCGTGCTATTGGTTGTTTTTCGGGTTTTCTACGCGGTAAATTGCAGCAGGGAGCCTTGGGGACTAACCCAAAGGTGCACCCGGAAAACTGGGCGGATACGAGATCTTGCCAACTTGGTGGCTTGAGAGCCAACTTGAACATAACCGGGTTATGTGACTTGTGATGGAAATGGGACTCGGTGGAAGTTTGACCCGCGCAAATGGCTTAAATTGTCGTTGCGATGTGAGCACAGGTTAGATGGAACCGTACCCGTTCTATATCGTTCGGTTAAAGAGACCTAAAGGCACGTGGCACTTACCGTTGGCATAGATTAGGGTCTTCGGCGGTCAATGGCTTAAATTGTCGTGACCCAGGCCAGGAAAACAAATTGCTCATAGGTTTGGCCATTCAAGTGGCGGTGGTGAGTCCGGAATGTCAATGGCTTGAATTGACGTGACATCGACCAGTTCACCGAGAATGTGCCCTGAGTGCACGGGGCGTGTGGCTGTGCGAGCCAACGTCTGTGATAAAATAGCTATTGTTATAAATTGCTCGCTTATGCTAATGAAATGCAGGGAAGGAGCATCGCCGCCCCGAGTTGGGGGCGGGATCGTTATAATTTGGTCAGCATTGCTGACCGTTGCCTTGTTTTGCCACAATGCGGTGGTTTGTTGCTTGCAGGTGCAGCTGAACCAAGCGGTCAATAGCGGGCTAAAGCCCTTTTTGCGAAGCCGGCCCTCGAAGGCCCAAGTGGAAGTGTTTACTGCTTTATTCATGTGTGACCGGCCTATGTGCCGTGGTTTGTAAAATATGTAATATTCAAGTGAAACATTTTGTAAGGCCTTAAGGCTTGTTTTGAGTATTTTGTATAACATTCCTCTTTTGTACTAGTGGACATTCGTGCTTCGATGCTGCTTTCTTGTTTACAACTTTTATAAACTGCTTCCGCTAGAATGCTCTGTGTAGGACGTTGAGATTGGTTGGATGGTTTCCATACGTAACCACCCGGTCTGTCTGTGGTATATGGCGTCGGGCCCCGGCCGGACCTACTGTTATATGTTATGCGACGGATAGGGGGTGTTACACCATTACACCTCTTGCTACTACCATTTCCTCTTTATCTGCTCAAATATCTGCCCTCACTGCTGCCCCCTCCTCAGTCAGGGGCCTGGCCTCAGTTTCTACTGAAACCAGGCAGGGGGAGATGCCTGATGATGAAGCAGCAGCAACAGCTTCAGACACTTCAGCTCTTGCACCATCAGATACTCCAGTCCCCACAATAGCATATAAAGACTGTATATACAAAGATTTAATTGATTTCATTGATACTGACATGGATTTTGAGTCAGATTCTGAAGGATTCACTACTGTTGGTGATCTTATTCTAAATCCCACAGTTAACTTAGAAGAATTACTAAAAACCTTTGACACTGTACATATGCAGTATCTTCCAGAAGATTTTACTAAGCCACAGTTGGCTATTGTTCCTTATACTCCTCCTATCAGTCAAGCAGTTGCTAAGCAACTATATGACAGCTTTGTAATTCCAGTTTCTGCACCAACCTCTGCAGTCATTCCATCCCCTTCAGAAGCTATCTCAGCACCAATCTTTGTGATGGATGACTCCCCTATGCCAGATTTAGATGAGTTGATCTTGGCTGACATTGAAGAAGAAAATAAGGCAGCAGCTGAAAGCTCTGTCCCAGTTACTTCTGACTCGTGTATAGTCTCCTCTTCAAATCCTGCTGAAACTCCAGCCTTTGAAACCTCTGCTCCTGCTATAGAAAAGACTGCTACTTATGATAAAGCCTTGAAAGCATTGGATGCTCTATATGATAACCCTCAGGGTTCTGTCAGTAATTCAGATGATGATGATGAAGAAGATTCAGATGAAGTCACTGCTAAGAAGAAGAAGAAAATGTTGTCAAAGAAAAGGAAAGCCCCTCCTCCACCTGCTGCTAAGCCAAACCCTAAGAATGACACCTCATTCTATATCCTCCAAAATATTACTCCTTACAAAGGAATGCCAGCATGGATGTGGTTCTCTAAAAATCAGCAAAAGGAGAAGAAAAGAAGTAGAAAATACTCTCCTCCACTAGTTCAGAGATACAGAAGAGATCCACCTCCTCCACCTCCTCCAGCAGCCGGTGCCACTGGATCTTGCTCTCAGAGATCTTCCCCCATGCAAACTTATCAGAGACATCAAGGGAGATCTTCTAGAAGCAGTCAGCAAAGACATCACACTTCAGAAACTAAACATCAACAACATCAACAACCTCAGCAGCAACAACAAAGTATCCCTGCAGATCAGAAGGCTAACAGTCCTGAAAGACCATATTCACCTCTTGTTCCTTTTGAGGATCCTGAGACAGCAAACACTGCTAGAATGACAAGATTTCAGGAAATTGTTGGTCTGTCCTTGATAAATGAAGCAAAAGCTGAAGAGAAAGATATATCAGGATATTCCACCATGTCCAAATACAGGAAGAAAGAACTTAAAATATTTGATAAAGCAAATAAACTGTTCAATGTTGATGATTACATGAAGCTACATCCTGAAGCAGTTGTCCCCAGAACTACATCCCTGAAGATTATTGGGGCATCTGACATGACAATGACACAGGCACAGGCTTTGAATCCAAATAGAGAAATTATCTTTACAAAGCCAGGAGAAAAGACAAAAGAAGACAAACCCACAGATAAGCAGAAGAAATAATCTTTACAGTGCTTCAATTTCTTTTCTCTGCATTAGTTTTTAAAACTGATCTGTCTGTTTAAAAACAAAGCTCATGTATATATATATCTGATGCATGTGTTAGTAAATCTCTGTCAGATATACATTTTTCTTGCTTTGTTTATTTCTATGTTTATGTTTTGAGTCTATTAGTGACCTCACCCAAATAGTGGGAGATTGTTGGATCCCTAGTTGATTTGGGGTAGGTTCACTAACTTAGGATGTGACCCAACATGTATAGTCAGGGTCAAAGTTGTGTTCTAGAGTCTAAGCCAAGTCCTTAGATTCAACATCAGAAGGACCAGCTATCAACAAGACTATTAGGGACTCAGGACTTAGAATATTTCAAGACTAAGTAAAAAACGAGTTCCACGTTCGTCGAACTCAGGTCGACAAAAACTTTTCTTAGCTCGACGATCTTGAGATATTTCTCTGAGCTGAGCTCGACGATCTTCATTCTCTGGTCGACGAAAACTGGGATACTTCAACAAACTAAAGTCAGGATAACTCCAGATTTTTCTAAGTTCAACTTCAAACTTTGGTCGACGAACAAGATTCTGAGCTCGACGAACTTGGACTTCAAGTACACAACTTCTCAGGTCGACAAAGTCAACTTCTCAGGTCGATGAACTCAGTACTCTACTCGACGAATTCTGAAGCCAGAAGATTCATGTCGACACACAGAATATCAGTCAACCCAAAATACTCGACTAAGTTCAGAATGATTGCAGAACTCCAGTCGACGAATGCAATTGTCAGCTCGACGAACTTCAGATAGAAAAGGTAAAGGTTCTGAAGCATGAAAGTTCTGCTATCAGCTCGATGAACTTGGAACTCAGCTCGATGAACAGAAGCCATCTGGTCGACGAATTCAATATCTCCGCTCGACGAATTGGTAACTCAGTTCGACGAATTCTGCCAACTGTTTGACGACTCTAGACTTAGCCTTTTCCGGCCTTCTGTCCCCATTCTAATGCGAAAATTCCTGAGTAATTAATGCTCAACATTCTCTGAATGTATCCGTTAGAGGGAGCATTAATTACAGTCTTCCTTAGGAATATTACTTGCTGATTTTCCACAAGAGAGTTGGGGAATTACATTAATGCCGATTATTCACAGACCGTCATCATTAATTACAGAGGATTCAAATTTTTGAAAGGTGATAGAAGAAAAAGACACCAAGGATCAAGTGATTAGTGATCGATACTCAGTCTAACAATCAGAAAAATAGACACACACAGACTGACTGCAAGATTTCATACAGCAGTAGAAAAGCTTTACACAGAAATCATATTGAAGCTTACAGTGACAGACAGTGATCTTCATTCAGAGGAAGAAGAACAATCAAACTATATCAAGAGTCTTCTTCTTCAATATTCTATCCAGGACTTCCAAGGACAACAGATTTCAAATCAGTCAAGAAGCTCCTGCATCACTGCTTGTCAAGGACTCTGATTGAAGACCTATCACCCTGTAGTAAAGCTTCCTGCAAACCTGAACCATTCTCCATTTCAGGGGGAGCTGTTTACTAACATCATTGAATCCACAAGTCTTCTCAGTTTATTGAGAAAGAGGAGACATAATCACTCTCTCACCCCCTCCTGTATAAAGGGTTGTCATCTCCCTTCAAAAGTGATTCCTGGTTGCAAGTCTCATAACCAAAAGACTTGAGTTGGTTTTTGGGGACCTGATCAAAACCCATTGGTGTCAGGCACCTGATCAAAAACCTGAGTGGATTCCTACCAAGGGTGGTAGAAGAGTGGACTACCTAGATTTGGGGAACCACTATAAACTTCTTGTGTCATCTGGTTGCCTATCTTTTTCTTTTGTTCTTACTGTGTGACTGTGATTAGGTTTATTAGTTTCTGTTTTCCAGTTTTTTACTTACTGCACATTTTCAGCTTACAGCAAAAGCTGTAACAGCACCCTTAGTGGGACCTAACAAATTTTAAAATATACTCTATTCAACCCCCCCCCCCCCTCTAGAGTATTGTAGACCTAACCCCCACTTTCAACTTGGTTTATTCTAATATATACCAACAGATGTCTTATTTGCAGCTGACATGTATTGATGACATCAAAAATGACCAAGTGAAGTTTATTAATAGTCTTTCTCTCAGTCTTACACTTTGCAGAAGAACTTGGGGGTGTGGCCACTGTCTTACGCTTGAGAGTGGGTGCTGGAGCACCAAACACAAATGGTACATGGTGGGCCATTTGGATTTCCTCTTGGGGATCCTTCAGTGCACTCAATCCCATGTCCTTTCTTCTTCCATTGGAAGTAACATTAAAGCCCTTACAAGAAGAATTTTCATTCTTCCAGTGACCATACATATTATCATGGTCATACCTATTAGAAGGGAGAATAATCTTCTGAAAGGTGGTCTGAGCCACAACTGGAGCCTTGTCTTTCCCTCTGGAATGGGCTGCTCTAGTGTTCCACTTAAACCCTAATCCCGTCTTATTATTTTGAGAGGCAAAAGAGTCAATTAGTGGCAGCACTGTCTTGGTCTTTGAAAATTCAGCTACTAGCATCCTCTCTTTGAGGCGCTTGTCTTCAAGATCCTTGATGATCTTATTCTTCTAGTTGATAGTGCTTATTTGGATGATTGAGATTGTCTTCAGCTAACTGACTTCACTCTTCATCTGGGCTAGCATAGAAGCTGACTCAGACTACAAGAAAGTAGCTTGTTGTAGAGAGACAATCTCTTCAGCTTGTCTCTTGAAAAGCTTCTTGTTCTTCTTTAGAGCTTCCAGAGTAGCACCATACTTGTCAATCAATTGATTGACATCCTCATCAGATTCTGATCCATCATCCTCACTGGATGAAGTGGATGTTTAAGAGTCTGGGCCAGTCTCATAAACAGAAGGAGAGTTGGGAAGAGAGAGTACCTCATCCGGAACAGAATTGTCCTGATTATCTTCAATTAATGTCATGAGGTTGAATTCTTCATCATCTTCAAAATCACTGTCATCAGAGGACAGTGAAGCCCTGATGCCTATTATGGCAGTAGGAAGATCAACCTTCTTTTGAATAGAAATGAGACCAATATCGACCTGTTCTTCTTCTGATTGTGAAAACTCTGATTCACTATCTGACAAGCAGGTTTTCTTCTTGTCCAAGAAGCTTTTTTCAGCTTTCCTATCCTTGTGATGCTTCTTGTCATCTGATTTTTTGTTCTCCTTCCTCTTGATTGGACAGTCAGCAATGATATGTCCAGATCTGTTGCAACAATAACAAACAATATTAGTCTTAAAGTGTTTGTTCTGTTTAAAATAATACCTTTCCCCAGAGGGTTATTTTCTGGATTTCTCCATATTAGCATATGGATTTCTGGAGCTAGAGCTAGAAGATCCCTTGTTCTTCTACTATGTTCACCTGCTAAATATCTTCTTGAATAGTTTGGAGAACAAAGTAAGTTCTCCATCTGACAGTTCATTGTCTGAAGTGCTAGGATCTGAGTACTCTGACTCAGCAACTCTCCTTGGTGGAGATGGTGTCTTTTCCATGCACCTCCTTGTGGCCTCAAATTTGAAGGCCACAATCTTCTCTCTGCTGAGGGTTCTGGCAGTATTTTCTTCCGCTCTTCTAGAGTTCAACTACAACTCATGAGACAGTATCTTCCTAAATAGGTTTTGGGGCAGAGTGTTGGCCAGGTTGCCAACCTCCCTGATGACACAAATCTTGATATCTCATTCCTTATTGAGGGATCTCGAGAACTTTTCATTCACCTCATAATTTGTGAACTGTCTGTCATAGGTGATCAGACTGTTCACAATCTTGAAAACTTTTCATAACACTCAGCTATGGAATCTTTCTTGTCTTGCTTGAAGCACTCATACTGCTGGTTAAGGAGAGATTTTCTATCATCCCTCACCTTCTTTGTCCCTTTCATATACACAATCAGAGAATCCCACATTTCTTTGCAGTTTTACGGTGTACCAAGTTCTGGAATATAGAGCAATCTGTGACACTTATAAGAATATTCTGGGCTCTCTTATCCATAGTGGCCAAAATTAATTCATTATTGGTCATCTCAGTGTATTTCTTGGGTACATGGACATTGGCATCTGTATCCTAGGATCTGAGGCTTCCATGAACAGCCTTACCCTCTCCTTCCAGATCTCAAAATTATCCTTCCTACAAATAGAAAGTTTCATAGAACCCAACTCCTTGTAGTTCTCACCTGAAGCCATGGAGATAAGCTTCTGCTACCCTTGGAGATCTTGTTCAAATTGTTAAGTCATTTTTGAACAACCTCGCTTTGATATTACTTGAAAGTCTTTGTTCAAGGGTAGCTAAACACTTAGAGGGGGGGTGAATAAGTTTGTTTTGGCTCTTTTGAATCTTTTAGAGTTATGAGTTTGGTTTATGTTATAGTTAGTTGTTAGCTTTCAAGAATCACAACACAAGATTTTATAGTGGTTCCTCTATATATGATACATCTAGTTTCCCCTTCACCTATCTAGCAGTGAGCTAGATTCTGTTAACTTCTCCTATATCCTCGGCTCGTTGAACTTACACCTCAGATCCCTCAGGATCTTACAACTCAAAGTGAATTTCACTACTACAACTCAGACTGAATACAGTCTTACCTCGGGCATAGTAGCCCTACTCTCAGAGTTAAGCAACTCCTACCTTAGACACAACAGCCCTACACTCAGAGTTAAACAACTCCTACCTCAGGCACAACAACCTTACCTCGGAGTTAAGCAACTCCTACCTCAGATCCACTCTTAGATCCTACCCACTCAGAGACAACAGCTCCTGCCTCCCAGTCTTTATTATACAGGCTTACAACTCAGATCACACAGTGATCCTACCGTTTGAGTAAAGTTTTGTGGTGACTAACTCCAGAGAAATTAACCTCTAAGTATGCTTCTGGTACTGTGTAGAAACAACCTTAACTCTTCACAGCAACAAGAATGGAAATCTTCAAAGTTGTTCTGCTTGTGCTGAGAAGAACTGATGCAGAGCTCTACTCCTTCAAGCTTGATTAGATCTGAAGTACAATGCAACAACCTTGAAGAAAAATAGCAACAGTGATGAGTGCTCTGCTAGCCAACCCTTGCGAAAAATTAGTGTTTGAGTTCTTGCTGAAGTCTCTTGAGATTTTTGCTTCAACCACTTTTTAATCTGCAAGGATGAAAAATCTCTTCCTTTCCTTCCTCTGTTTTTATTTTATATCCCTAACTGCATCGGCTCTTTGATCCGTATGGGTAAGAGGTATAGACAGTTGTAAAGTAGCTTTCATATAAATTGTACTGCAGGCGTGAGGCGTCATTTGTCTCTTAGCGCGCAAAACCCGCTTCATTTGAATTTGGGATAATGTCTGCATGACTCAGCGCTTGTGGACTTAGCAACTTTCACCACACAGTCTGCATAGGCGTTGAGTGAAGTCTTGTGACTCAACGCATAGAAGCGTTGAGTGTTGTTTTGAGACTCAACGCATCTAAGCTTTAAGTGTTAACTGATGAAGCATTGAGCTATAAGCCTTCACTCAACGCTAAAATGCTTAGCTGAATAACTGTCTAATTTCTGAGGCGTTGAGTGAGCCTTCATCACTCAACATTGTTGTCTTTGACAGCTTAACTGCTAAGGCGTTAAGTGAACCTTCATCACTCAACGTATTTGCACTTTAACAGAATTCTTCTGGTTGATGGCGTTGCGTGAACCTTCTTCACTCAACGCTTCTGGACTTAGCAGTTATCCTGACTGAAGGCATTGAGTGAACCTTCTACACTCAACGTGACTTGTACAAGATTTCTGACTGAAGGCGTTGAGTGAACCTTCCTCACTCAACGCTTCTAAACTTAGTTGCTTTCTGATAGGGCGTTGAGGAGGCCTTCATCACTCAACGCTTCTATACTTAGACAAATTTTCTTTGAGTAGGCGTTGAGTGAATGGTCTTCACTCAACGCTTCTGGACTTAGCCAGATTTGAGTCCAACTCCACCGTGGCTTTGAGTGACTGAACTTTTGTCAACGCTTTTAGGCCTCTGGCATTGAGTGATGTGTACTCACTCAATGCTTCTAGACTTATGCAAATTTCTGTCTCTATATAGTATCATGTCTTTAGTCCAACTAAACTTCTGACCCTATCAACTTGTCTAATCAATGAACAGTAGACAACCTGCATACATTGAACTAGAACATATATCAAATACAAACATGTGTATATTATTGACTTGTGAGCTTTCTTTAAATCTGGGACATTGTGATCAATGAACCCAACAGAATTTTTTATTCTCCAATTAAGAGATGAAGAACTAATGTTCCAACAATATTCACCTTTTGATAATAACAAATCCCATGAATAATTTGAAATTTACGAATACAATAACTTCCCCTAAGTGTGCTCCATCAAAATCCAAGAGAAAATATAAATATGCGGTATATTTCTCAATTTATTCTCTTCATAGATTTCCTATTTAATTCTCCTCCTTTGTTATTAACACAAGATGTCGGGGTATGCCATAGTGGATAATCATGAGTGAGCATAACAGATAGAGTTAACAATAGATAAGCGTGAAATGCGATGGGAGGAAAATTCACGATTAAGTAATCATTAAAACAAGAGCACAACTTTTAGGCTTCATTTGGTTTAGCGTTTTCGGACGGCGTTTGGAGCAAACGCCACCGTACGGAGGGTAACCAAACGAAACTCCATTTCCGTTTGCTCTGTTTGCACCGCAGCAAGGAGGAAACGCCCTCCCCCCTATTTCGACCCCCACCTCCCCCTCTCCGGTTAGAAAGCTCCGTTTGGACCCACTTGCTCCTCCCGCCACCGCAAAATGAAATGAAGCCTTAGAGTAGAGTTATAAAAAACTCATTGTTCAAGGCCCTAGTTATCTAATTTATGAAAAAAGTTATTTTCTTCCCTTTATTTTGTGCATGATATTTTTGGTAGCTCACTCCTCCCGTATAAGACCCTCTTAGACAGTCATGGTTTCGGCTCCAAAGTATCTCATTCTCCTACGTCCATTACTCTGACAAGCACACAATAAATTGGTACTAGAGCTATTTCGATCCTCCTCTTCCGCCAAAGTCGTTATCATCACCAAAGCCGCACGACTTAAGCAGAAACCATAGAGCCTGACCCTACGGATGGTCTCCAGAACGAGCCCTACCGAGCAGAAATCCACATGCTAGTTTTCTTCCTCCTTCACTAACCCGTGAATCCTTAGTTTTGACTCTATAAAACCACGTTGAAGCCACACAATTGAAGCAGATCGACGACGCCCAATCCCATCAATTCCTCTCCCTTCTGTGATCAACGTCGCATTATCCCTTGCAAGTTGTCGCTGCTCGTTTGTAGGCATCTCAATGCTCCAACAGCACACATCTCGACCAAGGTTGTCAGGATTGAGATCCTAGATGAGATTGTTTCGAGGTATGATCGGATCTGATAGTAGGGTCAGATCGATGATCGCTTTACAAAATCACGATCGATTTATAAAATCTGAATCGTATGATCATAAGATCCTATGATCAGGATCGCGATCCTAACAGCCTTGATCTCGACGCTCCAACAACAAACAAACCATCCCCACTCTTGTTCGAGCCCCCGAGCAGCAGACAACCCAATTTCCCGATCCTTGTGTTTTTCTCGAGCCTTCAACATCGCAACGCCTTTTCTCGAACCCCCAAACAAAAAGAAGGGTGTTATTTTTTGCCTCATCATTGGGAAGCATCTCGTCTCTCGCGATAACTCAAAATTAGTCGTCTCTGAGGAGTCTAATTGTCTGATCACTCGCTGTCTATCTCGTGCAACTTCTGATTTATCATTGACTGTACTCCGCATTATAGGGGACTCGACCACTCTACCAGATACTATATAGGATCTCATCTAGATATTCATGACATCCATAAAGGGATGCTTTAGAGAGGCCGAAGTGTGTCATCGGGAAGACATGACCATACTCACCAACAAGCTAAATGAGTTGACCGTCGTCATTTCAGTCGTTACTACTTTGCCTATTGATCACATTTGTAGCAGCCAGATGCCTCCTCCCATCATTCTATGACTTAACCCCTGGCACGGATACCACATGAGGGCAACATTGGGTCCCATTACACCAAGTTGGCATTTCCAACTTATGATGGAAAGGTTGATCCCTTACGCTCGCCTGCAACTCAGCAGACATGGAGGTCTGCCACTGAGGTATCTGGGCAGCTTCACAGTAGGAAGTCAGCTCTAGAGTGCTACAGGCAGTAGTTGGAAGGGCAGGCAGGTCCAACGATAGAGTTGCAATGCTTAGGCGGTCAGGAGGACGTCACTCACGAGGTGGGTTGTGGAGCACAGGACGATCATCCACAGGACACTCGCTGAAGGAGAGACACTGAGTCTGGGGGCACTGAAGGCGAGGGAACAAAAAGGGGCGACAAGTGTAGTGATATGGAAGGGAGACTATAAGCGCATCAGATGGGTAAGTAGGTGGAGAAGATGATGTAGTGGACTGCGACGGAGAGGATGACAGAGTAGATGACGACAAGTGAAGAGGTGACAGAGTAGACTGCAGCAAGGAAGGAAGAGGTGACGGAGTAGACTGCGGCAAGAGAAGAGCAAGCGGACATACCGGAGGAGAGGATACATGAGGCGGAGGGATGGGAAGAGTAAGAAACTGCACTTCAGGTGGAGTAATGGATGAGTGTGAGGTCGAGTGGACAGAGAACATGAAGAAAGGGTGAGACTCATCAAAGGTAACATCACAAGAGATGCAAAGTTGATGTGCAATAGGGTCATAACATCGATAACTCTTATGCTCGGTACTGTATCCAAGAAAGGCACAAAGAACAAACTGAGCAAAGAGCTTAGTATGCTTACATGGAGGTAGTAGAACATAACACGGACGGCCAAAAACACAAAGATGAGAGTAACGTGGGGGTCGAGAGTGCAGACACTCACTAGGACATTGACCAGGACACTGACCCTAGAGGAAAGTGGAGGGCTGCAGGTTAATAAGATAGACAACGGTGGAAACGGCCTCAACCTAGAAATTCGGAGGAACGTGAGAGGAGATAAGATGGGTGTGAGGTGTCTCAATAATGTGGCGATGCTTCTTTTCAGTTGTGTCATTCTGAGCATGAGGACTGGGACAGGCAAGCTAAGGGAGTGTCTTGGGTAGCTAACAGATCTCGAAAAGCATAAGAGAGATACTCCCCCATGAGTCAGAACGAAAAATACGTATGGAAGCAGAAAACTTTGTGCGCAGCATAGCCGAAAAAGTAACATAGATCCGAAAAAATTCAGATCGAGAATACATAAAATAGACCCAACAATATCGAGAATAGTCATCAACGAAAAGAACATAATACCGGTGTCCGCCCTTGGATACAAAAGGTGTGGGTACCCAAACATTGAAATAAACTAAATCAAAAGGATGTTGAGACCTAGACTCATTAGACGGATAAGGGAGTTGTAGTTGTTCACCGAGCTTACAACCCAAACAAGAGTGAGACCGATCAATAAAAATGTGACCAAGGAAACCATGGCTAATGAGAGAAGATAGACATGAACCACTAGGATGATCAAGACGGTGATGCCACTAAGAGAAACCCATCGAAGGAAGACAAAGGGAGGATGATGCATGTGACGATGAATTTGATGGAAGGTGAAGACGATCAAGGACATACAACCCGCTACGACGGTGACCAGCTCCAAGGAGTGTCCCAGTTAGACGATCTTGCACATTACATGTAAACTCATCAAAAAAGAACAAGACAACTGTGGGATGTGAGTTGGCTGATGGATATAAGGTTCATGGATACCTTGGGTATGTAGGCAACATCGAGAACATGAAAATGGCTAGTATGAAGGAGACCACGGGTGATGTGGTGAGTGGTGTCATCTGCTACCATAATACTAAGAGAAGAGGAGATGAGCTGACAGGACAAGAGATAAGTGGCATCATATGTCATGTGAATGGAATCTCCAGAGTAAAGCAGCCAGTCGAAGGGGGAGATACCTGCATGGGCGGATGCAGCCGACTGAGAGGAGAGAGGCAGTGAAGCCTGCTGGGAGAACTGCTGAGCAATCAGCTGAGCAAGCTCAGATATAGAGAAAGACTATGTGGGAGCCAAAAAGTGAGCTGAAGTACCAGGAGCACGCTGCTGACCAGGCTATTGAGACATCTGAAGCTTGAGACACTCAGATTTGACATGACCAAGACACTGACAGTAGTGATAGTTGACATACGGGCGACGAGAATCACCAGACCGAGCTGCAGAGGGCGCTGGAGGAAGAGTCCCCTCAGCAATCACCAAGGTCTTCTGGAGGAGGATGGAAGAGGAGTGGAGTGATGCCATCGAACCAAAAAATGGAGGACAGAGGGGTCCGTCGGGCTGCAGGAGCAGCGGACGGGGTTGGCGAGGTAAGCGGGGGCAGCGAATGGGCTCGGCGAGACACTAGCAGCTGTTTAAGGTCAGGCTGGAGATGCAGCCGAGGAAGTTCTGAAGTTGCAATGGTGGAAGAAGATCAGGGCCAGATCAGCGTGCCAAATCAGCGGAAACTGCTACCTGATCGAAACTTTAGCGAAAAATGGAGACGGGAAGCACAAGCGGGATTGAGCGGATCTGGATTGGGAGCGCTCCGTCTGGATCGGGACTTGCGATCGGGAGGTGAGGTTCAGCAAGAGATGTGATCCAGAGTTGCGATCGGAATCGGGAGGCTCACCAGGACTTGCGATTGGGAGGCGCAGTGTGACTGGGATGGATCGATCGCGAACACAAGGTTGCGGAACAGTCGGGTGATGGAGGAAGAACGACTAGGGTTATTCTGATACCATGATGGGATAAATGAATCTTGATAATATTCTACACAAGTATGATATATATATACACACGTCATATAACATGACAGTCAGTGGAACCTGACTCAGGGCCTTCCGATCAACTGATCTCCCTCAGGAAAGGTATCCAGTCTTCCACTCGCCATCCTTTATCATATTATGTATCGTATGATTCTCTCTCTACTACTTACAAGGCCTTTGTTTCTTCCCTTGTTGTTTCTTCCATACCTGAATCTTGGGAGCAGGATCTGGAGGTCCCTATGTGGCGTGAGGCGTTGGTTGAGGAAATGAATGCTCTTGAGAAAAACCATACATGGGATTTGGTTCCCCTTCCCTATGGAAAGAAGAAGATTGGTTGTAAATGGGTGTTCACTGTGAAACAGAACTCACAAGGGATTGTTGAAAGTTGCAAGGCTTGGTTGGTGGCAAGGGGTTATATGCAAACCCTTGGTATTGACTATCTGCAGACGTTTGCCCCGGTGGCAAATATGAATACTATCCGGGTCTTGTTATCCTGTGCTGCTTGCAAAGGCTGAGAGCTCTTGCAACTTGATGTGAAATATGCATTCCTCCACAGTGATCTAGATGAGGAGGTTTACATGTCTATTCCTCTGGGCCTCATTCCTACAGGTGCTGTAGGAAAAGTCTGCAGATTGAGAAAGGCTTTATATGGGCTGAAGCAGTCTCCAAGAGCATGGTTTGGGCGGTTTCTCAAGGCCATGCTATCTTTTAGTTTCCATCAAAGCAATGCTGATCATACTTTGTTTATTAAACAAAGGATTGGAAAGCTCACTGCACTTATTGTGTACGTTGATGATATAGTCATAACAGGGGATGATATCGAAAAAATCCAGAGGTTGAAACAGAAATTGGCTAGAGAATTTGAGGTCAAAGATCCGGGTAAACTCAGGTATTTCCTGGGTATTGAATTTACTCTATCCAAGCAGGTGATTTTCATCTCCCAGCGTAAATACACTTAGATCTCATTGAGAAGGTGGGGATGAGTGGATGTAGACCAGCTGACACCCCGATTGAAGCAAACCACCGATTGGGGCGCGATGATGGAGAGAAAACTGCTGATATCTCTAAGTACCAAAAATTAGTGGGGAGATTGATATACCTATCCCACACTCGTCCAGATATTTCCTATACAGTGAGCGTCGTTAGCCAGTTCATGCATGCTCCTAAAACTCATCATGTATATGTTGCTCACAGAATCCTCTGGTACCTCAAGTCTCCACCAGGAAGGGGTATCCTGTTTGCTCCCAATACCGGTCTAAATATTGAAGTCTATACTGATGCTGATTGAGTCGGATCTGTTGATGATAGGCAATCAATCTCAAGATATTGTACCCTAGTTGGGGGTAATCTTGTTACTTAGAGTAGTAAGAAGCAACAAGTTGTGGCAAGATCTAGTGCTGAAGCAGAGTTTAGAGCTATGGCTCACGGGGTATGTGAAGGGTTATGGCTTCGCTCTGTGATGAGTGACCTTGGTCTTAATGAAGCAGGACCCATCCAGCTGTATTATTATAATAAGTCAGCCATCAGTATTGCGCACAACCCTGTGCAACATGACCGGACTGTGCAACATGACCAGACTAAGCACATCGAGGTGGATTGACACTTTATCAAGGAGAACATTGAGAGAGGAATCATGTGCACACCTTTTGTGCCCTCCGACCGGCAGCTAGCTGACATTCTCACCAAAGGATTGAGTGAGAACGTATTTAACAATATTATGGACAAGCTGGGCATGGTTAACATCTATGAAGCACGAATACTTAAAAATGGGTTACGTATCGACTCGAATGCGTATCAGATACAGGAAACGCCCGGAAATGCGCGAAAACGCATTTTCGAAACTGCACTAAACACACTTAAAAATTTAAAATAAAAAATATTTCGGATTCGCCTATTCCGCCGGGGGGATACGCGAATCCCGCTAGGTTTTCATTCCCGCTGATCTCATGCTAGGCGGAATCTCACGATATACGCGAATCCCGCTAGGTTTTCAATCTCGGCGCTGCTCCCCTCTCCCGATCCCTCTCCCGATCTCGGCACTGCTCCCCTCTCCCGATCCCTCTCCTGATCCCGGCGCTGCTCCCCTCTCCCGATCCCGGCACTGCTCCCCTCTTCTGATCCCTACCGTGGTAAGCTTCTTCTTCTTCACCTTCTGCACCTTCTTCTTCTTCTGCACCTTCTGCACCCTCTTCTTCTTCTTCTTCTTGTGCACCTTCTACACCCTCTTCTTCTTCTTCTTATGCACCTTCTACACCCTCTTCTTCTTCTTCTGCACCTTCTGCACCCTCTTCTTCTTCTTCTGCACCTTCTACGCCTTCTTCTTCTTCTGCACCTTCTGCACCCTCTTCTTCTTCTTCCTCTTCTTCTTTTGCACCTTCTGCACCATCTTCTTCTTCTTCTGCACCTTCTGCACCCTCTTCTTCTTCTTCTTCTTTTGTACCTTCTGCAGCCTCTTCTTCTTCTTCTGCACCCTCTTCTTCTGCACCCAATTCGCAATAATATCAATCTAATGCTAACACACAGGTTCGCTACACCCTTAGAATCAAGTAGAGGCAATGAACTAATATTCTCTCAGGCGATGAACCATTATTCTCTCAAGAAGAGGGTGCACCTTCTGCACCCTCTTCTTCTTCTTCTGCGCCTTCTGCACCCTCTTCTTATGCACCTTTTTCTGTTAAGCTTTTTTCCTGTTAAGCTTTTTCTGTTATGCAGCTTATGCTTTTTCTGTTAACTGTATGTAGAACATATGTAGAGCATTTCATTAGTTTCAATTTTTTGTACCAGAATATATGTAGAGCATTTCATTAGTTTCAATATGTGTACCGGAATATATGTAGAGCATTTCATTATCTCTGTTAGTATGATCTTTATTAACTGTATGTAGAGCATTTCATTAGTATAAACTATTTGTACCAGTATAAGATTTTTCTTAAGTAGTATTTTTAGTTGTTAGCTTTTTCTTATGTAGTATAAGCTAATTAACGTTGCTCTAGACATGCATTCAAGTAGCTTTTTTCTGTATGTATGTTGTCAAATCCTAATTTTTGTTATGATTTCATTATTATTTAAATTATGTTTCATTACTATATAACATGAATTCAAGTAGCAGCGTTACTGAAAATGATGAAAAGCCTTTTTGGAAATATGTGACAAGAGGCAACAAGTTAACTGAAGGAGGTGGAAGTATAAGTTGGACATGTAATTTTTGTGGTAAGCCTCACAAAAGCTCATACACTCGTGTGAATGGTCATTTATTGAGGATCAAGGGTAGTGAAATTAGAGAATGTAACAAAGTTCCAGCTTCCACATACAAGAACATGTTGAAGGAAGATAAAGATGCTCAAGAGCTTATTGAACGAAGACTTCCAAAATTTTTACCGGTAGATCCAAGTACTTCAAGTGGAGTTGGAAGTGTTGGGAGTGTTGGTGATAAGAGGAGAAGAAATGATGGTCCAAGCGGTGGAGAAAAGAATCCAATTTCTAGTGCATTCAATAATGAGGATAGAGCTCATTTAGATGCTTTAATTGCTAGGGCATTTTTTTCGGCGGGGCTGTCTTTCAATCTTGCAAGAAATCCTTATTGGACGGAATCTTATTCTTTTGCTGCTAGTCATAACCTTGCGGGATACGTACCACCCGGATATAATTCTTTAAGAACCACATTATTCTTGAAGGAAAAGATCAAAATTGAAAAAAGATTAGCTCCCATTCGAGGGATGTGGGTAGAGAAAGGAATTAGTATTGTAAATGACAGATGGAGCGATCCACAAAGAAGACCACTCATTAATTTTATGGCAATAATCGATTCAAAAGCAATGTTCTTGAAGGCGGTTAATTGTGAAGGTCAATCGAAAAACAAGTATTTTATTGACTCTTTGATCAAAGAGGTCATTTTAGAAATTGGATATGAAAAGGTTGTTCAGATTATAACAGATAATGCGGCGAATTGCAAGGGGGCGGGACAACTAATTGAGAGTGAGTTTCCATCAATCTTTTGGACTCCTTGTGTGGTGCACACTCTCAATCTAGCTTTGAAGAATATATGTGTCACTAAGAATTCAGAGAATAATGCGGTTACGTATAAAGAATGTTCGTGAATTACTCGTATTGGTGATGATGCCATGTTTATTAAAAACTATATAATGAATCATTCCATGAGATTGACAATGTTTAATGAGTTTGTTAGTTTGAAATTATTATCTATTGCTGAAACTCGTTTTGCTTCAATGATCATCTTGTTAAAATGATTCAAGCTTATAAAGAATGGACTCCAAAGAATAGTTATTAGTGATCATTGGCTTCTATATCGTGATGATGATATGGAAAAGACAAGACATGTGAAAGAGAAGGTTTTAGATGATGGTTGGTGGGCTTCCATTGAGTATATTCTTTCATTCACTGCTCCGATCTATGACATGATACGCTTTGGCGATACAGATAAGCCTTGTCTTCATCTAATATATGATGTGTGAGATACAATGATTGAAAGGGTGAGGAAAGTTATCAACACTCATGAGAGGAAAAGAGAAGAAGATGTGTCTACATTTTTTGAGGTAGTACATGTTATCCTTGTGAATTGTTGGAACAAAAATAACACTCCGCTTCATTGTTTTGCGCATTCATTGAATCAAAGATATTATAGTGAACAATGGTTAGCGGAGGATCCAAATAGAGTTGCTCCTCATAAAGATCCGAAAGTTAGCAAGGAAAGACTTAAATGCTTGAAAAAGTATTTTTCAAGTTTAATGGAGTGTAATGTGGTCGCCGAAGAGTATGCGGAATTCATTGATAAATAGGGGGATTTTAATGATTATGATTCAATTCAAAATTGTTAACTCTTAGATCCAAAGACATGGTGGCTAAATCATGGATCGCCGACCCCTTCACTTCAAACCATTGCATTAAAATTATTAGTACAAGCATCATCTTCTTCATGCGCCAAGAGAAATTGGAGCACTTACTCATTTATTCGTTCAATGAAAAAGGAATAGAATGTCACCACAACGTGCAGAAGATTTAATAAATATTCATAGCAATCTTCGACTTCTTTCTAGAAGAGATCAAAAATACATTGAAGGAGAGTCTACATTGTGGGAAATTGCGGGTGATGACTTTGAGTCATTCGAAGATGTAGGTACACTGGAGATAGCTAATTTATCGCTTGATGAACCAAGGTTGGAGCTCTCAATTATTGAAGAAGATGATGAAGTTGATACTTGATATTGTTGGAGACAATGTTTAATTTTTAAACTTGATATTTTGCATGTGAATGTAACAAAACAATGATCAATTGATGTAATGATATATTGATGTGGACATGTGATAGATTGTTTTTACGGTGCTTGTTTCCTTGAATGTTATTTATAGCATTATATCAAATATCAATGATATATAATATAGTCTTATTTAATTTTTTCATTATATGTACAAATAGTTTATTAGTTGTCTTATTCTTATATTAATTAGTACTTATATTAAAATAATTAAAAATAATTAAAAACGTTTCCCGTATCCTTATTTTTTTAAAAAAAATAACGTTTCTCGTATCCGTTTCGTATCGTATCCCGTTTATGTCCCCGGACATCATAGGTTAACATCACACGCCCAACTTGAGGGGGAGTGTTAGATTATCCTTTATGTTTTTAACTTTGTTCATATGATTGTATTCACCTCTATATATAGAGGTGGGTTTCTTGTAATAGAATTAATCCAACATTTTTACCCGGTTCAACAACTCTCATTAGTCCTCTATAGATAGCAAGATTTGTTAAAGAACTAGACGGGACTGGATCTGGTTGGATGATGTTGATCGCTGGCGTTGAGATAGAAAAGACGGGTGTTGGAAGCAGTGCAACGGGAAGCAACATTGACTCTCGAAACAGAACCAGTCAGGGAAGAGACGTCGTTGGAAGTAGTTTTGGTCGATGTTGGAAGCTGATTCGATTGAGATCTTGGACTGGCATATGTCAAACTAAATATGAGAGATCCGGTGTTGGAATCAGCCAAGCCGACGAGAAGAGAAAGAAAATTGAACCGGCGGTCAGCGCAGGCAAAGAGTGCACGCTAATAGCTAGGCTCCAATGACATGTTCTCGAAATTATTTATAGATTTAGCTGTCAAAGCAATTGAAGGTCGACAGCTTATGTCTTCCAAGTCGAGAGCAAGAGATGGTATTTTATATTATAAACGACTAAACAACTTCTTTAGGGGAGCATAGGAATATTAACATATATCTTTTAACTTAAAAAACATCCAAGTTAAGTGGGATGGAACTGAAAATTCAAAGATAGATATGTGGCAAAAAAAAATGATGATATACTAGTTGATGGGTACTCCTTTATTTATAAATAGAGTTGGGCTGTGAAGAGTGTGTTCCCCATCAAAATGGGGTTGCGAATAGCAAAAAACACCTCCATTATAAGGAATGCTCGTAATGGAGAAGAGAAGTGTGCATAGTGGAGGAGGAAGGAAATCGCCTACCGCCAACCATGGCAGGGGGCGCATGCGCACGAACACGCGCCTCACCTAACCACACCACGCTTCGTTCTGTCGCACGGCAGGACTTGCCGGATGGCCGCCACGGCCACCCACCCGGCGCACAGCCTTTCGACCCTGCCCGTGTGGCACTGGTCGATTGGCGCCCGCCGCGCAGCCCCATGCACCCTTGCCATGCAGTCTCGGGTATGTCGCTGCGTAGATCAAGTGGACCCCGGGCATTCCGCTGCCTAGATCGGGCGGACCCCGGGCATGCCGTTGCCTAGATCGGGCGGTCCTCAGGCACGCCGCCCCTGCCGACACAACCGCCTCTACACAGACAAATGCCGACCTTCCTCGTATGCCCCTCCACGTAGGAGCGTACTCTCGCGCACGCAATCGTATGGAATTCCTTCTGTGCATGCCACTGTTTGCTTTCTTTGCTTCTCGAGTCCACAAAGGTTGCAGGACTTACCGCATTCCTCGCTGACGCAGCCAGTCCTGCTCGAACTACCCCCATGGGGGTGACCGTCATAACCGCCAAAATTACGATCTGTGTGCTCCATATCAAGGATTCCAATTCGCCAGTCCTGTGGTTAAATTGGTTAAAACGGCACAGTTACCTAGCCTCCCATCTCAAAAACTATAAAAGGAGTCATGAGCCCTCTTTTGAGGATCGATTGACTTCAGCACCAAAGAAAGCTCCTTCGAAGATCTTGCAAAGTTCTTCGAAGGAGCTTTGAACCAGCGGAAACCAAGGACTAGAGGTACAAAGGTAAATCACAACAAACAATGGAAGCACAAGCAGGTCTATTATTCATTCACTTCTTTACAATGCGAGGCATACATAGCGAGACATGATTTCGCTAGTATAACAGCTGAAAAACAGAAGCACCAAAAAACAAGCCGGGCGGATAGAACCCGAGTCCGCCGAGACCGCGAGGTCGCCGAGGTCGCCGAAGCCGCCCGAACTATGCTGCAATCCGCCGAATACCACGGAGTCCGCCGAAGCCGCGAGGCCGTGCGGACACACCGTTATTCGCCTTATGCTGAACCCGAACTGAGGAACACCACTACCCGCCTGAAGCCGGCGGACAGGTTATTGAAGCGGGCAAAGATGAAACAGAACTGACAAGCCGCAGAGCGACCTCCTGCTGAGTCCGCAGAGACCGCACACTTCCAAGCACTTGACCGAAGTCACAGCCAAACTCCTGGCTCCTTGAAGTTATCTGCGCGACCTGCACACAGCAAACCGTCAGCCTGAATAATCCGTGCGGACTGGCAAACATAGACCGCAGCACTTCGCACACCCCAACTTACTGTTCACTCTAGTTACTGTAGATGTGCCAGGGGGGTCATATTTATAGGCCGGGTGAGGAGTGTGGTCACCGCCCAAGAGATAACGACAACACCCCAGCCCGCGCGAATACAAACGACCGTCCGCTCAGTCCGCGTGGACTTAGCCGGTCACCAAGGAAAAACGCCAGGAGCAAGGCAACCATTGACGAACCCTCTCTAGTCCGCCTAAGCTAAGCGGACAAGGCATCAGCCCGCAAAGCTCCAACCGCTTCAGGACAGCAAACCCCCTTCAATGGCTGTCCGCACCAACCCGAGGCAGTCCGCAAGACACACACCTCAATCCGCCACAAGTCCACGACCAAAGGCAGCTAAACACAGACCGCCCGGTCACAGCGGACTCGGCGGATACGGCGGACACACTGAACTCGGCACCAAGAGTGACCAAGCCCAAAACCATAAGGGGCTAATGCGAGCTTGGCGGACGCAAAACCCTAGTCCGCCAAAACACCACAGCGCAGACCGCCACAGTCCGCGAGCTCCTCGCACTCTTGCCCTATCACAGCAGTCTAATCCCGGACTCCAAAACCAGGCCGCCACAACGATCTCCACAGCAACTCCCTGCTGTGCCACCAGAGCTCGACAAGGCCTCAGCCAAGCTCTAAGCTTAGTCCGCAACAGCCAATACCGCGGACACATCAGTCCGCAAGCTTCCCGCGGACAAGAGCCAACCCGCCTTTCAACACAAGCTTGCACCCGCGACCATTGAGCAAAGCACCAGTCCGCAAGCCTCTCTATCCGCAGATACCAGGCCGCACCAAAACCGCGGACTCCATGCAACAACCCGCTCAGAATACAGCCGGCTTCCACCAGACTTTTCACCAGGCCGCAAACCTCAGTCCGCCCAGTCCGCCCAGTCCGCCAAGGCTGTCCGCCACAGGCCGCGCAGCCTATCCCGTCACTTACTTCCACTTCACAAATTTCAACACTCCCCCTTGAAGTGAGAAGTGGTGACCAAGCCCAGCATGCTGCGCAAGCGTTCAAAGGGCCCCTTCGACAGTGGCTTCGTGAAGATGTCAGCAAGATTATCCTCACTCCGAACATGCCCGACCAGCAGAGACCCCTCCAACACCTTCTCCCTGATAAAGTGGTGATCAATCTCTATATGCTTGGTCCTGGCGTGACACACTGGATTGTTAACCAGTTTGAGAGCACTCTCATTGTCACCCCGGAGTAAAGTGGGCCCTTGCACTTCTTCATGAACATCCTCTATAAGCCTCCCAACCAAACGGCTTCCGAGCAGCCAAGGCCGAAGCCTTATACTCCGCCTCCGTGGTTGAAACCGACACCGAGTCCTGCTTCTTGCTACACCACGAGATGCTAGCTGATCCGCAAGTGAACACATAACCTGAAGTAGACCTTCGATCATCCGAATCACCGCCATAGTCAGCATCCGTGTACCCGAGCAACGCAACCTCCGCGTCCTTCTATAGAGGAGTCCCATGTCAGAAGAATCCTTGACATATTTCAGAATTCCCTTCGCCGCCACTAGATGAGATTGCCTTGGTTCAGCCATATACCGACTTACTCGGCCAACAGCATAAGCGATATCCGGCCTTGTAATCGTCAGGTAAATCAAGCTCCCAACAAGAGCCCTGAACACCAGGGGATCATGAAGAACCCTTCCCTCATCCCGTCGAAGCTTCAGCCCAGATTCTAGTGGAGTAGAGCACTTCTTCCCTTCGCCCATGCCAAACCGCTTCACAATGGCGATCACATACCCTTTCTGGCTAATGAGAACCCCGCACTCCTTCCTCTCCACTTCCAGACCAAGAAAGTGATGCACTCGCTCCCAAGTCTTCATCTCGAAGCGTATAGCAAGCTCTGCCCTGAGCCTTGCTACTTCCTCCTCCGAGTTCCTGTGATGATCATGTCATCCACATACAGCAGGACCAAGACTCGTAGCTCTCCCTTCTTCTTGACGAACAAGCTTGAATCCGAGTTAGAAGCCAGGTATCCACAGAATGCAAGTACTCTGCAATCTTCCCATACCACGCTCGAGGAGCTTGCTTCAACCCATAGAGAGCCTTCCTGAGTTTGCAGACATAGTCCGGATGCTTCTCAGAGACAAAACCAAGCGGCTGATCCATGAAGATGTCCTTGTCAATCTCTCCGTAAAGAAAGGCATTCTTCACATCGAGTTGCCACAACCTCCATCCCTTGCTAGCAGCCAAGGCGATCACCACTCTTACAGAAGTCATCTTCGCAACTGGACTGAATATCTCCTCATAGTCTTCTCCATACTGCTGTGAGAATCCTCTAGCGACCAGGTGAGCCTTGAACCGATCAATGCTCCCATCAACATTCTTCTTCAACTTATACACCCACTTGCAAGTAACCGGAGTAACGCCATCAACCTTGGGCACAAGGTCCCAGGTTTCATTCTTCTTCAGAGCATCAATCTCTTCCTTCATGGCATCATCCCACTCCTTCACTCCAGTGCCTCATTGAAGTTTGCAGGCTCTCGTCATCCAGAGACCTGCAAAGAAGCAGGAGACAAAGCTCACTGCATTCCCATCACAGTACCGAGCCGGTGGCTTAACCACCCTCTTTAATCTCCGAAGACACGGCTCCTTGCTCACGGCTTCTGTTGCTTCTTCAGGCTCCACTCCTACCTGGGGCAAGCATTGAGCAGTGCTACCCCCTGCTTCCTGAGCCAGAAGGCTCAGCCTCGGAGTTCGAAGCAACAGGAGTTGCTGGTGAACAGCAAGCTCCTCTTCCAGGCCTTCAGCAGCCTCCACCGGTGCTTCATCATCCTTGCTACTTCCGGTTAGCTCCACCGAGCCACCACCATATGATGTCAGCTCGTCGAAGACAACGTCTCTTGACACCACGAACTTCTTCGTCACAGGTCCATGCACTTCCATCCCTTCTTTCCGCTCATCATAGCCAACAAAGACAATTTCCTTGCCTTCGCATCCAGCTTTGTCCGTGAAGCATCCGGGACATGCACGTAGCAAGTTGAACCGAACACCTAACTAAGGTTCAACACTCGCTTCTCCTTCAGCAACAGCTCAATAGGAGTCTTCATGTTGATAGGGCTGAGTGGCATCCGGTTGATAACATAAGCAGCACAAGACATTCCCTCCGCCCAAAAGGACCTTGGGATATCTTTCGCATGCAGCCAGCATTTGCAGGTTTCCGTCAAATGACGGATCTTCCGCTCCGCTACCCCCATTTTGTTGTGGAGTGTGAGCACAAGTAAGCTCCCGTTGGATCCCGTGCTTCCTGCAGAAGTTAGAAAACTCGGAGAGACAAACGCCCCCCCGTTATCAGTTCTAAACTTCTTAACCCCGCAAGCCAAGCCGGCCTTCTACCAACTCCTTGAACTCCACGAACAAACGAAGGCTTCCGACTTCTCCTTTAAGAAGTACACCCAAGTATACCTTGAGTAGTCATCAACCAAGACAAGCATGTATCTGCTTCCACCAAGGCTGGCAGTAACCGTCGGTCCCATCAGGTCGCCATGAATACACTCAAATGGTTTCTTGCTCCTTGTTTGTGATTTATCAAACGGAAGGCGATGTGCCTTACCGTATTGATAGCCCGCACAAACATGCCCATCAACCAAGGAGGGACAACTTCGACAACCCCCTCACCAGACTTCTACTCGCCATTGCCTTTAGCTTGTCCATGCCAACATGCCCCAGCCTCTCATGCCAGATAGCCGCACTATCATTGGCCCTCATTCTATCAGCATAAGCACTGGTGGAAAGAACATACAAGCTCTTCACCCTTCTCCCAACATGAGCAACATCAGCCTTCACCGCTGATACGTTGCGAAGGAACCTCACGTATGTTGGCCCAAAACAGAACTGATACCCAGCGTCCACCGCATTGGTCACCGAGAAGAGGTTCTTCTTCATGCCACGGTACGTGATACACACTCCTTAACGTAAGTGGCCCCCTGACACTACCCAATGACACGACCCCCTCTTTCTCTACTGCATAAAACAGTATTATCAGCAGTGATAATAGCTTCATTACTGAGTAAGCCTGCATGAGGTGAACTTCGATTTGTCTCCGGTGAGGTGATGACCACACCCCGAGTCCACGATCCACTCGCCGTTGAAGTCCTCAGCAGACAAGGCCCGGAACAAGTGCCCGTCAAGAAAGCTCCGCCCCATTCTACTTCTTCACTTCTCGAACAAGCTTCCTCCTTTCCCGCAGCATGCCCAGGCTGCAGTTTGACCTTGCAGTCCGCTTGAAGTGCCCGCGCTGATGACACCGGTAGCACTTCAGATTCTCTTCCAGTCCTTAGGAGCATTGATCCTCTCCGGCGGATATGAAGTTGAAGTCTCCTTCTCAACAGCGGCCTGCACCTTCTTCTTCTTCTTCCCTTCCCATCCTTTCTTCTTTCCTGAGAAGAGAGCTTCGCTGCCTTCCTGATTCAGGTTCACTCCAGCCATCTGCCTTGTTAAGCTCTCCTGCGAGGCAAGCAGATTCTCCAGCTCCAGCAATGACGGCTGAGTAGCCCACCCTTGAACATATGTGACAAAGGCCACATACTCCTTCCGCAAGCCGCGGATAATGTGCTTTTTCATCTTTGCCTCAGAGATAGGCTCATCAGGATCCAGTGCCGACAGCTCAGCACACAAGCTCTTCATCTTTAAGAAGTACTTGGAAATGGAAAGGTCTCCCTGAGTTGCCCTGGCCACTCATTCTCTCTCCAGGAACTGAAGCCGCGCCACATTCTTCCTATTGAACAACTCATCAATGGTTGTCCAAATATCAGCAGCCGACTCACATCCAATGATGTGATCAAACAGTTTCCGGAGACACAGCTCTCTTCAGAACGAACTCCGCCTTAGCATTTGTTCTTCTCCAGAGCCTCACCTGCTCAGCAGTACCGAAAGTAGCAGTGACTTCCTTCCTGTCGTCTCCACCAACGACATCCCACAGCTCCTCGCCAAGAAGATAACTCTTCATGCACGACTTCCACTTCTAAAAGTTAGTCGGCGTTAAAAGTTCAATGCCCAGACCTCTTGCTAAGCTCCCTTCCATTGCAACACCTGTTGGCAACCTTTCAGCAGCTCCGAGCAACAACGCAGGTTGATCACCACTCAATCACAAGTAACAACACTGGCTGACTTCCGCTCACGCAACTGAACCTCAGCACCTCCCTCTGATACCATGTTAAATTTTCTCAACGTGGTCAGCAAGATAGCCCAAACGCCAAATTAATATCTTCGGAACTACCCAGTTCGCACGTTGAACCAGCGGAAACCAAGGACTAGAGGTACAAAGGTAAATCACAACAACAATGGAAGCACAAGCAGGTCTATTATTCATCACTTCTTTACAATGCGAGGCATACATAGCGAGACATGATTTCGCTAGTATAACAGCTGAAAACAGAAGCACACCAAAAAACAAGACGGCGGACAGAACCCGAGTCCGCCGAGACCGCGAGGTCGCCGAGGTCGCCAAAGAAAGCCGCCCGAACTATGCTGCAATCCGCCGAATACCACGGAGTCTGCCGAAGCCACGAGGCCGTGCGGACACACCGTTATTCGCCTTCTGCTGAACCTGAACTGAGGAACACCCCTACCCGCCTGAAGCCGGCGGACAGGTTATGAAGCTGGCAAAGATGAAACAGAACTGACAAGCCGCAGAGCGACCTCTCTGCTGAGTCCGCAGAGACCGCACACTTCTAAGCACTTGACCGAAGTCACAGCCAAACTCCTGCTCCCTTGAAGTTATCCGCGCGACCTGCACACAGCAAACCGTCAGCCTGAAAACAATCCGTGCGGATGGCAAACACAGACCGCAGCACTTCGCATACCCCAACTTACTGTTCACTCTAGTTACTGTAGATGTGCCGGGGGGTCCTATTTATAGGCCGGGTGAGGAGTGTGGTCACCGCCCAAGAGATAG